>JBBBDQ010001561.1:970000-1300000 GCA_037127315.1 Ascarosepion bandense
CTATCTATCTATCTATCTATCTATCTATCTATCTATCTATCTATCTATCTATCTATCTATCTCAGTTTGTTCATCCTATCTATCTATCTTATCTATCTATCTATCTATTTCTCTATCTATCTATCTAGTTTGTTCATCTATCTATCTATCTATCTCTTTGTTCATCTATCTATCTATCTATCTATCTATCTATCTATCTATCTATCTATCTCAGTCTGCTCATCTATCAATATCTATCTATCTATCTATCTATCTATCTATCTATCTATCTATCTATCTCAGTCTGTTCATCATATCTATCTATCTATCTATCTATCTATCTATCTATTTCAGTCTATTCATCATATCTATCTATCTATCTATCTATCTATCTATCTATCTATCTATCTATCTATCAATCTATCTATCTATCTATCTCAGTCTATTCATCATATCTATCTATCTATCTATCTATCTATCTATCTATCTATCTCAGTCTGTTCATCATATCTATCTATCTATCTATCTATCTATCTATCTATCTATCTATCTATCTCAGTCTGTTCATCATATCTTTCTATCTATCTATCTCAGTCTGTTCATCATATCTATCTATCTATCTCAGTCTGTTCATCATATCTATCTATCTATCTCAGTCTGTTCATCATATCTATCTATCTATCTATCTCAGTCTGTTCATCATATCTATCTATCTATCTATCTATCTATCTATCTATCTATCTATCTATCTATCTCAGTCTGTTCATCATATCTATCTATCTATCTATCTCAGTTTGCTCATCATATCTATCTATATATCTCAGTCTGTTCATCATATCTATCTATCTCTCTCTCTCTCTCTATCTATCTATCTATCTATCTATCTCAGTCTGTTCATCATATCTATCTATCTATCTATCTATCTATCTATCTATCTATCTATCTATCTCAGTCTGTTCATCATATCTATCTATCTATCTATCTATCTATCTATCTATCTCATCTGTCTATCATATCTATCTATCTATCTATCTATCTATCTATCTATCTATCTCAGTCTGTTCATCATATCTATCTATCTATCTATCTATCTCAGTCTGTTCATCATATCTATCTATCTATCTATCTATCTTAGTTTGTTCATCATATCTATCTCAGATTATTATTATTATTATTATTATTATTATTATTATTATTATTATTATTAATAAGTATCTTTACTGGTCAGCCACTACTTTAAGTTGCCAGCATACGTTAGTAGGTAATCTTCCGTCAGCCAACATTGTTTGCCTGCGGAGTTTGATTTTTTTTTCTCATTCCATTGTTATGATAGGAAGAGACATTATTTTCTACCATAAATAGAACATGTTACCATGACAACAGAACATTTCATTTGTAAGTAGGAGACAAAAGATTGGTCGTTAAAACATCACTTTTCTTTTTTATTATTTATTTGTTTTTTTTTTTTGATTGTTCGAAAAATAATACTCTACTTTTGAGTCAAATTTTATTCCCCAATGAATGCATTTGAACAGTATTTAATAAAGTCAAAATTGAAATATCCTCGTAACCAGTGGACGAAAAGATCACTGACTACCACTTTTCAAGTATCGTCACAATTCGTTTTAGTCTGGAGATATTCCACTGCAAAAAAGGAAGCAAAAAATACACCCAAAGATTTTTTTTTTTGCATCCAGACCTCTTGAGTTTTATTGAAATGGCATAAATAACCTTCTAACTCGATAGCAGAAGCGTTGTAATGTTTATCGGACACATTTCCAAACGTCAAAGTCACTGAATGACACGGAATCCATTTTTATTTTTATCGAGTTTCTTCGCCTTGAAGATTTAATTTAGATGGACCGATATATATATATATATATATATATATATATATATATATATATATATATATATATATATATAGAGAGAGAGAGAGAGAGAGAGAGAGAAGAAAATTTTAAAAACAGTTTCCACTTCGGCTATAATGCGTGACTCTTCAGAAATGAATTGAGTTCTCTCGGTGACTGTCATCTGTATACACTGCTTATATACAAGACGTTAAAATTTCCCTTCTCTAACCCCATGCGCCGATGGCTTAGAGAGTAGAGACTTCGAGTAAAACCAAATCGATCGAGTTTCGATCCCAGCCAGAAGCAAGTGGATATGTCTAGCCGCACTGATGAGTTGTGATACAGCGAAACGGGCTTGTATGTAGATGACTAATATAATATAAATCATAGTTTATAAATTCTAAAGTTTAGTTTATAAAAAAATATTTTGGAGTAGATAGACTAAACTATCGCCCGGTTCACACTTCACCCACGTGTATTGAACAGGTGTAGAGGCTCATCCCTTGTTCCCTGTTTAGGATGTGGTTTCCGAATTTCTCTCTTCTAATCTTTTCACTCTTACGTAGCCCCCTGCACATCAGTGGCGTTACCGCCTTGCTCGAGGTGATATGATTAAAAAAAAATATATAATATTTTTTATAAACTATACTTTAGAACATGTACAAACTTCAATCTACAATAAAATTGTGCATTTTATTTTGACATTGAAATATTAATGTCTCCTGAATAAATAAAATATGAGACAAAAATTCACATTCCTGAAGGTCACTCAAAAAAATAATTCCATACACAGGAAGTTTACATTAAAAGGAAAAAAGAAAGTAAATAAGAAAAAAATAAAAGGAGGAGAAGTTAAGAAAGAAAAAAAAATGTTGTCTAGACATTGTTACTGAGGGTAGGGAAGAAAAGTAAAAAATGAGACAGAGAAACGGGGTTCAAGACTCGATGATAGAAGAAAATTTTACATTACATCTTTTCTTTTTTTTTTTTTTTTTAATCATATCACCCCAAGCAAGGCGGTAACGCCAATGATGTGCAGGGGGGCTACATAAGAGTGAGAAGATTAGAAAAGAGAAAAACCGGAAACCACATCCTAAACAGGAAACAAGGGATGAGCCTCTTCACCTGTTCAATAGACGTGGGTGGAGTGTGAACCGGGCGATAGATAGATCTATCTACTCCAATTGAAAAAAAAATAAAAAAGGAAAAGAGTGAAAAGATTGGAAAAGAGAAAGCCGGAAACCACATCCTAAACAGGGAACAAGGGATGAGCCTCTTCACCTGTTCAATAGATGTGGGTGGAGTGTGAACCGGGCGATAGTTTAGTCTATCTACTCCAATTTAAAAAAAAAGAAAAGAAAAGAGTGTAAAGATTGGAAAAGAGAAAAGCCGGAAACCACATCATAAACAGGGAACAAGGGATGAGCCTCTTAACCTGTTCAATAGACGTGGGTGGAGTGTGAATACTAGAAAAGTAGTCTAATATTTAGATGTAGAATTAAATTTACAAATTGGCAATGTCTCGCTATATATGAAAGCAAACACAAATTTAAAGTACATAATCACAAGATCTAACCATCTCAAAAGCATAATCAAGCACATTCACAAAGGAATAGAGCACAGGCTATCAAAACCTTCGTCAAATGAAACAATATTTGATGAAAAAAAAAAAAGAAACTATAAAGATGCACTAACAAAATCTGGCGATAAGAACATTTTAGATTACAATCCCCGACCAAACAGACAAAAAAAAAAAAAAAAGAAAAAAAAAGAAACAACGATAGAAAACGAAACGTTATCTGGTTCAACCCACCATTTAATTTAGAAGTAAAGACCAAAATAGGAAAAATAGTTTTTTAAATTGATCGATAAAAACTTTCCAAACTGCGCAGAGCTAAACAAAATTTTCAATAGGAATACAATCAAGCTAAGTTATAGCTGCACTAGTAATTTAGACATTTCTTAAAGGAACAAAATAGCAGAAATTCAAATAGTATCGTACAAAACGAGATCATTAATAAGGAATGCGACTTCAGGAACAAAAATATATGCCCACTTCAAGGACTTCGTGTTACAAAAGAAGTATTTGAATGGTCAAAGCAAAATATATTTGCGATCAACTAAAGATACTTTTAAGACCCGATAGTTTAATCACAGGTCTACATTTAAACTGAAAAACCTTTAAAAAATTTGTACAAAATTGACTAGCCACGTGTGGAAATTGAAATTAAAATATGGAAAAGACCCAGACATAACGTGAAATATAGTGAAAACAGCCAAGCCTTACAACGGTGGCAAAATATGTAGACTGTGCAAGGAAGAAAGTTGGCTGTTATTTTATTCCCAAACAAAAATGAATTACGGAATGAAAGAACAAAAATTATAACTAAATGTAACCATACCATAAAACACCTATTAGGGTCATAGAAACATTGAAAACGTTATAACTTCTAATTTTGAAAATTACACGTTCAAAAATAAATAAATAAATAAAATAAACAAATAAAATAAAAATAAAAATAATGGTATTGCAAATCGCCTGAAGACACCACATGGTACAGACCTAGGTCGCGTAAAAAATTGTTTACAAATGATAAATTTTTTATTGAGCACTGTAAAATTAAAAATACGGAACAGTAAATTTCTTATAGTTCTTTTTTCCCCTTTCTCATATATATATATATATATATATATATATACAGTTACGTCGATTAATACATATACCTATGAAGGTATACGCATGTATATTATTATTCAGGTGTTAATAAAATAGTGCTCAGTTTAGTATGAACATATATATATATATATATATATATATATACTGTCCTACGTTGATAGCATGATTCTGAGTTTCATGCATTATGCAATCATCATGTGCATTTTTCAATTTTTGAAAAATGCGCCTGATGATTGCACAACGCATAAAACTTCGAGTCATACCACTGACATAGGACAGTATGTATGTTAATTAATATAAATAAATATATGTAACTATCCAACACGCACGCATGCAAGCATATGGACTTTCTGACCTGCTCACTACTTAACATCTATTTATACATGATACCTTGGCCATTAGAAAAACAAACGGTTCTCGATATGTGAAGTTACAAGTTTATTCGCCTGAAGAGAGTCATCTTTAGACTCGAAACATGTGTAGCGACACAAATACCATCATGGACACTTAATATATCATACAAAAAGCAAGTAATAATAATTATAATAATAGCAACAATAAATATACATTTTAAACAAAACGTTGACGGCTCCTCGTACTTTTTCTTCCATATCAATTTCTCTCGTTTCAACAACCCCTATTTCTGTTTTTAATATATATATATATATATATATATATATATATATATATATATATATATATATTAGCAGTATAGCCCGGTGTTACTCGGGTGTAATGAAAGCTTTAAAACTAATCCATGGTGCTGGAGCTCAGATTCTTTGAACGTTGGCACGAAAGACTAAAAAGCAATAGTTGTTTCCAGTTAAAGCGAAACCGTAGACTGAAAGAAAAATGAATGGATGTAAGTCAAATTTTGATTTCCTGCTTTCGATATCAAATAAGTGTTTTTAGGCATAAACTGAATTTTGAAGGCTAAATAAGTCCTCTGAGAAAATGGTATCATAGATGAGACTAAGAACTACAATTATACCTACTTAGAGCCAAACCCGAAGCAAAAACTAAAATAAAAGTGCTGAAAAAATACAGACATACAGGCAGATAAACAGACACTCACACAAACATCTTGCCTTTCATATATATATATATATATATCATCGATTTTCTGCACTATTGTAAGAACTTCAACCTTGAAACTTCTGAATATCGTTTCTTATGTCTTTGTCTATGAGTGTATCAAATTTGATTAAAATCGGACCACTCCTTCTATAACCCAATTTTTTCGATTATCGATTTTCGATATTTATCGGGTGTGTCTCGACACAAAACCTAGCTAAGAACACTTGCAGACGCTTATATTATAACTGTGTAATATTTAAGGAAAATCGGTTCTGCCGTTTCGGAGTCTATAGGTAACGGACACACACACTGTAATATAATTAAATTAACATTTTCGTGACACAGAATTTCCCATGTTTCGGAACCATATTTTTACTATGACTCCATCTTTAAGCTCGCATTTTTTGAGTAGCTTACGGATGCAAGATTGTTATTACGAACTTGTATAAGTTCTCGCTGATTTTTTATGCTAAGTAATTTTTTTTTTTTACAAAAAGTACTAAGAAAAATGTCATTGAAAGTATTGTCCTTCGCTAGCCACTGCTTTTTTCCCATCTTTCTGACAGTATTATAATTCCACGTCGCAAAAAAGTCACGTTCTTTGAGGTTAACTACGAGTTGCCCACCCTTTTTTTTGTATCTTTCAAAGAATGAAAGTTCTACTCAGCTAGGCCATGTGCTATTGATCGGGACATGTGATAATCATACGGGGCAATGTCTGGTGAATACGGTGGGTGGGGTAGGCTATTTAAGCGTTTCCACGTAGGTTTTCACCCGTTTTGCAACATGTGGCCGAGCATTGTCGTTTTGAAAAATCATTTTGTCGTGTCTCTTCTCGTACAGCGACCATTTTTTTCTTAAATGCTTGGCTCAAAGGTATCAATGATAGTCGATAGTGATCTCCCGTGATGGTTTTAATCGGTTCTAGCGAATAGCCCGTCAAAGCTCAGTGTTAGACGAGCAGCGGGCCAGGAGTTGTTGTCACGGGCGGTGGCGACGGCTGGTAGCTACACCCCCTCCCCTGCGACATCCTGTTTTCCACCGCATGAGAAAGCAAAAACGCGGGGACCGAAACAGACAAACACACGAGTGGCGTACCGACAACGGTTCGATCATCTTCATCGAGACCAGCAGCAAACGATAACGGCGACAAAGGGGTCGTAATCGCGAGCTCACAACGCATTCGAACTCACCCGATTCCTGATCGCAATGTCAACGAACGAGTCCGATTCGAACACTGAGTCGCATGGACGGTGCAAATATCGATCACCCAGCTGATCCCACCAAATGCAGAGCAGACGCTATGAACCATGGATATTCGGCTTTGTCGGCGATGTTGACGCATGGCCGGGTTTTCCCCAAGTTCTTCTACGCTTAGAATTATCATAGTGTGTCGATGCAAAAAAACAAAAACAAAAAAAAAACTTCTACTTTTCTACCGTTTAAGCAACTGTTCACAAGTGACAAGACGACATTCGACGTCTCTCGGGCTCAACTCGTGCGCCGCCCAGTGTCATTGCTTTTTGAAACATTCCTAATGCTTTTAAACGTTTCGAAATTCTTGTGTGATCAACTTTTAATGATTCTACAAGTTCAGCTTGTGTCTGACATGAGTCTTCATGAAGTAATGCATCCAATTCTTCGTCTTCAAACTTTTTCACTGTGCGAGAGCGTTCTTTATCTTCAACATCAAAATCATTATTTTTGAAGCGTCTAAACTAATCAGTGCATGTTTTTATTTCCGTCAGGGCATGGTCGCCGGAAGTCTCAACAAGAATTCTGTGTGCTTTAGCTGCAGATTTATTTTGAATAAAGTAGTGCAGTAAAATTCCCAGCAAATACACTTTCTTTGGCACGAAATCCAATATGTTTAACGCGATGAAAAACAAAGTTGTTTATACTTCGGCGAAATGGCCTACACTGAATTTCAAACTTGCTTATAGTACTTCCTTATAGATGCATTACCATCTGAAACCGCACGCACGCATTTGTGGGAATGTCATCTGTCGGAAAATACCGAGAACTTATATACGTATATTTATTTATTTATTTATTTATTATTACTTTAGAATATGCACAAACAACAAACTACTACAGAATTGAACATTTTAATTCGACATTGAAAGAACAATGTCTCATCAGGTAGTTAATAATGATGGTTACTATGGGACATTGTTCTTTCAAAGTCGAAACAAAATGTATAATTTTGTCGTCGTTGGAAGTTTGTACATGTTCTAAAGTAATAATTAATAATAAAGATTCATTGATCTATTTTTATATTGAGCACTGTTTTAAATGGATGTTTTGAACGTTGCAATTATTTTTTCCTTCTTATTCATTTTGGATTATATGAGTCATCTTCAGAGAGGTTCCATGGACGTTATGTTAACATAAAAACAACTACCGAAAGCTTAGAATTAACTTAATAAAAACTTATCCAAATGTTGGAGAATCTTTGTCTTTATTTTCACCTGAAATTAAAGCAAAAATACGACGTTTAGAACGGCTCATGATTAAACATAATAGACATTCATTGTCTCTTATATTTAACAGTATATGTTTAGAAAATTATCTGCTGCCTCGATACACTATATATATATATATATATATATATATATATAACCATGAGTTGTATATATTAATCGGAATCCGACAAGATATATATATATATATATATATATATATATATAGATATGTTACGGAAATTAACAAATTTTAACGAAACTTGGTTATAAACAACCGACAATTTGAAATGAATTGTTCGAACGTTATTTTTTGTCGATACTCGTATTTAAGTAGATATTCTGTTTTTTAATTAAACAGTATTATATATTTATAATGATTATTTACGATAAATTTTTATTACGAAAATGTGTGTCATTCGGCAGGATTCGAACCTGTGACTCCTATCTACATAGGGGAAGACTATCATTTGATCTGGCAACGTCTTAGACCGCTCGACCACGAATGACCTCCAGTCTAAATGAGGTTTTAATCAAGCCTATATAACACAATTTTTGATTCATCGCAAACAACCATATCTGCTCTGAAATGTATCGTAATATCAACAAATGTAAACATGTTACGGAAGTTAATGAATTTTGACAAAACTTTGTTATAAGCAACCGACAATTTGAAATGTTTGCATTTGTTGACATTACGATACATTTCAAAGCAGATACGGTTGTTGCGATGAATCGAAAATTGTTATATTGGATTGATTAAAACCTCGTTTAGCCTGGAGGTCATTCGTGGTCGAGCGGTCTAAGACGTTGTCAGATCAAATGGTAGCTTCCCCTATGTAGATAGGGGTCGCAGGTTCGTAATCCTGCGGAATTACACACATTTTCGTAATAAAAATTTATCGTAAATAATCAGGCCAGTAGTTATAAATATATAATACTGTTTAACTAAAAAACAGAATATCAACTTAAATACGAGTATCGATAAAAAATAATGTTCAAACAATTCATTTTATAAATATATATATATATCTTGTCGGATTCCGATTCATATATTCAACTCATGGTAATATATATATATATATATATATATATATTAAAAAAGGATTAATTCAAAGATGTTGAATGGCCAGTTCGATATGAAGATCCCCACGGGGGATAACGCATCACTTCAGCAACAGAAAAATCCTTTCAGAAACTGGAGAAAAATTAGTCTACTTTTCCTTTTTAAATAGATTAGTTTCCTTTTTCCTTTTTAAATAGATTTTAAATAGATTTCTCCAGTTTCTGAAAGGATTTTTCTGTTGCTGAGGTGATGTGTTATCCCCCGTGGGGATCTTTATATCAAAATGGCCATTCAACATCTTTGAATTAATCCTTTTTTAATATATATTTGCTCTGTAATATTTTATTACATGGAGCTCTCTTCCTGTATCATTTTTCAATATTAAAATAAAATTTTTAATATTAATTAGGATCGGGTTTTTGGAATTTACCTTCCTGTTTTTTTCCCTTGGATTGAAGTATCTGAATTAAAATATATATATATATATAAGTTGATATTCTGTATTTAAGTTGATATTCTGTTTTTTAGTTAAACAGTATTATATATTTATAACTATTGGCCTGATTATTTAAGATAAATTTTTATTACGAAAATGTGTGTAATTCCGCAGGATTACGAACCTGCGACCCCTATCTACATAGGGGAAGCTACCATTTGATCTGACAACGTCTTAGACCGCTCGACCACGAATGACCTCCAGGCTAAACGAGGTTTTAATCAATCCAATATAACAATTTTCGATTCATCGCAACAACCGTATCTGCTTTGAAATGTATCGTAATGTCAACAAATGTAAACATTTCAAATTGTCGGTTGCTATATATATATATGATAGTAGACACGTGTTAATTAAATGTAGAATAATTTAATACGTGTTAATTGAATGTAGAATAATTTAAAACTATTCGAATCAAAAGTAGTGTTAATGGAACAAAAACAACTTTCCCACTTTGTCCCGTAATTTCTACACACCCACACACCTACGTAAGCAGGTACGTCACTAATACGTAAACTGATGATGAATATAACATTTATTGTACGAAAAAAAATATTTGTTGTTCATTTTATGCACTTAATACAGTCTTGCCTGTTTATCACACAAGTCGAACATTAGACAGTAAATTTAGTCGATAAGTACGTGACAGGCAATGAGCCCAATGATGCATCCTCTCTCCCTTTCTCTCTCTCTCTCTCTCTCACACACACACACACGCACTTGCTCACACACACAATCACGCACCTCACGCGTACACATATATACATGGTTATGTGGGTGGGTGTAGAAATCCAATTTATATGCCACCCTCCGTCTGGCTATCAGTGATAATGACTTAACGTTTTGTCCGTGGGAAGTTTTAATCAGGCTGACTCACTGGACAGCAAATTCTTGTCAAATCGGTTAGTTTAGGGATCTGCGTTCCTGAAAAAAAAAAAAAAAAAAAAAACCGCTGGTGACTGCAATGACTCCCAGGAGTGGACAAGACCAAGAAAGAATGTGAAATGGAATTATTCATAATTATGTCGAGAGGAAGAGAAAGAAAGGAAAATTGTGAAGTTGCTTTGAATTTTCCATTAAAAAATATGCGCCCAACAACACAGTTTGCTCTCTTTGAAGTTGTAGTTCTTAGTGGTGGTCAGTAGGGTCCCTGGGAAAATGAAACCCTTTTTTGTTTTTAACACCTGCTCAGCTTCAATACTGCACAAACACATGTTTAAAAAAGTTTTTGTTTCTTCCGCATAACCACGGATGTGAAACATTTCATAATATTTTCTTATTTGTTACTTTTAATTTAGTGCGGCACAAGGCCAAAATTAAAATTCCTCTGGTGAAGACAACACTCCCTACTCAAGTCAGTCAATTGTCATACGTGATACATATTTGGGCGAACATGACTCAAAAGAAACATGACTATTTTTCCACAGTAGGTTGCTATTACTTTCTGTGGTAGACTGGTTGCCATACAAGGCTACAGAACCCAATCTGTCTTGCTATTCAACCCATAGCTGGAGTGAGAAGAGACGGATTAATAGCCTTGGTAATTGTGCGGAAGTGAATGCAACGAATTCAACTGGAATTCGAACTCGGCTCTTCGTTTTTTCGTTTCGATACCCACTGCACCACAACGCACATCCGCAAGTAAAAAAAAAAACAAGAAAAGTTTATGATGGTAGTGCAATGGCTATCGGCGCGAGAGAGAAATCGGTGTACACGCAATATTTCACCTTTTTGGGCAGATCGTCTATTTTCACAATCTGGGATGTTTAACTGAAACGTGAAGATTAAAAGAAACTAAATGAACTTGGTTACAATATATAACCAAAACATATGTAACTTGTTACATATTAACTTGTTACATATGTAACAATTATAACATTATAATTATATATGTAACAATATATATAACAATATATATAACAATATATATGTAACAATATATATGTAACAATATATATGTAACAATTATAACATTGTTACATATGTAACTTGTTACATATGTAACATATATGTAACTTGGTTACAATATATAAGTATATGTTACATATATATAAGTATATGTTACATATGTAACAATTATAACATTATAATTATATATGTAACAATATATATAACAATATATATAACAATATATATGTAACAATATATATGTAACAATATATATGTAACAATTATAACATTGTTACATATGTAACTTGTTACATATGTAACATATATGTAACTTGGTTACAATATATAAGTATATGTTACATATATATAAGTATATGTTACATATGTAACAATTATAACATTATAATTATATATGTAACAAAATATATAACTATATAACAATATATATGTAACAATATATATGTAACAATATATATGTAACAATTATAACATTGTTACATATGTAACTTGTTACATATGTAACATATATGTAACTTGGTTACAATATATAACCAAAACATATACTTAAAAATAATAAATAAAATCTAAATTAAAAATGCTAACCAGCTCCCTCTCCTTCATTAGTAAGTGTAGTTGCATCAATGTTAACATCACTTTCATATGATGAAGTCTTAAAGGTTGAAATCCCCCACACGAAACCTTTTTCCAATTTGTCATAGAAAACTATTGTAAAATCATTCATTTATATATCGTTTGCCATATATATATATATATATATATATATATATATATATATATATATATTCTAAACAATGAATATTCTAAACAATGAATGTCTATTATGTTTAATCATGAGCCGTTCTAAACGTCGTATTTTTGCTTTAATTTCAGTTGAAAATAAAGACAAATATTCTCCAACATTTGGATAATTATTTATTGGTTTTCTTCTAAGATATTATATATATATGCGGTGTAGATATAGAAGAATCCAAAGGCGTATCTTGTACATAAAGTGGTAGGATAACTCTCTAGGATAGCTCTAAACATATATGTATATAATTACATATATGCAAAAATTAGGACAGACACAACGTTATTCCATGGTTAAGCGGAATTTGGGCCTACCTCAGGCGAACCATCGTCAACTTCCGTCTTCTTGTACAGAAGATTTTACACTCTCGAAATAGACATATACTTCCGCTTAACTATTGAATACCGTGTCTGTCATAATTTTTGCATATATATATATATATATATATATATATGGCAAAAATATCCTCGTTGATAATACAATTATTATAGCCTTATCCACATGGAAAAGAAGATTAAAAATAATGAAGGTATTACTAATGAAAAAGCATAAATTTTGAACACGGTAACAATGTGCTTACTGTGTTCGGAACTTAACATACACAAGACTCTATATGCATAAACTTTCCATTTGTTTATTTATAAGTAAAACAAAATAAATTCCTGATAACGGCTAAGAGTATAACCGAAAGCGCTCGAAAGTACAAAAGCTTTGGATAATTCTTATATAATTTGTTCCGAAAAGAAAAAAAAATTATACGAATAGATGAAAAATTATATAAAAACTTAATACCTTGTCTGTCATTTTCAATGAAACCGGTATAAAAGGGAGATTGTTGCCCATATATATATATATATATATATATATATATATATATATATATATATATATATTCCATTTATAAACGAGTTATTACGCGAACTAGATTTATACCATGAGTGGTGTTTTCAGGCGATTTGCAATAACTGATTTTATCGTTTACCGTTTTCTTTAAGAACGCTCACGTAACGTTGTTTTTTATCTATTTATTTTTATTTTATTTTATTTATTTATTTATTTATTTATATTTTGAACGCTCACTTGGCAGGCAATTTTTTTTAATGCGCAATGTTTAAAATTACAAGGAATTATTTCGTTTTCATCCATGGTTGTATTAACCTAAGAGGTATTTTTTAGTATAGTTACACTTAGTCATAATTTCCGTTCTTTCATTCAATAGTTTGTTTTTGTTTGGGAATAGCATAATCTCTTACTTTTCTTCTTGGCACAGTCTACATATCTTGCCACCGTTGTAAGGCTTGGCTGTTTTTACTATACTCCACGTTATGTCTGGGTCTTTTCCATATTTTGATTTCAATTTCCACACGTGGCTAGCCAATTTTGTACAGTTTTTTAATTTTTCTATTTTGAATGTAGACCTGTGATTGAACCACCTGGTCTTGAAGGTGTCTTTGGTTGAACCCAAATATATTTTATTTTGGCCATTTAAGTTTACCTTGTAAATGATTTTTTTTGTGTTGCAAAGTTATGTAGATAAGTGTTTTATATATATATATATATATATATATATATATATATATATAACACTTATCTACATGACAAAAAAGCGATTTAATGACGACATGCTGCCATAGAAAAATACTTAAATTTTTAGACCCCTATTGATATAGGTTCCTCTATATGTTTGACTCTTTCTTTATCTTTTTCTTCCTCACTCTCTTACTCTTTCTTTCTTTCTTTCTTTCTTTCTTTCTTTCTTTATTTATTTATTTTTCCTGTAAATATTACTATTAATAATTATGAATTACAGTGTAACCCTGATATAAGAGAGTTGTCGGGACCGGATAACAGTTGTCTGATATCCGGGTTTTTCTTATATCCGGGTTTGGTTTATTTTATATACATTACCACAGACTCTAATTTGGGACGAGAGAAAATCTATCTTATATCAGGGTTTATTTTATATAAGGGTCTCTTATATCCGGGTTTTACTGTATGCCCCTTTGATATCTGCACTTTAATATTTTTAAATTTTAAGTTTTAATTAAAATTTTAATTTTTAATTTTTATCTACATGTGATCTTAAAATATTTAAATTATTACTATTGTTATTAAAAAGCAGTAACTTAATTTTATAAGATTTAAATGCCATGAACATCGAGTGAAGTTAAATTAAAATCTATTAAACTGTTATTTAAAAAGATACACCTAACGATTGCATAAAGCATGAAACTCCCAATCATGCCATCGACGTAGGACATATATATATATATATATATATATATATATATATATATATATATATATATATAAATGGAGTGATAATACATGAGAAATGCCCAACTTCACACTCCACCCACGTCTATTGAACAGGTGAAGAGGCTCATCTCTTGTTTCCTGTTTAGGATGTGGTTTCCGGTTTTTCTCTTTTCCAATCTTTTTACTCTTACGTAGCCCCCTGCGCATCAGTGGCGTTTTCGCTTTGCTTGGGGTGATATGATTAAAAAAAAAAAATTACCTACCCAGTCATTTGTCTTTAAGAGCTTTTAACAACTTAATAATCCTTAAGCGATGTCAGACATTTCTTGCCCAATCAATGGTCTTTAAGAGCTGTTAACAATATAATTATCCTTAAGGGATGCCCGGCATTCCCTGGTCTGTTTTACCCTGTTAATGGTCTTTAAGAGCTGTTAACAACTTAATAACCCTTAAGAGATGTCCGTGATTCCCTGTACAGGTTGTCCTTTAGGACTGTTAACTATATAATGATCTTTGGAAGATGTCTAACCTGTCAAGCAATTCTTCTTCTTCTTCATGTGTCGTGTCTCTTCAGGGTGTAGGCGATTATGGTCTTCCACCTGCTCCTGTTCCTTGTCACTCTTAATATTTTTCGTTTTTGTATTTCTCCAAAACCTCGCTCCGCAACCCACTTTCTCAAGCCCAGCAAGTATGTCACACGGTACTTTCCTTTGTTTCGTTTTCCCTCTATATCCGTCATGCGAGTATCAGATTCTCCAAACCTTCCTTCTTCATTACTAGTCCCAGGAACGTTAGCTGTCTCTTCCCAATGTTAAGTATAAGTTTTTATTCAAGTTTGCATCCTATTCAACACCTCGTCATTACTCACGTGTTTAGCATTCTCAATCTCCTACAAAGAATTAAATTCATCACCCCCCCCCCACCAAAAAAAAATTTTTCTGCTGGATTCCCAGCCACAATGGTCTCAGATGAAACGAAAAAGTAGACATATCAGCTAAAAGATCATTAAACATCAACATTAGTGATATAAAAGCACCCCACACAGATTAAAAACCTCTAATCAACAACTTTATTACGACCAAATCTCAAGAGTTGTGGAACTGTTGCAAAAATAACAAACTCTACAAAATTAAACCCATCCTCAAATAATGGACAGAAGTTAAAATTTCCAATAGGAAAATGTCAAGAAGTAAAAATGTTGTAATAACTGAACTTCAAATAGGCTACATCGCTGTCACCTATTTACACCTACTAAAAGGTGAGGAGACACCAATTTGCATTCCATGTCAGGAGTGCTACACAGTGAAACAAGCTGCATAGATTTTGAACAAATGCGATTAAGATACTATCAAGAAAACAATCTGAAAGACATCTTCAACAAAGCTGACCCAAATGACCTTTTAGAATTTCTAAAAGCAACAAAATTAAATAACAAAAAAATATAGTTGCAAAAGAAGATAGCATATAACCACACATCAAATCACAACACCTCTATTTATATCTTGACAGCAATAGACTCACAAAAGATCAACAAGCAGTAAACAAAAACCAAACAAATTCTTCAGCATTAAATGACCCAAAAGGGTAGATATGCTGGTCAAACAAACACCTCGACTAAACTAAACTTCCTTAAGTTTCATTGAAATTGTTAGTATATATACTACTATAAATTGTTAGTATATATACTACTAGAAATTGTTAGTATATATACTACTATAAATGTTATTATAAATGAGTGCACAAGTTTGATTGTTCTTCTTTATGTGTCGTGTTCCTTCAAGACGTGGGCTTACGGCCATATCACGTTGAATACACCGGCCCTAGCTCGATCACCGAAGTTAAGCAACGTTGAACCTGGTCAGTACTTAGATGGGTGACCGCATGGGAATACCAGGTGCTGTAAGCGTATAGTGACGGATGTGCGTTGTGGTGCAGTGGATATCGGCTGGGAAAGAGAAATCAGTGAGCCGAGTTCGAATTGCAGTTGAATACCCTGCATTCACTAAAGCACTGGTACACTTGGGAGAGGTATTAATCCGTCCCTTCCCTCCAGTTATGGGGTAAATAACAAGGGTCTGACTTGGGGACCCTGCCCTTAAAAACAAATCCCAATGAATCTTGATACTCGAAAAGAAAAAAGAAAAATGTATTACTAGACACAAAAACTTATATAAAAACAATAAATTGTTGAAAGAAAAATGTGTTACAAGCAATAAATAAATAAAGTTTAGTTGGCAATAAATGACCCGCCGAGGTTGATTTGCCGTAAAAACAAAACAACCAACCAACCTTCAAGACATAGGTGAGGATGAACTTCTACTTGCCCCTGTGCCTTGCCGTTCTTAATGGTTTTCCTCTTGGTATCTATTACAAACCCCAGTTTCATTTCTCGCTTGTCGAATTCTCTTTCTGCTTCTTGCTTCCCAGTCTTGATTTTCAAAAATATAAATGCAAAGTCAATCGTTATCTTCTGTCCTTTTAAATTCTCTACTCTTAACAATGTCTTTCTCATATTCTTTTAAAGCTTTAATAAAATGTATTTATTTATTTTACCTACAACCAGGGCCGGTGCGTACTACCCTTGAAACACTCAACTGGAAAAGGAAGTAAGCCTGATTGGGGTGATCTGGGCAGTGCTTTGTCACCCTCGCTATCTTATTAACATTTGCTTTTTTTTCTACCTTCATTTATATATGTTAAAATTTAAGCACAACTTTCTACCTTCCATCAGTATGGATCACTCTATTCACCCAGAAGGCAGCACACTGCGTCTCCTCGGCTTCACTCTCTCAATCAACCTCAAGTAGAACAACTATATCGAATCAATAGCTGCATCTACGGGTAGGAAGGTTGGGTCACTGTGTCGGACAGGAAGGTTTTTATGTCAGAATCCATTTAGCAATATGTAAATATACAAATCTGCCATTCGTCCTTGCATTAAATATTGTTGCCATATATGGTCGGATGCTCCCACTATTCACATCAGGGTTCTTCACAAAATCCCAAAAGAAAGATCGGCAATGTAATCGACCCCGATTTGGTAGCTCGACTTCAGTCAATTTTTCACCGGCAAGATGTGGCTCCTTCTCTCTTTTCTACCAATATTTTCACGGCTTCTGCTCTGATGAACTTATCTCCCTAGGGCCCCGTCTACACAAATTTACTTGAACTAATAGATTGGCAACTAGGTCCTAGCCTTTAACAGTCAAAAGAGTTAAATGTAATCCACACATCTACTTTAGTCGTTTCTTTTCTCGCACTTAGTTCTTGCCTTAAGTGCAACGTCAATTGCCATTTTTTATCTCCTTGATTCCCATCTTTCTCTTATATTTTCTCCGACGCCCTCTCTTCGTTCTTCATTTTTTCGCTTTCCTCTCATGTAACCCCCTGCTTACCAGTGGCAGTACTGCCTTGCTTGGGGGTGAAACGATTATATATATATATATATATATATATATATATATATATATATATATATATGAACCTAACTGAATAGATGATTAATAATTTTCGCAGGATTTGACGTCATTCTAGAGGGGTGGGGTCCATGAATCCATGAATTTGTTTTGCGCGTGCTAAATTTCAAGAAAAAAAAATAAAATAAATAAAATATATAAAATTAACTATTTTTCATCTATAATATTTAACGTGTTAAAATTATTCAACTTTTTAATAAAAAAAGTTCAAATTAAAATGGCCGCAAAGCATTGTTGATTTATTTAAGAAGGAATGTTTTATTACCTTCACTCATTTTCGATACCTAACCTTTGAAATGAATTTATTAAAAATAAAAAAAGCTTTTCTTTTAACTTTTATTTTTGTTTTAATTGGAAGCTAAATGATTAAATTTATATTTCCAGTAAATAAAATACTCTAGCGTATTTCAAACAGAAATTATATTGATTGGAATCTAAAATTTTGAGATATATATATTTTTCATGTTCTCAATTTTTCAGCTATTTTGGAGCGATCAACACATTTCCAAACAAAAGTTAATTCTCGGTTTTAAAAATCTTACAAAAATAAAGTATTCGTTTGTGACACGTTATTTTTTTGGAAAATTAACAAATTTAAAATCAAATTATTCTGATTTACACAAGTATTATTTATTTATAGCATGAAATTTAGAATAAAATTATTTCTTAAACACAGTGTGTTGCTCTTTCTGATTTTTTCTTTCTATATTTGACATGTGAACAGACGCTAGATAAGTGTATGGCGACTGGACATGACAAAATTGTCCAATTTTTTTCCTGTAAGGGGAAGAAACCGTGAAATGCATGACCTTTTAATGTAAACATAGAAATTACCATAAAAAGAAAAATTCAAATACACACAATAAAAGAAGAATTAAACATTATTCTAAAATTACGAAGGCACGACGATTTGTATTAATCTGTTAAATTTTCTGTTAGTCTTCACTTAATAACTTCATAATCTAATGCCATCATATCTTTGAAGTATTTTTAAAATATTTTTGAAAATTTATAAAATTATTATAATTACAAAAAATGAAAACAATTTTTGTAAAATTTCATTATTAATCGAAAAATCTTTCTTTAGATTATAATGTCCTTAATATATATCATTTATTAAAGAAATTAAAAGATTATCAAATTAAATGTCATAGTTTTATTGCATTTTGTTATTTTACTATTGGGAGCCGATTTTCGGAAATAAAACAAAATGTTTGAAAAATAAATTATTTCCAATGAATTCTGCGTTTAACTAATAAAACCAACTTCCCAACAAAATTTAATTTCTTAAAATTTCAGGATTTTTCGTGGAGGGTGCGTAACAGATGTAAAAAATACTTTTACGAAGATTTTTTAAAAATATAATTTAAAAAATATTTCATTCATTTATGAATAAATCCTGAAAGTTTAATTAAAATCTGACAATCTTTTGATTTTTGCAAAAATTTCCAAAGTAATGTATTTTTCACCGGAAAAAAAAACTGAGTTATGTAATACTAGCAGTATAGTCCGGCGATGGTCGGGTGTAATGAAAGCTTTAAAACTAATCCATGGTCCTGGACGTTGGCACGAAAGAAGAAAAAACAGTAGTTGTTTCCAGTTAAAGCGAAACCGTAGACTGAAAGAAAAATGAATGGATGTAAGTCAAATTTTGATTTCCTGGTATCGATATCAAATTTTCTGCACTACTGTAAGAACTGCAACCTTGAAACTTCTGAATATCGTTTCTTATGTCTTTGTCTATGAGTGATTTTATTAAAAATCGGACCATTAAATTTGATTAAAATCGGACCACTCCTTCTATAACCTGATTTTTTCGATTATCGATTTTCGATATTTATCGGGGGTCAGTCAGTCAGTTAAGTGCCATAAGTGAAACACGCTTGGGCGATCATGTCTAGAAAGAGACATGAGTGACTGGGCAGAAGATTATCCCGCAGTAGGTTGCCATTGCTTTCTGCGGTAGACTGGTTGCCGACCAAGACTATAGAACCCAATCTGTCCTGCTATTTAACCCATAACTGGAAGGAAGAGGCGGATTAATACCTTTCCCAAGGGTATTTGCGCGTAAGTGAATACAATAGATTCAACTGGAATTCGAACTCGGCTCCCCGGTTTCTCGTTCCGAGTCGATATACACTGTACCACAACGCACATCCTTTATCGGGGGTACCTCGACACAAAACCTAGCTAAGAACACTCGCAGACACTGAGTGTACAACTGTTTAAATTCTCAAGAAAATCGGTTCAGCCGTTTCGGAATCTATAGGTAACGGACGCACACACACACACACACACACACACACACACACACACACACACACACACAGAGACAAAGTTCCATTTATAAATAAGTTTAGATTACATTATCCATTGTAAACTCTCGCGATGATTTAGTTACCAGCAAATGAAAATCATAACAAGATTTTCACCAAAATTTTGAACGTGTTAGAAAGGTTTAAAAAAAAATTAAAGAGTAATTAAAAATACATTGATCTTAATAATAACAAAAATTATCATGGAAAAACTTCGTTTTTATTAAGTTTGGAGCCTTTTTCCTTCATACTGTGCTGTTTTTTCAGCGATTTAGTGGAGGTACCTATATGGTATGTCTCTAATTTGTATTTAGATATATTGTAATTATTTTCAATTTTTCTAGTTGAATTGTTCACCGATATAGCATATGATCTATTATTGTACATAATTAGCTTACAATAAAATTTATATTTTATATGAATACTACCTTTGAAAATTGCGAATTACTTTATAGATGGGGGCTGAATCATAGATTAAACGGGTACAAAAGACCCTTTCACTGGCCCTGCCTGCAGTCGAACTCTTCTGAGCAGACTTTAATCATAGTTATAGTAACTGTGGATGTGCGTTGTGGTGCAGTGGATATCGACTCGGAAGGACAAATCGGGGATGCCGAGTTCGAATTCCAGTTGAATTCCTTGCATTCACTTACGCACAAGGTATTAATCCGTCTCTTCCCTCCAATTATGGGTTAAACAATTGGACAGATTGGGTTCTATAGCCTTGGCTGGCAACCAGTTTACCGCAGAAAGCAATGGCATCCTACTGCGGGATAATCATCGTCTTACTCTTTTGAGACATGATCGATCAAAGCGTGTATTCCGTATGACACTTTGAACTGAGAGAGAGCGTATACTTTGACGTGATCAGTACCATGGCCGTATGATCTGACTACCGGGCACACCGGGCACACCGGGCATGGGTCCAGGCCGATCCGTGCAATCATAGTGAAAATCCGGGCAAGGAAAAAAATCAAACTAAACAATTCACGAAGAAAGAAAGAAAAACGAAGAAAACATTCGAATGAAGCCAGTAAAAATCTGTTCGTTTCTTTATTAATTTTGGGAGAAAAGACTGGTTATACTCAGAAAGTCCGAACCCGATTTCCTGCTTTAGTTCGCGTTCTGTGCCTAATTTCCATTGGAATAGCCGAAAAAATCCGCAAAAATCATAGTTTCTGGAAACGGATGACACTGATGACGTCATCACATTGTCTACTCATAAATCCGGGCAATTTTCTCTGTGCCCGGTGTTTTTTCGCATCAGCTACGGCCCTAGCGAATTTAAACCTTTGAAATATTTATGTTATCAGTAAGAGGAAAGATCAAAGGAATTATATATATATATATATATATATATTTTTTTTTTTTTAATTCCATGTTGAAGCTTTATAAAGTTTGGTTCTAAATTTTGTTTCTCCGGTGGCAACATTGTACCATAAATTAGAATGGGAAATTGTATATGATCTATCACTGTACATAATTATTAGTTTAGAATTGAATAAAATTTGTATTTTATATTGAATACAACTCAATGACAATTGAGGTCTAATAGAATGGCGGTGGTATGATAGATTCGAGGATCACGAGACCCTTGCACCGGCCTTGCCTACAAACTGTATTCACATATAGAATTTGTTGTGAAAAGGAGAAGAGAAGGGCGATGAAGGATTAATCATTTATTTCTTGCAAATGAGCTTAAAGTCCGCGTTGATCACAATCTTTTCCTGAGATGAGTTTTAAGACTCATGATTCTATCCTCGCTTAACAGGTCCCATTTTTTCCTTCTTTGTCTCATTCAAAGTTATCACCCCCGCCAACTCCCTAAGGACCAATTAATGCCAACTTTTTTTTTCTCATCACCTTTAACGACGTTGCTTTCGTGTGTGTGTGTGTGTGTGTGTGTGTGTGTGTGTGTGTGTGTGTGTGTGTGTGTGTGTTTAGTATCTGTGTCACCTGACTCCAGGCCTCTATTGGTATGAACGCTTACCGGCTTCTGCCGAATCGTCTCTATGTTTTCGTCGTCCGGAGCACAGTAGGGGCAAATTACAGAGGTTGTAGTTAGTGCGGAGACGAGGGGACTGGTTTCGTGGGCTGGGATAATATTCCCTAAGCGCTTTGCATTGTAAACCCGCGAAAAAAAAAAGCCCAAAAAACAAAAAAATAAAATAAAAGCGCAAAAACAAATAAAATGGCTAAATAAAGAAAACGAAAAACGAAAACAAAAAATAAATAAATAACTTTTGGAGTTTTTTTTTCCTTTCTTTCCTGTTGTCACGTACGTTCGACTTGCACGTGTGTCTCCCTGGAGCGAGAGAGATTCGGGTCGAAGCCGGAGGTGAGTTGGGGTGTCTGGCAGAAGCGGACAGTGGGAGTCGTGTGTATGAGTTAAAGCGTCTCGTGTTTAGCACAGATTTGGCAAACAAATATAGACTCACCGAACTGATATAAATATTTATTTGTATTATCTACTCGTGGACTATTGTTTTCATTTTCGTTGTTATAATTACAACGTTTCGGCCGTTGTGCCCTGCGGCCTTCATCAGGTGCCTGTGGATCCGTTTTAGGGAATTTCGAACTGAGCTTACTAGTTCTACTGATAATGTCTAGGAATATCCCGCCTAGTTATAATCGTTGCTCTGTTATGGTCCTTTTTTTTTTTTTTGTTTGCAATCAGACTAGTTCTGTACTACTTTTTATCTTTTACACCCAATACATTCAATACAAGACCCATGAGTCAAACGAGGTGAAGATCTATTTGTAGAATTAATTACATTAGCGTAGGGAACTCCACTCATTTTCGATACCCAAGTTTTAGAGTGAATTTTTTAAAATAAAACAGCATTCTCGAAGCTTTCATTTTAACTTTAATTGAAAGCTAAATTATTTAATTTACTCTTTCTAGCACACAAAATACTCTGGTGTATTTCAAATTATATTGATTGATTGGAATGTAAAATTTTGAGATTTTATTTTTTAAAAGTTTTCGGCCATAATGTCTCTTTCAACGCCCAAAAATGAGTTGCGTAATATTTGCGTTTACCATAGTAATAAACTTTAGTAAACGTTGGGTGATTCGCTGACGAAAAAAAAAAAAAATCAAATGTGTTAGGATTAAAAAAATTTGGAAAATAATGAAAAACATTTTGATCTTTTCTTTTAATAATAACATAAACATTTTGACGATAAAACTTTGTTTTTATTTAGACTGGGTCCGTTTAAAATCATGCTATGCTGTTTTTTTTAAGCGAATGAGTGGAGGTACTTACATTATTGTAAGAAAGTGTGAGATAAGGAAAAATAGCTAATTCTAGACTGGATGTGCGTTGTGGTGCAGTGGATATCAGCTCGGAACGAGAAATCGGGGAGCCGAGTTCAAATTCCAGTTGAATTCATTGCATTCACTTACGCGCAAAAAACCCTTGGGAAAGGTATTAATCCGCCTCTTCCTTCCAGTTATGGGTTAAATAATAGGGCAGATTTGGTTCTATAGCCTTGGTCGGCAACCAGTCTACCGCAGAAAGCAATGGCAACCTACTGTGGGATAATCTTCTACCCAGTCAGCCATGTTTCGCGTATGGCACTTAACTGACTGACTGAGACTGGAAGAGGTCAAGGCTTACCGAACGAATAGCAAGACAGATTTGGTTCTATCGCCTGACTTGTTAACCAGTCTACTGCAGAAAACAATGGAAAACTTCTGCGTGAAATTATTCTGCCCAGTCAGTCATGTATCTTTCGAGACGTGATCACAGAAGTGTGTATCACGTTTGGCACTTTACTGATTGACTCATAGGAGAACTGATATTACATTAAAGATCGACACAATTTTCTGTTTCTTAACTAAATTGTGTTTCCTTTCTAGAAGGCATCTTTTGCAATTCTCTTCACCTAAGACAAGTGTTACTTACATATTGCAGAAATACCTGCATTTGAAGAACCAATTGAAAGAATAGTGTGTTCCTTTCAATCTTTTTTTTTAAATCATATCACCCCAAGCAAGGCGGTAACGCCACTGATGTGCAGGGGGCTACATAAGAGTGAGAAGATTAGAAAAGAGAAAACCGGAAACCGCATCCTAAACAGAGGATGAGCCTCTTCACCTGTTCAATAGATGTGGGTGGAGTGTGAACCGGGCGATAGTTTAGTCTGACAAAATTCCTCGTTTTCTAAAAAAATAAAAGGGAACTGAGTTCTGTAAATCAACGTATCTAATGAACATCTTTTGTTAAAACCAAAAAAGTCATCATTCAAATAATTTATGGAGTGAAAACGGAAATAAACACAAAGGCAGTCAATCATCTACTGAGAAAAAAAAAGAAAAAAAAAAGGTTTCCGAGTTGGGAAATTTGCATCGTTCCGGTTAATAAATTAATCATTTGAAAATAAATATTTATCATTTTTCAACCGACGGGTCGCATTCCCGGCAACATTAAAAAAAAATAAGATGCTTTGATAACTTTGAAAAATATTTAAGCGAAAAGATTCTAAACCAGACAAGCCAGTCAGGCAACAGAGACGGCAACATACGACAGTAGTTTAGGACACGCAAGGTGTAAAAAGATTCCCTTACTCATTCACCCATATTACTCTCCAAGCTAAGTGATACTTACACTCTTCATTACCAAGCTACATGACATTTACACTTTTCTCTTTACTTTCTCTCTTTCTCACACATACACGTAAAAGAAATCAGATTTCTTTTCATCTTAACAAACAGAAAAGTATTTAGGTAATAATGGCACCGATAAAAATGTCACAAGTGGAAAAATAGGAAAAAAAACAAAAAACAAAAACAAAAACACCATCTGATAGTATCCGATCTTACCTGTTTTGTATACAATAATCATTGTAAGAAAATCCTATTCCTTTATTACTTAATATGGCTTCCATGATGGAATTGTGGTTGAAGAGCCACTGAAATCAATGCTATATACTTGATGGTTCCTGGACAACTGAAGAAGAAATAACAAAAGAACTTCAACACTCATTCACGCCGAAAAAATATTAGTTGTAGAAACACGAAAATAACATATTTTATATTTTCACATTTAAAAACCTTACGTAGAACTATTGACATATAAAATAAAACAGTCGTACATACCTTTACATATGCTGAGAGAATATTTGAAAGTGGTGCTTATAGTTAAATCTACTTTGGAGTCAAAGCCGATGCAGGGCCCCAATCTATGATACTCTTATAGCGGGTTATCCATTCTTTTCCAGTTTATAGTGGAGGGTCCGTTCTAGTGAAGGGTAGTTGTGTATTGTTGAAGATTGACGGAATTTGGCCTTGTCGTAGATAGCCCACTATAAGTCATAAAATGATTATACATCAAGAAAAGCAAATTGAGTTGAAAAATAACATTTTATATATGCACATATCAATTAAGTTTTTTTTTACAATTAAAGTAATACTTGAAGTATAGGTCCAACGGACGTTAAAATGTTCATGACAATAAAATGCTGAAAAGAGAATTAATGCTTAGGAATGTCGGAGCGTTGTAAGTAAGGTATGTCAGTGATGTATCCGCTCCTTAGGTCAGTAAGTAGTTTTGAGACAGCGAAAGAGAAGAGGAGAGGGAAGGGAGGCTAGGATAGTACGCCACTTGACTTAGGTTAAGTGGGATACTGATTACACTCCTCTCTCTCGAATCAGTCCGTGTGTGTCGGTCTGTCTGGCAATGCTTTCTGTATCGGCTTTTTATTTCGACTCAGCAGATCATTTGGGATTCACACTTGTATTTGATTCTGGGCTTCCCATTGGCCGATAAATAAAATTCGCGTAGGCTCGCGAACTGGAAATTTAATATTTAATTAATTTTTATTTTTCAGCCGGAACACTGCGCGAATCCGGCTGCGCACCGACGACTTTTGGTCATTTGCTACCCACTCTACTACATCACAACTTTCATCAGGCCAGTCAGTTACATGCTATACATAATACACGCTTGGGCGATCATGTCTCTTTCGAGACATGAATGATTGAGCAGAATATTTTCTCGCGGTAGGTTGCCATTGCTTTCCAAGGTAGATTAGTTGCCAACCAAGTCTATAAAATCCAACCAGTCCTGCTAATTAGCCCATAGCTAGAGGAAGAAGAGACGGATTAATACCGTATTTATTTTTAAATAGGAAGATTGCTGTTTGTTATTGTTATTTATATATCTGGAAAAAATAGCAATTAAGAACTGGTTCCACGCTCCTCAAAAACAACAGTCTCCCGATCAGCGGCCTTGTTGGCGGATGTAGTATATCGTCATACCCAGGACTAATTATGTACAATAATCGATCATCTAAACTTATTTAAAAATGGAATTTTGTCTGTGTGTGTATGTATGTGTCTGTGTGTCCGTTACCTATAGACTCCGAAACGGCTGAACCGATTTTCTTGAAAATTTACACAGTTGTACTATAAGCGTCTGCGAGTGTTCTTAGCGAGGTTTTGCGTCGAAAATATCGGAAATCAATAATCGAAAAAATCGGGTTATAGAAGGAGTGGTCGGATTTTAATCAAATTTGATACACTCATAGACAAAGACATAAGAAACGATATTCAGAAGTTTCAAGGTTGCAGTTCTTACAATAGTGCAGAAAATCGATAATATATATATATATATATATATATATATATATATATATATATATATATAAAAGGCAAGATGTTTGTGTGTGTGTCTGATTATCTGCCTGTACGTCTGTATTTTTTTCAGCCCTTTTATTTTAGTTTTTTGCTTCGGGTTTGGCTCTAAGTAGGTATAATTGTAGTTCTTAGTCTCAGCCATGATACCATTTATTCAGAGGACTTATTTAGCCTTTAAAATTCAGTTTACGACGAAAAAAAACTTATTTGATATCGATACCAGGAAATCAAAATTTGACTTACATCCATTCATTTTTCTTTCAGTTTACGGTTTCGCTTTAATTGGAAACAACTATTGCATTTTAATCTTTCGTGCCAACGTCCAAAGAGTCTGAGCTCCAGGACCATGGATTAGTTTTAAAGTTTTCATTACACCAGAGCAACGCCGGGCTATACTGATAGTATGCAATATAGGTGAACGATTCAGCTTGAAAATAAATACAATGTATGTAAATAGAAATTAGAAAGATGTCATAGTATATCGTTTCGTTTTTAAATTAATCAACAATGTTTTGCGGCAATTCTTAAATGCAACTTGAATTTTTTCTTCTTACAAGTTGAATAACTTTAGCACATTCAACATTATGCATCGAAAATAGTAAATTTTATATCGTGTGTTTTTGACACTTGACTTAGCTAAATCAAATTCACGGATTTGGATGGAAAAAAGACTCCAAAATATCATCAAAACCCGCGAAAATTCTTCATCCTTTAGTAGTCAGTTGGGTTTAGTTCAATTTCTGATGTATATAAATGTAAGAAGAAAAAAAGCAAATGTTAATAAGATAGTCAGGGTCAGAAATCACTGCTTGGGGTCTCCAATCACTCCCCCCCCGCTCGGTTGAAGTCCTGTTTAGAATTATAAATAGGGTTTTGAACATTTCAAAGCCTCATACTTAAATAATTCTATCAGTTTTGACGGTTACTTTGCTAACAAAGTCGTCAAAAAATAATTAATAAAAATTAATTTGTTATGACCCATGTGATCCAGGTGTGGTTCCTTGTAGGTACTTCCAACGATTCATTAAAAAAGTATTTCGGTAATAAGGGCACCGGTAAAATTAAAAATGGCACAAGCGGAAATATAGTACCCCAAAAAAAAAAAAAAAAAACTAGCAAAAAAAAAAAACTAAAACAAACAAACAAACAAACAAACAACTCCAAAGGATAGTATCTGATCTTATCTATTTTTGTATACAATAATCCTTGGAAGAAAATCCCCTTTTCCTTCATTACTTAATATGACTTCCATCATGGTGTTGTGGTTGAAGAGCGACTGAAACCAATGCTATATACTTGATGGTTCCCGGACATCTGAAGCAGAAATAAATAAACAGACAACTGATCTCTGATTAGACATTTAACTTTAAATAGTTTAAAATTAAACACGTATAGGTGTTTAATTGTAAGCTGTCTAAAAAGCCTGTTTTTTGCTGGTGACATTTTCCTATTTTTTCATTTGTACCATTTTTTCTTTCACTTGTGCCATTTTCCAACTTTTTCCCTTGTATTATTTTCTGACTCTTTACGTATGCCAATTTTTCAATTTTTTATTTGTGAAATTTTTCTATTTTTCACTTGTGCCATCTTCCTACTTTTTATTTGTGCCATTCTCCTCATATTTTATCCCTTGTGCCATTTTCCCTATTATTTTTACTCGTGCCATTTTTATTTTTTTATTTGTGCCATTTTTCTATTTTTCACTTGTGCCATCTTCCTACTTTTTATTTGTGCCATTCTCCTCATATTTTATCCCTTGTGCCATTTTCCCTATTGTTTTTATTCGAGCCATTTTTATTTTTTTATTTGTGCCATTTTTCTATTTTTCACTTGTGCTAACTTCCTACTTTTTATTTGTGCCATTCTCCTCATATTTTATCCCTTGTGCCATTTTCCCCTATTGTTTTTACTCGTGCCATTTTTATTTTTTTATTTGTGCCATTTTTCTATTTTTCACTTGTGCCATCTTCCTACTTTTTATTTGTGCCATTTTCCATATTGTTTTCACTCGTGCCATTTTTATTTTTTTATTTGTGCCATTTTTCTATTTTTCACTTGTGCCATCTTCCTACTTTTTATTTGTGCCATTCTCCTCATATTTTATCCCTTGTGCCATTTTCCCCTATTGTTTTTACTCGTGCCATTTTTATTTTTTTATTTGTGCCATTTTTCTATTTTTCACTTGTGCCATCTTCCTACGTTTTATTTGTGCCATTTTCCTCATATTTTATCTCTTGTGCCATTTTCCCTATTGTTTTTACTCGTGCCATTTTTATTTTTTTATTTTTGCCATTTTTCTATTTTTCACTTGTGCCAACTTCCTACTTTTATTTGTGCCATTTTCCATATTGTTTTCACTCATGCCATTTTTATTTTTTTATTTGTGCCATTTTTCTATTTTTCACTTGTGCCATCTTCCTACTTTTTATTTGTGCCATTTTCCATATTGTTTTCACTCGTGCCATTTTTATTTTTTTATTTGTTCCATCTTGTGCTAACTTCCTACTTTTTATTTGTGCCATTCTCCTCATATTTTATCCCTTGTGCCATTTTCCCCTATTGTTTTTACTCGTGCCATTTTTATTTTTTTATTTGTGCCATTTTTCACTTGTGCCATTATTACCTGTGCTCTTATTACCGTTCGCCCTAAAAATTAGCATATATCATGAAAAATCTACCAAACTAAATAAAATTAAAGTGAAAATCTTTATTAAGATGAAAAACCAAAGGAATTTTTTACATATTTTTTCTTTTTAGTTCTTTATAGAACTTTCGTAACTTTGATTAAAAATGTTCTTTTCCTTGCGTCAACTGATGACCATAAATTAGCTTGGACAATTTTAGCATATTTTTCTGTGAAAAATACATTGATTTGGAAAATTCTAGCAAAAACCAGATAATAGTTGTATTTTAATGAAACTTTAATCAGCCCTTCCTTAAAGCAAGCACATTCATGTAAAAAATTATTTTCTGCGATATTTTTGACTTTTAGTTTAAAATATCGCAGAAAAAGAATTTTTTTTATAAATATAAGTAATATTTGTTTTAATTAATATTTTGTAGAGATGTCGGGATTACCACTTTGTAGTAGATAATCGGAAGGCTAAGTGTTAAATTGGATTAGATTTTCTCTTATATCCGGGTTTTGGTCTATTTTATATACATTACCACAGACTCTAATTTGGGAATCAGAGAAAATCTCTCTTATATCCACATTTCTCTTATATACGGATCTCTTATATCCGGGTTGTACTAATTTGTTTTAACTCAGATTAATTAAACTTTATACCATTTACTCTTCCTCAAATAAATTTCTGAAAAATATATTTTATTTTTGAAAGATTTTTAATAAAGGCAATTTATGTTGTCTAGATAGATTTGTAAATATAGACGATTTTAACAGTTACACACAAAAAACTATTCCGTCCAATTTACATTCGGTTTGAAATGCACCAAATTATTTTGCTTACTGGTAATATCAAATTTTATCTATTAGCTTAGAATTAAAACTAAAATGCCTAAAGAAAGAACGATTTCTCATTTTTAAAATACATTTTAAAACTTTAACTATCATTTTTTTACTTTTTTCTTTTGTTTTGTTTTGGACGGTCTATAAATAATTATACGTAAATTGATGTATTAAATAATTAACAAATAATTGTTTTAAGTTATTCGAACATCTGTGCCTTTAAAAAACAGAGCTCATTTTTTTTTTTTTTTTCACTTCTCGCTTGTGAAACTCTCTTCCGGTTTCTTGTTTCTCATTCAACTTCAAAAATTTAATTGCGATCTCTTCTGTCTTCTTAATACTTGTTCTTTCATTGTCCTCTCTCTTAAATAGTGTTTTTTTTCTCATTCTTTAACACTGTGTCTCAGTGGCTTTATTGCCTTGCTTGGGGTGAAATTATAAAAAAATATGCGTAATTTTGGAAATACCTTGATTTTAGTGTAGTTCTTGACAAGTTATCTTCTACCAAAAACGAAAAAAATATTTTTTTGATAGTAATATTTTCTTTCGCCATTTCTGATGATAATAAAATTGAAAAGGAAATACAGTTAATTCCCCCACCCATCACTTTCGGTTCCAGTCTCAAAATACTAAGCTAAAAATAATACCCGACTTGACTTAGTCGCTTTCGCCTTCCCTATCCCAAATCTCGAGATCTAATTTTTAGCCCTGACTGCTCGTCCCACAGGAATAAAGGGTGAAGGTCAATGTTCCACCACCTTTACTATCTGAGGGGTTGGGGTACAAGTTAAACAGCTCTACTGACAAGAGATGGGAGACTCAGGCTAACAAAAGGCCTATTGAGTTTACCGAAACGAAGAGATGACGTCGTAGCGACACAGCCGAAAACGATAAAGCAATGATAAAAACTAACAAACAAAACTAAAAGATATATAAAATGAGAGACGACGTTGTCCTTGGACAGTGGCCCTCACTGCAAATGTACTAAAGTAAAAACAGAAAAAAACATGACAAAAACAATAGATTATTTTCATGTGACATTATTTAGCTTTTTTTTGGACGTGTTTCTGCACCGATTTTAATTATTGATAAGCTTAACATTTCAAAATGAACGGAAGAACACAAGAGTTCTATCTTTTAATATGAGATTTTAAGAAGTGTGTTTTAAATTAAATTAATAAATAGTCAGTTAAGTGCCACACGTGAAACACGCTTGGGCGATCATGTCTCGAAAGAGACATGACTGACTTCTCAGAAAATTATCCCGCAGTAGGTTGCCATTGCTTACTGCGGTAGACTAGTTGCCAGACAAGCCTATAGAACCCAATCTGTCCTATTATTTAACCCATAACTGGAAGGAAGAGATGGATTAATACCTTGCCCAAGGGTATTTGTGCGTAAGTGAATGCAATGAATTCAACTGGAATTTGAACTCGGCTCCCCGATTTCTCGTTCCGAGCCGATCCACTGCACCACAACGAGATTCGCTAAAAATGTTATTCGTTAAATTACGTACCTCCACTCCATTTTCGATACCTAAGTTTTAAATTGAATTTTTAAAAATAAAATAAAAAAAATGTTTTCTTGAAACTTTTAAATTTTGGCTTTAATTGAAAGCTAAATGATTAAATTTACTATTTTCAATAAGCCAAATACTCTGGTATATTTCATGACAGCACCTATTATCAAGTATCTGGAAATATGGTGACTAAAAATTGACATAATCCGAGTGAACGTTTCGTAAGGGGAACAATCCTTGAAACAAGTGACCTTTTAATGATAAGTTTCTTATAAGATTCCATGATTAAAAAATATATAGTTTAACAATATTAAATAAATTTAGAAATTCTTTAAAAAATCATAATTGTAAATGATTTGTATTAAGCTTTTGAATTTTCGATTTGTAAATAAAAAAAAGTTTATTTTTAACGAATTAATAACCGAAGACACTGAGTAAATGGAAGAAATTTAAAAGATGTTTGAAACTTTAATTAGCAAAGAAAAAATGAAAACAATTCTCAAAAGAATGCATTATTCATTGATTTATTTCTTCAGAATATGATATACTAAATATTATATTATTTGTAAAATCAATTAAAATTTTATCAAAAATAGCGTAGTTTTAACGCATTTTTTATTTTACTATTCTGAGCAGATTTTCGGAAAAAATGGTCTTAATTTACATTCTCCAATGAGTCCTGCATTTAACTAATAAAAAAAGTTAGTATAATGCATTTCTAGAAGTTTTATGCAATTAATTGGAGTGTAGGGGGTAACAGGTGCAAAAAATATTTTTATCAAGATTTTCTAATAATTGCATAAATGATTTTATTCATTTGTGAATAAGTCCTGACAATTTCATTAAAATCAAACAATTAGTTGATTTTTGTAAAAATGTTTAATGTGTCTTTCAGCCTAAAAAATGACTTGTGCAATATGTTTTCCTTAATAGTCATTTACGTAAAAATGGCGTAAATCGCTGACGGAAAACAAAAAAGAAATTTTAACTGAAATTTTAAACGTGTTAGAAAGGTTTGAAAATATTTTAAAATAATGACAACAAAATTTGATCTTTCCTCTTAATAATAGCATAAACATTCTGTTGATAAAACATTGCTTTAATGAAGTTTGATCACTTTTAACATCATGCTATGCTGTTTTTTCGGCAATTGAGTGGAGGTCAGTCAGTCAAGTGCCATACGTGATACACGCTTGGGCGATCATGTCTCGAAAGAGACATGACTGACTGGGCAGAAGATTATCCCGCAGTAGGTTGCCATTGCTTTCTGCGGTAGACTGGTTGCCGACCAAGGCTATAGAACCCAATCTGTCCTGTTATTTAACCCATAAATGGAAGGATTAGACGGATTAATACCTTCCCCAAGGGTATTTGCGCGTAAGTGAATACAATGGATTCAACTGGAATTCGAACTCGGCTCCCCGGTTTCTCGTTCCGAGCCGATATCCACTGTACCACAACGCACATTCTTTATAGGTACCTCCACATGAGTAAAGGTACCTATAAAAAAAGCTTTCATTTTAACTTCAATTGAAAGCTAAATGATTACATTTCCAATTTCCAATAAGCAAAATGCTCTGGTGTACGTACCTCCACTAAATCGCTGAAAAAACAGCATAGTATGATTAAAAAGGCTTCAAATTTAATAAAAACGAAGTTTTTTTTAAATAAAAATGTTTATGATATTATTAAGAGGAAAGATCAAAGTACAGTGTAACCCTGATATAAGATAGTTGTCGGGAAAGGATAAAGTTCTCTTATATCCGGGTCTTGTCTATTTTATACACATTATCACAGGGTCTAATTTGGGACCAGAGAAAATCTATCTTATATCTCAGTTTCTCTTATATCCGTTTTGTTTTTTTTAAATTATTTCTAAAAAAATTTTAATGCCTTGCAACACGCTCGAAATTTTGGTAAAAAAATCCTGTTTAGTTAGCCGGTAACCAAATCGTTACGAGAGGTAACCAAATCGTTACGAGAGGTTACAATGCAAAACGTAACATTGCATAACTCATTTTTTTTCAGGTGACAAACACACATTAATTTGAGAATTTTTGCAAAAATCAAATAATTGTGAGATTTTAATGAAACTTTCAGAACTTATTGACAAGTGAATTAAATTATTTTTTAAATTATTATTTTTAGAAAATCTTAGTAAAAATTAGACCTCCTCCTCTACATAATTAAATTTTGAATCGAAAATTTATTTTATTAGTTAAAGGACACTTTGCTGAATGTGAATCATTTAATTTTTTTTTTTAAGTTAGTCCTTTTTTTCCGAAAATTTACTCCGAATAGTAAAATAAAAAATGCAATAAAACTATGACATTATTCAATTAGATAAGCTTTTAATTACTGTTGATATATATATATATATATATATATATATATATATATATATATATATATATATATATATATATATATATATATTCCGATGAAAAATGAATTTTTACAAGAATTGTTTTCCTTTTTCAATTATAATAATTTACAACATTTAAAAATATTTTTAAAATTCTTCAAAACTGTGTGGCAGTTAGGTTATTTAAAATTTTAAATCAGACAATTTGAACTTTAAATTTACTAATTTTCCAAAAAAATAACGTGTCATAGATTTATATTTTATTTTTGCAAGATTTTTAAAATCGAGAATTAACTTTTGTCTACAAAGCTGTCAAACTGGAAGAAAAAATGTTGAATTTTGAAAAATCTAAAAAAAATGAGATTCCAATCAATATAATTTCTATTTGAAATAAACCAGAGTATTTTTCGAGGAAACTACAAGACCTCCTACAGAGGTGACAAAAAAGGACTACAAATAAACTTTAAGAAAACTGAATGCATGGTCATCAGCAAATGGTGCAACCCAAAATGCCAAATACAGGTGGGGGATACCAGAATCAAGCCAGTACAAAAATTGAAATACCTAGCAAGTGTTCTAACAGGAGATGGAAAGCGCGACACAGAGATCCGAAGGCGAATTTGGTACGGCAAAGGACGCGTTCCAGAAGCTGAGTAAAGTACTTACACACAGGAAATTTCACTAGAAACAAAGAAAACAGCGCTACGTGATGTCAGTTATTCAATACGGCGGTGAATGCTGGACAATATCATTGAAAATGAGGACAAAACTTCAAGCAGCGGAAATGTGGTTCTACAGAAGGATGCTGCGGATATCGTGGACTGAGCATGCAAGCAACAAATCCAAACCTCAGAATTAAAAATTGCCAAAAATCAAGGTGTGTGTTTTTTTAATCATTTCACCCCAAGTAAGGCGAGAGTGCCACTAGTGCTCAGTGGGTTACAGCGAGAGAAAATACTGGGTACAGAGGGCATTGATGAAAGGATAAAAGATGAACGAAATTCAATAAGATAGAGAGTGTCAATTGACGTTGCATTTAAATTTTCGGATTGTAGCTATCAGACTACGCAAATGCATTCGACAAAGTACGTCACAAAGTCTTGATAGAGATGTTTAGCAATCTAAACATATTTGGGAAAGACATTAGACTAAGCAAGAAACTCTACTGGCAGCAAATCGCCTACATACAAACAGGAAACGGATTAATACCTTTCCTAAGGGTACCTGTGCTTAAGTGAATACAGGGTATTCAATTGGAATTCGAACTCGCTCCCCGCTTTCTCTTTCCGAGCCGATATACACTGCACCACAACGCACATCCGTCACTAAACGCTTACAGCACCTGGTATTCCCAAGTGGTCACCCATCTAAGTACTGACCAGGCTCAACGTTGCTTAACGTCGGTGATCGAGCGAGAACCGGTGTATTCAACGTGATAGGCCGTAAGCCATCAGTGACTTACACGGAAGGAATTCCACCGGCGGTGGGTGCGAGAAAAGAAACTGTTGAAGTAGAAGAGATCGTCACATTTAACTATTTCAGTGTTAAAATGTAGGACCTATTGTTAATCTAGTAGTCAGTTAAAGTGCCATACGTGATACACGCTTAGGTGATCATGTCTCGAAAGAGACATGACTGACTGGGCAGAAGATTATCCCGCAGTAGGTTGCCATTGCTTTCTGCGGTAGACTGGTTGCCGACCAAGCCTATAGAACCCAATCTGTCCTGCTATTTAACCCATAACTGGAAGGAATAGACGGATTAATACCTTTCCCAAGGGTATTTGCGCGTAAGTGAATACAATCTAGTAGTAGTACGCTTAAATTCACTTGAATGGGTCAACAGGCAAAAAAAAGCTCGTCAGAGCAGTCGCCATGAAAATATTTCTAGAAAATATTCTACAAATATTGAGTTATTCATATTTGCTGATTATATTCGAGGAATCTTTTTTTCAATCTATCTATCGCCCGGTTCACACTCCACCCATGTCTATTGAACAGGTTAAGAGGCCCATCCCTTGTTCCCTGTTTAGGACGTGGTTTCCGGCTTTCTCTTTCCAATCTTCTCAATTTGTTTTCTTGTTTTGTTTTGTTTTTTCAATTGGAGTAGAGAGATCTATCTATCGCCCGGTTCACACTCCACCCATGTCTATTGAACAGGTTAAGAGGCTCATCCCTTGTTCCCTGTTTAGGATATGGTTTCCGGCTTTCTCTTTTCCGATCTTTTCACTATTACGTAGCCCCCTGCACATCAGTGGCGTTACCGCCTTGCTCGGGGTGATACGATTAAAAAAAAAGAAAAAAAATTTAAAAGAAAAAAAAATCTGTTTTGGTTTATTTATCGTTCGAACGGCGATTCCACACAGCGCGTCCGTGTCGCCCAAATCTGAGAGAATTTGGTGTGAATTTTAGTAAATATAATTTGTTTTTATTTTGTGGTGAATTATATTTTGAGATGAATTAACAGAAAAAAAAGTTTTTATTTGAGAAAATATATATATTTTATATTTTCGTTAAAAAAAAAATTTTTTTTTCTTTAATCAACGGGTGACCATAAGCATTTTTTTTTTGCAGCGTAAAGCACGCTTAATTAAAAATTCTTGCAAAAATCAAATAATTCTAGGATTTAAAGTAACATCTAAGAATTATTTTTAAATGTTTTTTTTTTAAATGTTGATATTTTTTATGCCCTTTACTTAATTTTATGACATTTCAAGAAATTTGTTTGTTTAGTACTTAAATTTTATATTAGTTAACCCGGATATAATATACCCGTATATAAGAGAAACCCGTATATAAAAGAGATTTTCACTGATCACAAATTAAAGCCTGTGGTAATGTATATAAAATAGACCAAACACGGATATTAGATAAACCCGGATATAAGAGACCGTTTATCCGGTCCCATCAACTCTCTTATATCCGGGTTACACTGTATAAGCAGACGTATTCGGAGGCTTTAAATCATTTTTTACTTAAATATGATCCACAGTTACCAGAAATCGGCTGTGAATATTAAAATAAAAATACAATAAAACTAAGACATTATTTAGTGAGAAAAATTATTTTCAGATATATTATGGACACTAATGCTTTACGAAAGAATGTTTTTTTTTTCGATGAATAACGAATGTTTACAAGAATTGTTTTGATTTTTAAAAATTTTAATTAGAGTAATTTAATTCTAATAATTTTATTAAAAGATGTTCGGATTATGTTGCATATATTGATGCATACATTTAATGAACTTTTAAACTGATTTATACCCGTTAACAGTGTCAAAGTGCCCGGATAATTGAGGAAATATATTGTATATACCGTCTCATGCATTCAATGCACTTTTAAATTGGTTTGTACATGTCAGCAGGAAATATATCATTTGAAACATTCATTCCAGTGTCAGTAGAAACGTAGCGTAACATAGGTGAGGCTCGTGTGTTTTACTGGTTGAAAATTTGTTCCCTTTAAAAATAGGCCAAACGATATATATATATATATATATATATATATATATATATAAAGAAAGAAAGAAAGAAAGAAAGAAAGAAAGCAAGAAAGAAAGAAAGAAAAAAGTGAAATGAAAGTCAATATTGTTAAAGGAAACCTAACCGACTGCAGTGATGATGTAAAGTTATAAATAGACATGCAACCAGACAGACGGCTTTGACGTCCTGAACAAAAAAAAAAAAATGTTTTCGTCAGTCATTATTTTGTAGTGCCTGGTTAAATATCGTTTTACGTAATCTGACCGACAGGTACGGTAAGTGAGTGTGGTCAGATGGGAAGGAAAAATAAGTAGTTCTATGACTGATATTGCTTAGAGACTCAACTAAGGAAGAATTACAATATAACTGCTTCTGAAACTTAAACTATTTATCTTGCGCATAATACGAGAAATTTTGATCGAATATTAAAGGCAAAATGTAGGGGGGGGGTATTATACTTGAATACACATTTTCAGAAATTTTAATACAAGAAATTCTGATATAATTTTTTATACATAAAGAAAGGAAAAAGAGAAATGTAAGTCAATATCGTCAAAGGAAACCCAACTGATTTGCAGTGATGATGTAAAGTTAGAAAAAGGCATGCAACCAGACAGACGGCTTTGACGTCCTGAACAAAATAAAAAAAAATGTTTTAGCCAGTCATTTCTTTGTAGTGCCTGGTTAAATATCGTTTTACGTAATATAACGAGCAGGTACGGTAAGTAAGTGTGGTCAGATGAGTAGGAAAAATAAGTAGTTCTATGATTGATATTGCTTAGAGCCTCAACTAAGAAAGAATTACAATATACATCCTTCTGAAACTATGAATCACAGTTAAACTATTTATATTGCGTATAATACGAGGAATTTTGATCGAATATTAAAGGTAAATGGTAGTGGGTAGTATTATGCATGAATACACGTTATCAGAAATTTTAACACGAGAAATTCCGATCGGAAATTTAAGGCAAAAAGAGGCTTCATTTTATACACAAACACACGTTTTCAGAAATTCTTATTAAAAAAAAACAACTCCTGTTTGAAACAGAAATATTTCAGATACACACATAACAATAATTTCCAAAATGTATTTGATATGTCTGTATATTATTGTTGTAAACAATTTGGCAAACATGAATAAACCTGCCCACAAGAAGTGGCAGAAGTACCATGGAGAAAACCATCCTTTTGACGGATGGTTTTCTCCATGGTGCAATTTCTATTGCAACTACCTTCATTTTCGGCAACACTGTTTTATAAAGTGATGATTTCCAACCATTTTTAAACCCTAATTTGTATCTTCCCTTTCTTTCTTCCTCTTACTGGGGAAAAAAGAAATGCCTTTCTTTTTTCCCACTCAAGTTTGGTGTTGTCCTGTTTTCTCTCGCCGTGTCGCGTCAATGCTCTTTAACCCTTATTTTCTACAGCGGACACTGGTCACTAAAATTCTAAGGGGGTTAAGACCCCGAGTACTTTGCTAAAAACAGCATAGTTTGTAACAACAACAACAACAACAACAACAACAACAACAACAAAGAACAGTGGTTTTTGCGAAGACTTAACTGGAAGCAGTATAGTTGCTTCTGTTAACAGTTCTTCTCATTTTCTGTTACGAGGTCAGAATATATTCGACTCCAGGATGAAGACGGATTCAGTTTTCTAATGCTTCTAATGCTTCGAATATATATATATATATATATATATATATATATATATATATCCTGTGTTCAATTTTAAGTCCTTATTTGAAGTATAAGCTACGGGTTGGATCTGTTGGTGGTGAAGAAACACAAATATGCCTGAGCAGAAGTCTGTAACCAGGTTTAGCTAGCCGTTCTCGTAGACTGTATAGTCTCCAGAAAAGTGTTTCCCAAATTAGTAAATGATAAATATTGCATTGCATTAGTTCTAAGAATGTTGTAAATATACAATCATTTTTGTAGATAAAAAATCTAATAAATAAACAGTGCTTAATATTTTTATTAGTTCTTAAGAACAAAGAAAAGGTATTTTTTTAATCATATCTCCCCAAGCAAGGCCGTAACGCCACTGATGTGCAGGGGGCTACATAAGAGTGAGAAGATTAGAAAAGAGAAAACCGGAAACCGCATCCTAAACAGGAAACAAGGGTCACGATTAGGTTTTAATATAATTCTAATCACCACTTTATAAAACAATAAAACTAACGAGGAGTGAGGGTAGTTAAAATAATATCGGGCACGTTTATCCATATTTGCCAACAAGTTTTATTAGTTAGTAATACAATGTAATTAAAAATAATAATTAATTAATAAAAACGTGTAAATAATAAAAACGTGTAAGTCAATATTATTTGAATGAATATGTTCTTTCAAGGATAAAATATGTCAACTCTTGAAATAAACTAGGTTTGTTTGTCGCTCATTCTATTGAAAAATGAAATATCTATCCCAGATTTTTGTTTTAAAGAAAAGCATTAATTAACAAAATTTTGACAAAAAATTACTTTCTTTACGCTTAAAATATAGCGAAAAATACATTTGAATAAGACAACGTATATATTTCATCTGTCAACAAGTTCATAGGTCAAACAATAGTAAATCCTGCAGCACTCATTAAAAAAAAAAAACAAAAAGAAAACGCCCTAAGTTTAATTAAATACGGAAGACCAAAACTACCAACATACAGGTAATCATTTCATCTACGGAAATAATGGAAATAATGGATAGACTAAGTTATTTTAAATAACTTAGTCTATCCATTATTTCCATTGTTCGGACTATTGTCCTCATCTTTATTGTCATGTTTACGACGTTTCGAACGTTGTACGCTCCGGCCTTGTTCAGGTACTAGGAAACATGGCTTTTTAAAACAATAGATATTCTCGAAGATTGAAGGTTGTTAAAAAATCGGTGTCATGGGAAAAACTGTCCTTTTGACACGACGTCTTATTACGGGCATGACTGTCTATGTTTGCAATAAGAAGAAGAAGAAAAAAAAGAAGAGGAAGAGGAAGAAGAAGAAGAAAATGTTATGGAACTGTAATTGGGCTACAAAATGGTGTCGATAATAAAGCCCTTAAAATTACTGACACCAAAATTATTAAATGACCAATTAAAATAATTTCGTTTACATTGTTCGGACTATTGTCCTCATCTTTATTGCCTTGTTTACGACGTTTCGGCTGTTGTACGCTCCGGTCTTCTTCAAGTGCTAGGAAACAAGGCAATAAAGATGAAGACAATAGCCCGAACAACATAAATAATGTAAATACTACCTCATCTCAGAAGTATAGAAAATCTATGTTTAAAAATGAATTTTATTTTACTTTTAACTGACTATATAAGGAGAGATGTAACTTGAGTCTTTTTGTTAAATGAGCAGTAGTATATCTGATGTAATTATTTACAAATCGTGATTGATCAAGAACACTGATCATTAAATGGCAGACGAACTTAAGTCACTGGTGCCTCCTCAACAGGTGTTTACTCGTGCAACCAGACTGGCAACTGGGTCCCACCCATTCACAGTCATGTTAGCCAAATGCAGATGACAATTCTACTCCTGCAGCTTCTTCTCTCGCACTTCCCGCCTGTGGAACTCGCTCCCATATTCTTGCTTTCCTGACGGCTACAACCTCCAGAAATTTAAATGCAATGTCAATACTCATCTATTCACCACTGGACTCTAGCTCTCTCCCCACCCCCGTACATCCTTCCCTTTCTTTCCACCTATGTATCTGTCATCGCACCTGCATTCTCAGCTTTCTATTGCTCCTTTCTAACTAGTTTGTACTCCTCACTCTTTTCTAATTAATCTTTTTACAGTTATGTAGCCCCCCCCCCGCTCATCAGTGGCATTTCTGCCTTATCCGGGGTGAAATGATTATATATATATATATATAAATTCGTAAATAATATTGATTTTCTGTAGTTTAGATCGTGAAAATACGCAACTCCAGTTGACACGAAAAAAAAAAAAATGAATTAATCATCTATTATACAAAATTGAAAACTGCTAACACCATCATCAAAAATAACAATTCACCTGCAAGATTTAAACTACAGAGAAGCAATATTATTTACGAATTCTCCCTTACGCGCAAATACCCTTGGGAAAGGTATTAATCCGTCTCTTCCTTCCAGTTATGGGTTAAATAACAGGACAGATTGGGTTCTATAGCCTTGGTCGGCAACCAGTCTACCGCAGAAAGCAATGGCAACCTACTGCGGGATAATCTTCTGCCCAGTCAGTCATGTCTCGAAAAAGACATAATCGCCCAAAGCATGTATCACGTATGGCACTTAACTGATTGACGAAATATAATAGTTGGAAAGATGATTGAGTCTTCTACTGGTCATAAAGTGGGGGATCAGTTTTCTATTGCTATGAAGTAATAAACTGATCCCCCTAAATATTACTTAATAATATAGTACATGTCTTCCCCATCTAGCCATGAGTCAAATAACAGGACAGATTGGGTTCTATAGCCTTGGCCGGCAACCAGTCTACCGCAGAAAGCAATGGCAGCCTACTGCGGGATAATCTTCTGCCCAGTCAGTCATGTCTCTTTCGAGACATGATCGCCCATGCGTGTATAACTGACTGACTGATCTCTCTAAACATAGCTCTCTATTCGATCTCATTTAAATTCACACGGAGACTTACCAAACTCTACATGTAACATATTCGTTGATAATCCATAAATAATAACTTCATCCACATGTGAAAAAGGGTTAAAAATAATAGAAGCATAATTTATAAAAAATGGAAAATCGAACACTTAATGATATCAGCTATGAACACTGTAACAATGTGCTTACCGTGTTTCGAATATAAAACATACCTATGACTCTATATACATACATAAATACCTTATATAATCAGTGCTACGTATGCACGTACACTACCGGCCATAATTATTAGGCCACCTCAGTGTTTTATAAAAATGATGTATTTCATACTATTTGTTAGTATTTATTGCCAAGTGAATAATTGTAAATGAAAATAGAATTGTTCTGTTGTTAATACTGCACAATAACATGTGCAACAAATGAATTTATAAATAAATTTATAAAGATTTAATAATTACCTATATTGCTGTTTCATCAATGAGAGAATGAAGAAAATTTAGGGTAATTCGGACGAGTTCATCTTTGCCTCCTTGCTTTGTAAAATTTTGCAAAGTAATAATAACAAAATAACCTATTTTCATTTAGAATTATCCACTTGGCAATAAATACTAAAAATAGTATGAAAAATAACTGGGGTGGCCTAATAATTATGGCCGGTAGTATATATATATATATATATATAATCTACAGGGTGCGATGGTCAAATTGTCGCTATTTGCCGTGTACATTTTTAAAAGTAGTAATAACAAAAGAACCATTCTATTTTCATTTAGAATTATTCACTTGGCAATAAATACTAAAAATAGTATGAAATACATCATTTCTTTTAAAAAAACTGGGGTGGCCTAATAATTATGGCCGGTAGTGTATATATATATATATATATATATATATATATATATATATCAAATCTACAAGGTGCGATGGGTAAATTGTCGCTATTTGCCTTGTAAAATTTTGCAAAGTAATAATAACAAAAGAACCTATTTTCATTTAGAATTATCCACTTGGCAATAAATACTAAAAATAGTATGAAATGCATAATTTCTTTTAAAAAACTGGGGTGGCCTAATAATTATGGTCGGTAGTGTATAGATAGAAAGAAGACACGTATAGGTAGAGAAAAGACAATACTTTTTTACAGTCTTAACTTAGTACATAATTATAGTAGTAATTGTTAATTGACCATCAGTAGACAAGGGAGGTGGAAGACGCGTTCGCTTTTGGGTTAAAAAACAAAGACCTATTTTTTCTTGGAGGACGCGCTCGCCCGTGAGTTAACAAAACGGATCCTTTTTCTTGAAAGGCAACTACGTGACGAAAGAAAAAAAAAGGTCCCAAAGAGCAGAGATAAAAACGGAGTTGGACGTTCACCTTCAGCCATATTAATAAAATAAGATTTTGAATTTTCAGCTTCACTGACCTTGAGCAAGAATATTGGCTTCTGCTTAGGGTAATCATCTCTCCTGAAAACTATCGATTTTTTTTCATCTGAAGCTCAGTGACAATTAAATACAAATGAGAATATCATTTTCTTTGTGAAATATATAAGAGGGTCATTCAATAAATAAGGCCAATTTTTCGGTGTAAGGACTTCTAATACAGACAGAAGCTTAAATTGTTTTTACTTTACTTCTTTTTCAAAGAAATTAAAATTTTTTTGCAGATTGAAAAAACTTTGAGAGTTTTGGAGATTAACAAAGATGGCCGACCAAGAAGCATGCTTCAGGATTGAATAGAGGTCAGTTATCAAGTTTTTGGTTGCTGAAGGGTGTAAACCAGTTGAAATTCATAGGAGAATGTCAACTGTGTATGGTGCCACATGTTTCAACCAAAAAATGTCTACAAATGGGATAAATTGTTTAAAGAAGGACGGAGCAGTGTTGAGGATGAGGACAGGCCTGGGAGGCCTATAGAAGTGGTCTCCTGAGGTGATCGAATCAGTCAATGACCTCATTCAGTCTGTCAGAAGAGAGACAGTGGATGACATTACAAGGACTTTGAGCCTATCTGTTGGGACAGCACACAAAATTGTCCATGATGACCTTGCCTACTCGAAGGTCGAATGCAAGGCCTCACACAGCAGCCCAAACGGTGCAGATCATCAACGAACTGGGCTGGGAACAAGTGGCACGAAGTTTGAAAGTGACGGTGAATCCAAAAGTGCTGTGAGCGATTGGCTGAGACATCAGTCCAAAGATTTTTACGCTGAGAGAATACGGAAGCTTGTGCACAGATGGGAAAAGTGTGTGACACTGCTGGGAGACTGCGTTGAAAAATAAAAATTAAGCTTCTATCTGTATTAGAAGTCCTTAAACCGAAAAATTTACCTTATTTATTGAATGACCCTCGTATATTAACATTCTTTTGTCAACTAAGGCAATTAAAAATATTTTTAAAGATGGTTCACATATTTTAATAATTTATAAATGTTTATAAGTTTATGAAGAAAAGATTGTTTTCATATTGCGTTGCATTAGTTTTTTTTAATAGAATTGTAGAAGTTTGTAGAATGCTGTAAACACGAAATTATTCTTTTTAATAAACAATATAATAATTAGTGTTTAATAGTTTTTTTGTAATTTCCCAAGAACCACAAAAAACAACAACAAAAACAAAAACAAAAAAAAACAAACGTATATCTTCACTTTCATATGTCTAGATTTGATAATCGACTTTTCAAACAATAAACATTGACGAGTAGTAGTTAAAATAAAAACGGTGTCATGTGAAAAACCGTCCTTTTGACACTTTTTTTTGTAGGTACGATAATCCATGTTTGCTGAAATTTCTATCCTCAAATGCTACTAGTACTACTACTACTAGTACTACTACTACTACTACTACTACTACTACTAACATATATATATATATATATATATATATATATATATATATATATATATGTCATTAATAATTTTGTGGATCTCTGGAAGTCGATAAGTGTAGGATTCCATGAAGGAATCTATCAAGTAAAAATTTGGGAAACACAGATCAAAAAATCTACGTCTCTACCGACATTTTTGTCTTGTCCTTAAAAAAAAGTAGGCGATCATGGTCCTTAACAGATTTTCCTTATTTCTTTAGAATCTGTAAATTAACACGATTTCTTCGGAGAAGACATTAGAATCGTTTCTCGTTGCCTTCTCCAAGGTTTGGCATTCACTGTTTTACGTTCTTAGACTGGTTAGAGCGCGGATAAGAGACGGATTCATCAGTTATTCATCAGTAGATGATTGATCTGGGCTTGTTGATTCCACTTTCATCGTCGATAGCCGTTGCGCTCTCTGCATATCGATGTACCAAAGGGTAGTAACGAGGGAGAATGAAAGCAAGCAATAAATGTGACTGAATATGTTTTTATTTTGTTCCAAGTGTTGGTCTCTCTCTCTTTTTCTCTAGCTCTCTCTATTTCATGAATACGTCCAGTTACCTGTGAGCATGCGTATAAACATAGCTGTTATTTTACGCGAGCATTTAAAAAAAATCTCCACTCCTTGTAGATGGGATAACTATGTTTGTTAACAATTAAGCAATCTCTGTCGAGGAAATTATCTTGTTCTCTCTCTCTCTCTCTCTCTCTCTCTTTCTCTTACTGTCTCTCTCTCTCTCTCTCTTTCTCTTACTGTCTCTCTCTCTCTCTTTCTCTCTCTCTCTCTCTCTCTCTCTCTCTTTCTCTTACTGTCTCTCTCTCTCTCTCTCTTACTGTCTCTCTCTCTCTCTCTTTCTCTTACTGCTCTCTCTCTCTCTCTCACTCTCTCTCTCTCTCTCTCTCTCTCTTTCTCTCTTTCTCTTACTGTCTCGGTACACGTACACTCATCGTATGCCTTAACATTAACAACAATAATTTAAACTAAAAAACAAGTGAAATCTGACGACGGCACAACTCCACGAGTCTTTAGTTGCCGGCGATCACGTGTCTAGTCAAGTGTCCAGTAGGCATAATGCTTTTAATTTATTTTTACAACTTCTCAACACTTTGTGTTTTTTTTCTTTTTTAGAAAAACAATTCCAGCACAGCAAGGCAATAAAGCTGCAAGGAGTTACTGAATGTGAAAGTCAGTCAGTCAAGTGCCATACGTGATACACGCTTGGAGCGATCATGTCTTGAAAGAGACATGACTGACTTGGCAGAACGTTATCCCGCAGTTGGTTACCATTTTTTACTGCGGTAGACTGGTTGCCGACCAAGGCTATAGAACCCAATCTATCCTGCCATTTAACCAATAGCTGGAGAGAGAAGAGACGGATTAATACCTTTCCCAAGGGTATTTGCCCGTAAGTGAACGCACATGTAAAAAAAATGCATTTGATTTTTTACTGGATATCAAGAAGCTGAATTCCGTGGCCAGTAATAAAATCACAGAAAAAAAGTCAAAATTTTAACTAGGGAAAAAAGTCTTTTTTTTTTTTTAAATCACAGTTTATTGTGTTTAGTAATAAAGTAATCTATTTCTGTACTGTATGGGTCCGCTTTGTGTTCAACGGAAATTTATAGTAAATCGATCCAATTGCTAAAACAAAACAAAAAAAAAAAAAAAAAGACATTTCAATCAATGCTACGGAAACAAGCCTGAAGAAGAGTGCTTTTTCTTAAGTTTGTGTTCAAATGTAGACAAACCACGAAGATTGTATTCGAAGAAAGAGAGCCTTAAAAACGTTGTATAAGAAATGCTACGACCACATTTTTTTTTATAATCTTGTCGCCCTAAGTAAGGCATTTTACTGCCACTGTTGTGCAGTGGGTTACATAGGAGGAATGTTATGAGGAGTGAGAGGTTGCAGGAGTGTCAGGAAGAGAGTAGGAGAGGGAAGAGAGTACTGAAAAGAGTGGGGTGTATGTAGAAAGGCATGAGAGAGAGGATGTAAGTTAGTGAGACCGGAGATGACTATCGACTTTACATTTAAATTCTTGAAGATTGTAACTGTCAGGAAAGCAAGTATACGGAAGAGAATTCCACAGGCGGGAAGTGCGAGATTTGATATATTTCATAGTTAGGGAGGCCATGTTTCCAAAAGGCCCGATTTTATATGAAGAACGTTGCAATTTAAAATATGAATTAAAAGTTCCTGCAATTTCCAAATTATTAAATTTATCAAACTCTATAAAGTTTATAAGTTTTCTTTCCTATGATTTTTATTATCTTAACAAGATTATCGAACTCATTCAAGACAGGATTTACCATTCTTTACAAGAATATGGTTGTTTCGCTATTCTTTATATACGAATAATCAGTTTTCCTGTTCTAGACATGAACATTTTGGTACAGGTAATTTTAAGGTTCAGTGGTTTTTTCATATGCAGATTTCTTCTTCTTCTTCTTCTTCTTCTTCTTCTTCTTCTTCTTCTTCTTTGTGCCTTGTCCTTTCAGGACGTAGGCGATCATGACCTTCCACGTCTTCCTATCCCTGGTGGCTTTTAGCACGCATTCTCCTGTAACATCTCGCAACCCCCGTTCTGTCATCCATCTGCTAAGGTCCTTCAAATATGTTATCCGCTGCTTTCCTCTGTTTCTTTTCCCTTCTATCTGGCCTGTTAGTATCAGGTTCTCCAAGCTCTACTTTCTCATTGCATGTCCCAGGAACTTTAGCTGTCTCTTCCTGATGCTCAGTATTAATTTCCTTTTCGTTTCCATCCGTTCCAAAACCTTGTCATTGCTCACATGCTCGGTCCACGATATACGCAGCATCCTTCTGTAGAACCACATTTCAGCAGCTTCAAGTTTTCCCTTCATCTTTGTTGATATTGTCCAACATTCACTGCCATATTGAAGAACTGATATCACATAGCAATCCAGTACCCTCTTCTTTGCTTCTAGTGAAAGTTTCTTGTGTCTTAATACTTTACTCGGCTTCTGGAACGCGTCTTTCGCCATGCCAATTCGCCTTTGGATCTCTGTGTCGCACTTTCTGTCTTCAGTTAGAACACTTCCCAGATATTTAAATTTTCGTACATCTAACATCCCCCACCTGTATTTCGCACTTTGAGCTGCTTTTATCCCAATAATCCTCAAAATGAATAGATCTACGTTGACGGAGATTGTGAAGTCTTTACATGTGGAGGATAGCTTAGCAGTGATTGATTGGATGAAGGACAAATCACTTAGGATTTCAAATGTGAATCATAGAAGACATTTATGAATTGGAGAAAGTGTAGTGCCTCTCTGGACGGTTATGTCGGGAAGTCCCAAATAAAAGACTGTTCACGGTACAAACGAAATATCAGTCAGTTACGTGCCATACGTGATACCCGCTCGAGCGATCATGTCGCAAAAGGGACATGACTGATTTGCACGCAGTAGATTGTGATTGCTTTCTGTAGTAGGCTGATTGCCAGCCTACAGAACCTATTCTGTTAAATAGCCCATAGCTGGAGGGAGAAGCGACAAATTGATACCTTTCCAAAGGGTATTTGCGCGTAAGTGAATGCAACGAATTTAACTGGAATTCGAAAACCGTTTTTCAATTTCACGTTTCGAGCCGATATCCTCTACACCACGACGCACAACGTTTTTACAAAGCAAGGGACCCTTTTATTATTTTTTTTCAGGGGAAAAAAAAAGAACAGAAAAGAAAGAAACTTATCTATCTATCTATCTATCTATCTATCTATCTATCTATCTATCTATCTATCAGTCAGTTCATATCTATCTATCTATCTATCTATCTATCTATCTATCTATCTATCCTAATCTGTTCATATCTATAATCTATCAATATAATGAATACTTTTATTCATATATATAATATATATATATATATGAATAAAAGTATTCATTTTGTCTCTTCTATAGATACATTATATCTTGAGAATATAAAGTTTAAAAGAAACTTATTTATGTTCTCTCTGTTTTTCTCCTTCTCTCTCTTTCTCTATACATGAATATAATGAGTGTGTGTGTGTGTGTGTGTGTGTGTGTGTGTGTTACTAGAAAAACCTGCTCTACTCAAAGAAAACCCATGTTTGGGTGGGGTAGTCCAGCTACTTGAATTTGAACAGAGAGATCGGAAGTTTTCGTTCTTATGACTAAGCCGTATCCGAGCCCCGACCCACACCGTGTATCTCTTCAAACGAACAAAGTTGTGTACAACTTTCACAGGTGGGACTCTCTTTCGGTCGGACATACTGGGGCCCGGGAGTAGTGGAGAGGGACAAAAGAAACGACATGGAAAAAGTTGGTTGGTTGGTTGGTAGAGATGCGTCTGTTAGTAAATCAGAACGGACAGCTCACAAGTGAGGAACTAAACAGCGGCTCTAACGAAGTCGGAAAAACAGAAAGAAATATATAAATGAAACCTAATAGTTTTATTTTGGAGGTATCGTTAAACCCATTAGCATTAGACTAACAAAAGAATGGCCAACGATTCATAGAAATTTATTGATTTTTGCCTCCAAAAGCAAATGGCGGAAGATATGACAGTGACTCCCAAAAATGGAAAGCTTTATACGATACAAATCAAAGTACCTCCACTCATTTTCCATAACTAACTTTGAAATTGAATTTTAAAAAAAATAATTTTTTTGAAACTTTTATTTTAGTTTTAATTGAAAGCTAAATGAACTTTACTATTTCCAGCAAGCAAATATTCTAGTGTATTTCATACAGAAATAATATTGATTGGAATCTAAAATTTTTCTATTTTTTCTAATCTTTCAGTTTTTCGGCCATTTTTGAGCGATCGACACATTTGTAAACAAAAGTTAATTCTCGGTTTTAAAAATCTTGCAAATATACATATATATATATATATATATATATATATCTGTGATACATTATTTTTGGAAAATTAGCAAATGTAATGTTGAATTAATCTGATTTATACAAATATTACTTGATTATAGCATGAAATTTAGAATAAAACTATTTTTTAAACATTGGTACCGCCACGAATTCGCTCAAAAGCAGCATAGTATGAAGACAAAAGGCCCGCAAAACTAAATAAAAACAAAGTTTTATCGGCAAGATGTTCATGTTATTAAGAGTTCATGTTAAGGTATTTTTTACTTATCTTAATTAAAAAAAAATCCTTTCTAAAATGTTCAAAATTTCGGTATAAAATCTTGTCTGTGAGTGACTCAATTTTTACAAGGGTCTACTACGACAACCGTCATATTGCAGAAGTCACTTTTTTGCTGGTAAAAAAAAAAACACATTAATTTGGAAAACCCTACAAAAATCAAATAATGGTCGGATTTTGATGAAAATTTCAGGACATATTCACAAATGACTGAAATTGTTTTTGAAATAATTATTTTTAGAAAATCTTTTTAGAAATCTTTTACCACAGCCCAATTAATTTCCTGAAATGTCTAGTAATTCGTGCGAGTTCGCCCATATACCGAATATTAAATTCAGGAGTCATTAGGGAAGGCAAGCTACTGTTTTTGTTTCTGCTCTTGTTTTTTGTTTCAGCTTTTGTTTTTCTAAATTAGCCCTTTTTTTTTTTAGAAAATCTGCTCCGAATTGGGAAAACAAAAATGCAAACTATGCCATTTTTTTATTCAGATAAACTTTTGATTGTTTTTTATAAACAATATATATTAAGGATATCATAGTTTGAAGGGAAAAAAATTTCAATGAATAACGAATTTTTGCAAGAATTGTTTTCATTTTATAATAATTTATAAAGTGTCAAAAATGTTTTAAAATTTCTCCTTCATCATCCACGCTAGATTGTTAAGTTAATACTTGAAGACTATGTTTACTAATTGAAAATTGAAAAGCTTAATACAAATAATGGAGCCATTCTATTTTTAATATGATTAAAGCATTTTATTTGTGTGCATACTGATGAGCCGTATTTTCTTTTTACGGCTGGCCGTACGTGATATACATCATTAAAAGGTAACGTGTTTTAAAGGTTGCGACCCTTAAAGGAAAATGAAATGTGGCCTCCCTTTGTCTGTTCTATAAATACTTTCATGGCTTCTGCTCAGACGAACTTAAGTCACTGATGCCTCCTCAACAGGTGTTTACTCGTGCAACCAGACTGGCAACTGGGTCCCACCCATTCACAGTCAGGTTAGCCAAATGCAGACGACAGTTCTACTCCTGCAGCTTCTTCTCTCGCACTTCCCGCCTGTGGAACTCGCTTCCATATTCTTGCTTTCCTGACGGCTACAACCTCCAGAAATTTAAATGCAATGTCAATACTCATCTATTAACCACTGGACTCTAGCTCTCTCCCCACCCCCGTATAACCTTCCCTTTCTCTCCACCTATGTATCTGTCATCGCACCTGTTTTCTCAGCTTTCTATTGTTCCTTTCTAACTAGTTTGTACTCCTCAATCGTTTCTAATTAATCTTTTTACATTTATGTAGCCCCCTGCACATCAGTGGCATTTCCGCCTTGCTCGGGGTGAAATGATTAAAAAAAAAAAAAAAGAAAAAAAAACTATATAAAGATTTTCGGTAGGGTACAATTTTTTCATCTCGCTTTCGGGTTTCCTGCGCCCTACGTTTCAACATTCAACGGCCTTTTCAAATTATCCCTTCAAAATTCAAAGCAATTTTGATGGAAAAGTTCATTTTTATTAAGTTTGGATCTGTATGAAGTACAGGTGATAGGTAATTGTTCGGAATTGTGGGGCTTGCTAATTTTTGTAGCTCTTAGTAATTCTTATCTTTTTGCTACCATTCATATACTCTGTACTGTCATCCACTTACGCGAGCTTTTTGAACCGGCAACTTGCAGCTCTCCTCCGTCCTCCTTGTCTTCGATATGTCCTGAGAGAATCCTATTCTCCCAGTTCTCCGTCCTCGTTATGTTTGAGAAATTTCATGCGTCTCTTTCTAAAACTAATGATAAGTGCTTCTATTCTTCTGAACATTTTCCGGAGAGCCTATTCTCTTACGCGTAAATACAGTTGTGGAAGGTACGACTCAACCTTTTCTCCCTCCAGCAATGGGTTAATTGGTAGGACATGTATCAGTAAATCAGTATTATCTAAAAAAAATTCTTCAATGAGAAAATATTTTCTGCGTTCGAAATAACCTGCAAAAGGATGATAAGCCGTAAAAAACTAAATGAATAATCGAAGAAGTCTCAGATTGAGTAGTTAAAATATAATTTTCTTTAAAATATAAGGTTTAAAATATAACATTTGATATATAACGGTTACTAAATACAAAGCGCAAGAGCCGCTCAAGGTAGAGGGTTATTGAAATTGGGCCGTGGTATGAATGTATGTGTAAGAACATAGAAGTATGGCTACCAAAAATGATTGTGTGAATAATAAGTAAATAAATAAAATTATCTGCAATTTTGATATCCAGACCGGATCAAACTCAGATATCACTTTCACGAACCGACAATGAAGTGATTCGAACGCTGCTCTAATGGTCGGAACGTTAAATTGCTTAACATTCAGCAAGGCAGCAACGATGATAGTTATAAACAAAATAAACACTATCCTAGATAAAATCACCTGCAAATTGGTATAAGCACCATCCTAGATAAAATCACCTGCAAATTGGTATAAGCACCATCCTAGATAAAATCACCTGAAAATTGGTATAAGCACCATCCTAGATAAAATCACCTGCAAATTGGTATAAGCACCAACCTAGATAAAATCAACTGCAAATTGGTATAAGTACCATCCTAGATAAAATCACCTGCAAATTTGTATAAGCACCATCCAAAATAAAATCACCTGCAAATTGGTATAAGCACCATCCTAGATAAAATCACCTGCAAATTGGTATAAGCACCATCCTAGATAAAATCACCTGCAAATTGGTATAAGCACCATCCAAAATAAAATCACCTGCAAATTGGTATAAGCACCATCCTAGATAAAATCACCTGCAAATTGGTATAAGCACCATCCTAGATAAAATCACCTGCAAATTTCTATAAGCACCATCCAAAATAAAATCACCTGCAAATTGGTATAAGCACCATCCTAGATAAAATCACCTGCAAATTGGTATAAGCACCATCCAAAATAAAATTACCTGCAAATTGGTATAAGCACCATCCTAGATAAAATCACCTGCAAATTGGTATAAGCACCATCCTAGATAAAATCACCTGCAAATTTCTATAAGCACCATCCAAAATAAAATCACCTGCAAATTGGTATAAGCACCATCCTAGATAAAATCACCTGCAAATTGGTATAAGCACCATCCAAAATAAAATCACCTGCAAATTGGTATAAGCACCATCCTAGATAAAATCACCTGCAAATTGGTATAAGCACCATCCTAGATAAAATCACCTGCAAATTTCTATAAGCACCATCCAAAATAAAATCACCTGCAAATTGGTATAAGCACCATCCTAGATAAAATCACCTGCAAATTGGTATAAGCACCATCCTGGATAAAATCACCTGCAAATTGGTATAAGCACCATCCAAAATAAAATTACCTGCAAATTGGTATAAGCACCATCCTCGATAAAAACACCTGCAAATTGGTATAAGTACCATCCTAGATAAAAACACCTGCGAATTGGTATGAGCGCCATCCAAAATAAAATCACCTGAAAATTGGTATAAGCACCATCCTAGATAAAATCACCTGCAAATTAGTATGAGCACCATCCCAGATAAAAACACCTGCAAATTGGTATAAGTACCATCCTAGACAAAATCACCTGCGAATTGGTATGAGCACCATCCAAAATAAAATCACTTGCAAATTGGTATAAGCACCATCCTAGATAAAAACACCTGCGAATTGGTATGATCACCATCCTAGATAAAATCACCTGCAAATTGGTATAAGCACCATCCGGTAAATTTTTTATTTGTTCCCCGAAGGCCTTTACCTCTTCATATCTTTCCAAAACATCCTTATTTCCGTGCAAGTGTAAATGCTGAACTCAAATCGATAATTGTTTATTGAAGAAACCTACCTTTATTGATGTTAAGGGCCAGAAAAACATCGAACTTCTTCTAGCTGCTTATCTCACCCCAAACCACCATTGAAATCTCTCATTTACCGCTGAATGACTTTATGCAGATTAAGCAAATTTTTGCCTATTTACTTTCTTTGTGCAATTACTACGCGATTTGTTTTGTTTTGCAACTCAATTTCCGCTAAAAGTTGATATGAATGCCATCCTAGATAAAACACCTGCGAATTGGTACAAGCACCATCCTAGATAATATCACCCGCAAATTGAAATGAACAATATTTTAGATAAAAACACCTGCAAATTGGTATCTGATATGAACACCATCTTAGATAAAACTTGGAATCTGATATGAACACTATCTTAGATAAAAATTGGAATCTGATATGAACACCATCTTAGATAAAAATTGGTATCTGATATGAACACCATCTTAGATAAAAATTGGTATCTGATATGAACACTATCTTAGATAAAAATTGGAATCTGATATGAACACCATCTTAGATAAAAAAAATTGGTATCTGATATGAACACCATCTTAGATAAAAATTGGTATCTGATATGAACACCATCTTAGATAAAAATTGGTATCTGATATGAACACCATCTTAGATAAAAATTGGAATCTGATATGAACACCATCTTAGATAAAAAATTGGAATCTGATATGAACACCATCTTAGATAAAAAATTGGAATCTGATATGAACACCATCTTAGATAAAAATTGGAATCTGATATGAACACCATCTTAGATAAAAATTGGAATCTGATATGAACACCATCTTAGATAAAAATTGGTATCTGATATGAACACCATCTTAGATAAAAATTGGTATCTGATATGAACACCATCTTAGATAAAAATTGGTATCTGATATGAACACCATCTTAGATAAAAATTGGTATCTGATATGAACACTATCTTAGATAAAAATTGGAATCTGATATGAACACCATCTTAGATAAAAAATTGGAATCTGATATGAACACCATCTTAGATAAAAATTGGAATCTGATATGAACACCATCTTAGATAAAAATTGGTATCTGATATGAACACTATCTTAGATAAAAAATTGGAATCTGATATGAACACCATCTTAGATAAAAATTGGAATCTGATATGAACACCATCTTAGATAAAAAATTGGTATCTGATATGAACACCATCTTAGATAAAAAATTGGTATCTGATATGAACACCATCTTAGATAAAAATTGGTATCTGATATGAACACCATCTTAGATAAAAATTGGTATCTGATATGAACACCATCTTAGATAAAAATTGGAATCTGATATGAACACCATCTTAGATAAAAATTGGAATCTGATATGAACACCATCTTAGATAAAAAACAAAAACAAACTACTGCAAACAGGTATGGACACCATCCTAGTTAAAGACCCATGCAAATTGGTTTAAACTCCGTCCTAAAAAATAGTTCTAACAAGCACAACTCACATCCTGCAAAGATTTAGTTTCTTGGTTTGTTTTTTGTTTTTTTTTAAATTTATTAGGAATAAGAATATCATCATATATTGCATATTTGGCTGTGATGCTTGTGCTTGGTATACCCTTACCAGAGTGCTTGCCATAATTGGTATATTGACTTTCGTATATTTTGTTCCCAGCATCATTTTGTTGGTGGGCTGCTCTTTGATCACTCAGAGTTGTTTTTTTTTTCTTTTTTTTTTTCATATTAAACATCCGAAAGTCTGAATTCCAAGCAATAATGAAATAAAACAAAAGAAGATATGGGTCTGTCTGTTAAATAAATCATTTTTATTTACAAACATATGTACAGAAATTAAAAATGGTCGAAAAGAAGTAAAACTACTCTTTAGTGGAATTAAAGTTTTTGGGTAAGTGTTACACCGAAAAATCTGTAGCTTAGCAAAACCCTTTAAAGAATTGGTACACAGAAAAAAAAATGTGGTTAAGGAAAAAAAAAACAAACTTTTATCGTTAGTGAACATTATTTGACCGTTTTTGTCGTTGTTGGAGGTGATTCGTTTGAAGTCGCCGATACATGATCGTCAGTGAAGATTCGCTGACCGTCTCTCCTGTTGTTGGAGAGGATTTGTTTGTAGTCAGCTGACATTCGACTGAAGGTAAAAGCTATGTTGTCACATCTTCTCTTCGGCTTGGAAACAATCGCATCTCTGCTCGCTGAAAATCAGTCTGTGAAAAAAAGAATTTTTCCTGAAAGTAGTCAGTCAGTTAAGTGCCATACGTGATACACGATTTGGGCGATCATGTCTCGAAGGAGACATGACTGACTGGGCAGAAGATTATCCCGCAGTAGGTTGTCATTGCTTTCTGCGGTAGACTGGTTGCCAGCCAAGGCTATAGAACCCAATCTGTCCTATCATTTAACCCATAACTGGAGGGAAGAGACGGGTTAATACCTTTCCCAAAGGCATTTGTGCGTAAGAGAATGCAGGCTCGAGAGAAAAAAATAGGGTTTTAGTTTTCTTTGATTGGTCAAATATTTCGCATGGTGATGTTAATTTCTAACCAACAGACACTTTGATTTAAATGGTGTGTATTGCAGTGAGGATCTTTTTTTGTATGTTTGTAAATATTGACTGTTATTGCGTAGAAAATAAAGTTCGGGAGCGTTCGGGTGTACGTGGTTATATATTAAATGTACGCTGTAGTGCAGTGGATATCGGCTCGGGACGAGAAATTGGAAAACCGAGTTCGAATTCTAGTAAAATTTGTTGCATTTACTTACGCGCAAATACCCTTGGGAAAGGTATTAATCCGTCTTTCTTCACTCCAGCTATGGGTTAAATAACTGGACAGATTGGATTCCATAGCCTTGGTGGGCAACCTGCTGAAAAATCTTTTGTCCAGTCAGTCGTGTCTCTTTTGAGACACGATCGCCCAAGCGTGTATCATGCTATTGGACAGGTTAAGAGGCTCATCCCTTGTTCCCTGTTTAGGAAGTGGTTTCCGGCTTTCTCTTTTCCAATTTTCTCACTTTGTTTTTTTGTTTTTTTTTTCTCAATTGGAGTAGATAGATCTATCTATCGCCCGGTTCACACTCAACCCACGTCTATTGAACAGGTTAAGAGGCTCATCCCTTGTTCCCTGTTTAGGATGTGGTTTCCGGCTTTCTCTTTACCAATGTTTTCACTATTCCGTAGCCCCCTGCACACCAGTGGTGTTACCGCCTTGCTCGGAGTGATACGATTAAAAAAAAATGTATGACACTTAACTGACTGATGTGGGTATATAATTTGTTGGAAATATGGTTTATTACCTATACTGCGCACCCAGTCAATAATAAAAATATGGTTGCTGCTGTTGTTATTATTGTTGTTGTAGTTCATCATTTTCATCATCATCATCATCATTAACAACAACAGCTTGTAGTGAACAAAACAGGATCAAGATTTAAAATTCAAATGCTAAGCACTGATTGGTTGATTTTGTTAGAAACAAAATAAGACTCGAATGACAAACTTTGCTTAACACACACGCAAAAGTGAATCCAAAACAAAACTCGTTAAATTTCCCACCTTGATGCGAAATATTTTTCGGTCAATAGAAAAGTAGGAAACATCTAGAAACAAAATTCAAATAATCTTTAATTATCAGCAACAAATTCTTTTACGGACGTTTTCGCGAGCCGACGCGAAGTTTGGTCGTCGTTCAGTGGAAAGGCCAGAATCACATCCGGGAGTGAATTCCCAAATGACCTTTTCGAGCCCCACAAACAAAATAATAGATGGGCCAAGTTCAACTGACGCCAGAGAAAAAATGACGAGCCCATTAATACGCCCTTGACAAATGTCAAGCGATCGCTATTATTGTCTCTATCTTTCTCTCTCACCTCTTCTCCCTCACCTCCTTCCTCTTCATTGTTCACCCGTCTACCTTTTTTATACTTGATAACCGACTGAGCGATAACTTCAAAGTCATTCCTACCCAACGATAACGCTCATACGTACATACATACGTTCCTGCCTACCTACACATGAACTCATTCTTGCAAGGACTACTACGAACTCCTGATTCTTTTAACTTCTTATTACTGTTTTCTCATTGAACATTAACTTCTACTAATTCATATTATTTTTTTCTATTAATAAATTTCCATAAATCCTTCTGATAACCTTGATAATTCCGATGATATCTGATAAAACCTTAAGTTCTGGGAATTGTCGGCTATGTTGTAAATTGACCTTGTAAAAGACATGGCTGAGCGTCCCCACCATAACAGTGGTGACCCCTTCTGCCACAAGCTCCAAGTGAACGTCTTTTTATTGCAAATTAATAGGGAAAATTGAATAAAACATAAATGTTGAAAAAAAAGAAGCTTGTGTAAAAATAAAATAGAAAACAGGAATAAATAAGATTTTTGGATGCTTACAGTTCGTATCTGGGAAATGTTTTAACAGAGGACGGAGTGTGGGACATTGGGATCCGAAGGCCTATTGGGATGGCCAAGGACGCAATCCAAAAACTGAGTATTGGGAGACAGGAAGATTTCGCTGAAAACAATGAAAAAGAGTACTGAACTGCTGCGTAATATTTATCCTCCTATATGGTATCGAGTGCTGGGCAATCACCTTAAAGATGAAGGAAAAACTCGGAGCAGTAGAATTGTGGTTATACAGAAGGATGCTGAGGATACCATAGATTAAATATGTGAGCAACGATTCTCTCCAAGAATGCAAACAAAAAAAGGAAATTTATACTTGGCATCAGAAAGAGACAGCTGAAGTTTCTGGGACACGTAATGAGGAAAGAAGGCTTGAAGAATCTGATACCCACAGGGCGGATAGAGGGAAAAGTCAGTCAGTCAGTTGAGTGACATATGTGATACATGCTTTGGGCGATCATGTCTCGAAAAAAGATATGACTGGCTGAGCAGAAGATTATCCCGTAGTAGGTTCTCATTGCTTTCTGCGATAGACTGGTTGCCAGCCAAGGCTATAGAACCCAATCTGTCCTATTATTTAACCCATATCTGGAGGAAAGAGACGGATTAATACCCTTTCCCAAGGATATTTGTGCGTAAGTGAATGCAAGGAATTCAACTGGAATTCGAACTCGGCTCCCTGATTTGTCGTTCCGAGTCGTTATTCACTGCAACACAACGCACATCCAGAGGGAAACGAGACAAAGGAAAACAGTGCTTGGCATGATGGGTTTTAAGCAAATTGACGGAAGAGCAAGGTTTGGGAGAAATAATAAGACAAAATATAAGACTAACTAAGAAGAGCTACAAAGGACAGGCAGATGTGGTGGGCATGATCGTCTACGTCATAAAAGAAAAAAAAAATCAGCCTCTGACACAAACACAAAAAACTCTAAAATTTGAAACTGCTATTACCGGACAGAAAAATGCAACATCATGGTAAACAATTTCAAGATTGACGTAAGAAAGACCCCCCCCCCCCAAAAAAAAAAACAGGAAATCCCGAAATATTTGCAGCTATCAAAATTCCCGAATCGATTTCCTCTTTTTTTACTCATTAACACGACGTTACTTACACATTTTCGCTAAAAAATACATCTACGAAATTATGTTTTTGAGTGATTAAGAATTGGAAGTTATCTCCCTTAGATCATTTGGTCAATTCCTTTGTCGCCTTCCCGCCACCGTTTCACTTTAACATACGTAAGCGCTTTTGCTCTTTTTTCATTATCGTTGCTTTGAAGGCAGAATTATAGCGACGGACAGAAAGAGTAGGGACGGACCTATGGGACGTAGATACATACAAAGATTCGCTATAAAATAAGGCTACACAATAAAAAAAAAAAACAAATTTCAAGATTTATCGTCAAAATATTTGGGTCATTATTATGAAAAAAAATTTATTTTTTTGTAACACTTTTTTATGGGCAATCCCATCCATTCACTGACCCTCCCCACCCCCGCAAAAAAAACAAAAACAAAAAAAACAAAAAAAAACAAAACAAAAAAAAACAAAACAAAACAGCGTAGCATAATGATAAAAGGCCCAAAACTTAATAAAAAATGTATGTCGACAAAAAGTTTATGTTATTATTAAGAGGAAAGAACAAAATATTTTTTAATAATTTTATTAAAGTCTTTCATCTTTTCTAACTCGTTCGAAATTTTGTTTAAAACTTTTTTTTTTCGTCAGCGAGTGACCCAATTTTTACAAGAGCTTGAAAGGTAATAACCCATCTCTTCTTTCTATTTATTTCTATTAACTGGACAGATTGGGTTCTATTGCCTTGGTTGGCAACCAGTCTACCGCAGAAAGCAATGGCAACCTACTGCGGGAAAATCTTTTGCCCAGTCAGTCATGTGTCTTTTGAGACATAATCGTCCAAGCGTGTATCACGTATGGTACTTAACCGACTGACTAACTGCGGTAAACGTAATATTACGCAACTCACTTTTTTTGCTGGTGAAAAACGCATTAATTTGGAAATTCTTGCAAAAATCAAATAATGGTTGAATTTTGATAAAACTTTCTGGACTTATTCACAAACGACTGAAATTATTATTGAAATAACTATTATTATAAAATCTTAGTAAAAATATTTATTTATATGTTAACTCTCACCCCCAGAATTAATTTCCTGAGATTGCTAAAACTTGACTACCGTTACGGACATTTCTTTTATTAGTTAATTGTAGGACTTCTTGGAGAATGTAAATCACCTCTTTTTTTCTTACAGTTGCTCCTTTACAAAAAATTTGCACCGAATAGTAAAGACAAAAAATGCAATAAAACTATGCTATTTTTTTATTTAGATAAACTTTTAATTGCTTCTCTTATATATATATATATATAGTCTGAAGAGAAAAATTTTTTACAAGAATTGTTTTCATTTTTATTTTTTAAATATAATAATTTATAAAGTTTCAAAAACCTTTTACAATCTCTTCCAGTCATCTTACCAATTAAGTTATAAGTGAAGACTATATTAACTAATCGAAAATTGAAAAGTTTAATAAGGATCTTCACGCACCAAAATTTTTAAAATAATTAAAAAAAAAATTTGTGTGTGCAGATACCTAGCTTTTCTTATGGTAGGTCATAAATTCTATATCATTAAAAGGTCACGTGTTTCAAAGGTTGTTCCCGTTGCGAAACGTTCACTTAGGTTTCATAAATTTATTTTAATACTGGTCAGCCATACTAACCAGAGTTGTTAAATGATTGATGACAGGTTGTCATCACCTACTTCAAAGATCATTATTAGAAGACCTCCGTAATTCAGTCAGTCAGTTAAGTGCCATACGCGAAACACGCTTGGGCGATCATGTCTCGAAAGAGACATGACTGACTAGGCAGAAGATTATCCTGCAGTAGGTTGCCATTGCTTTCTGCGGTAGACTGGTTGCCAGCCAAGGCTATAGAACCCAATCTGTCCTGCTATTTAACCCATAGCTGGAGGAAAGAGACAGATTAATACCTTTCCCAACGGTATTTATGCGTAAGTAAATGCAATGGATTCAGCTGGAATTCGAACTCGGCTCTCCGATTTTTCATTCTGAGACGATATCCACTGCACCACAAGAAATGCTTTTATTCTAAATTTTAGGCTATGAACAAGTAATATTTATTTAAAATCAGATTGATTTAACTGTAAATTTGCTAATTTTTCAAAAATAGTGAGCCACAATTGTATATTTTATTTTTACAAGATTTTTAAAACCGAAAATTAACTTTTGTTTACAAATGTATCGATTGCTCAAAAATAGTTAAAACATTTTTTAAAAATCTCAAAATTTTAGATTCCATTCAGTATAATTTTTATTTGAAATACATCAGTGTATTTTGCTCATTGGAAATAGTAAATTCAAACATTTAGCTTTCAATTAAGCTAAAATTTAAGTTTCAAAAATTTTTTTTTTTTTGTAAAGTTCAGTTTAAAACTTTGGTATCGAAAATGCGTGGAGGTATTTACATTTTTAAAATCCTTTTAAAAACCTTGGACATTTTTATTATTTTTTTCTGCTGTCAACGTGGAGCCATAAATTTTTACTGTAAATTTGAGCACACATTTTGCGGAGAAAACATATTGATTTGGACATGACTACATAAATCGAACAATTCTCGGATTTTAATCACACTTTCAGAACTTATTTATAAACGAATAAATTTATTTTTTAAACTTTTGTCTTTAAGTAAAATTATGGTAAAAATATTTTAATCATTCCAATTAATTTAAATTCTATTTGCAATACAGTATTAAAATATTAAATTTATTTTATGAACTTGATAAAACTCAGATAAAAGATTCAAGAAATATTTTTTCATTTTTAAAAATGCTTTTGAAACCAGAGGTATCACTATTTTTAGGTACCTAGGCAAAAGGATTACAGGAGTATATAAGAAGTATTTCAGACATAATTATAGGGAGAAATATATTTCCAGAGATTAACTGAGTATAGAGTCAGGTCGAATGGGAAAATTATTTGTAGGAAGAATATATAGCGCCATTGTTTTATTGGATAATTAAGCAACCGAAATTCTTGCTCGAAAGTTGACTTACAGAGGTGGGCAAAATAATGAAAACGCTTTAAAATTTCAAGCATATTTATTTCAGTATGGAACAAGACCGCCTTTGTCAGTAATTTTAGCTTGAATTCTGCGTGGAATTGACTCGTACAAAGTTTGAATTTTTCCCAGAGTCATTTTTATCAATTTTTCAGCTAAAATAGTCTCCAATTTTTTCAATGATGATGGTGGAGTATATCGACTCCTTACTTGCTTTTCTAAAATGAGGCATAAATGTGTAATGATGTTGAGATCTGGGGACTGTGGTGGCCAGATGAGATGACCAGATGAGATGTTCTTCACTAGAATGTTCCTCGTACTGTTCAGCTACAACTTTAGCAGTATGAATGGGTGCATTATCATCCTGAAAGATGGCATTTACCCCCGGAAACAGTTCCTGAACCATAGGTTCAAGATGAGATTGAGTTTGAGTTTTGTTTAATGGCATATCAACCTCTGAGGGTTATTTAATGCCAAAAACGTGGGGGTTTGAGGTTTTTTTTTAAATGTTCGGTTATAGGGAGGAGGTTGATTTAATCAGATTTTAATGAAAATTCTTTTGTTTTTATTCTTTTTTATTTTAGAAAAGTAAAAAATGTCTTCTATTTTTGTATGCAAAAATGTTTTGCTGAGAATTTTTTTCCTTCAAAAATGTGTTATGGTAATAATTTTTTTCCAAAAATGTATTGTTGGTAATATTTATGTATATTTTCAATAAAAGTCTATTTTTATGCATATATTTCAATAAAAGTGTATTTTTATACTTTCATAGTGTTTTGACCCCAGTTTGGGGGTTAACTATTTGCCCATGGGTGTGACTCTATTAGATGCTACCACTCCGGGTCAGAGTGGACCCGAGAAAAACAGCAGTTAAGAGGTGGTTCCATGCTTCTCACAACCTCCCAATCAAACGCCTTGCTGCCGGATGCAGTTTATCGTCATGCCCAGGATCAAGGACGAAGGTGATCACTTAGAATTCTTAAATAGTCCTGACTGTTGATTTTAATAAATTTATTTATATAATGTGTATCTAAAAAACAAATGAAGTACTGCTCATATTAAATCAACAAACATAAAATAAACACACTTTTGACAGTTTAATCAAATTTTCCAAATTATGCTATTATGGTACTAAGTGTATCCATTATTTTGCCCCCCACCCCGTATATACCACTATCTCAACAACCAAGCATTTACTTAAATAGTGAGTAATTAAAAGCAGAACAGAAATGTTTACTATCTCATGTACATTTAGTATTCTTTATATAACAAACTAGCAGTATAGCCCGGCGTTGCTCGGGTGTAATGAAAGCTTTAAAACTAATCCATGGTCATGGAGCTCAGACTCTTTGGACGTTGACACGAAAGACTAAAAAGCAATAGTTGTTTCCAGTTAAAGCGAAACCGTAGACTGAAAGAAAAATTAATGTATGTAAGTCAAATTTTGATTTGCTGGTATCGAAATCAAATAAGTTTTTTTCGTCGTAAACTGAATTTTGAAGGCTAAATAAGTCCTCTGAGCAAATAGTATCAGAGCTGAGACTAAGAACTACAATTATACCTACTTAGAGCCAAACCCGAAGCAAAAACTAAAATAAAAGAGCTGAAAAAAATACAGACATACAGGCAGATAAACAGACACACACACAAACATCTTGCCTTTTATATAAATAGTATCGATTTTTTGCACTATTGTAAGAACTGCAACCTTGAAACTTCTGAATATTGTTTCTTATGTCTTTGTCTATGAGTGTATCAAATTTGATTAAAATCGGACCACTCCTTCTATAACCCAATTTTTTCGATTATCGATATTTATCGGGGGTACCTCGACACAAAACTTAGCTAAGAACACTCGCAGACGCTTATAGTACAACTGTGTAAATTTACAAGAAAATCGGTTCAGCCGTTTCGGAGTCTATAAGTAACGGGGACACACACACACACACACACACACACACACACAGTTCCACTTATAAATAAATTTAGATAAATTAAATACTTAAATATCAAATTAGCAGCAAAATTTGATATAAATTCCTATATTAAACATAGAAAATATTATCATTTTTTAAAATTAAAATGATATATATTTTTATGAATTTTTATGCTCTCAACATGTGCTGTGAATTTATTTTAATTTTCAATAATTAAAGGTTTCTATATCAGAGAAATAAACAAATAAATAAAAATAATTAACAAGAAGACTAAAACCTCACCAGCTCTAAAAATAGATGGGTAATAAAAATCGCCAGGCAAATAAAGCTATTATGCGACCACCTAATCAGAAAGCCGGAAAGAAAACAACCCGGATATAAAAAAAGCGCATCTCTCAATGTCTTTATAAACAGCTGGAAAATCGGCTAAAGCCACAGACAATAAATTATTTTTTGTCCTTTCTCCAATGCTTCAGTCATCATAACATACACAGAGAAGAAATATATTTGCACGACTAGCTAAAAAGAGAAAAGATTGGAAAAGAGAATGCCGGAAACCACATCCTAAGCAGGGAACAAGGGATGAGCCTCTACACCTGTACAATAGACGTGGGTGGAGTGTGAACCGGGCGGTAGTTTAGTCTATCTACTCCAATTGAAAAAAAAAAAAGAAAAAGAAAAGAGAAAAGATTGGAAAAGAGAAAGCCGGAAACCACCTCCTAAACAGGGAACAAGGGATGAGCCTCTACACCTGTACAATAGACGTGGGTGGAGTGTGAGCCGGGCGATAGTTTAGTCTATCTACTCCAATTAAAAAAAAAACAAAAAGAAAAAGAAAAGTGAAAAGATTGGAAAAGAGAAAGCCGGAAAACACATCTTAAACAGGGAACAAGGGATGAGCCTCTTCACCTGAACAATAGACGTTACATTCCTTCACAACGTGGCCAATCGGCGTCTACTACATTTGGATGCAAACATAGAAGCATACATACATGGATTCACTTCCTCCTGGATTCCCTACTTCTTTGGCACATGCCAGTAGAGTATAAAGAATATTAAGCCCTAACCCAAGGGGGCGTTCTCACCAGGTAATACCACTCCTTCGGAGTTATTGCCGGACGTTTGAAGATTCCTCATAATGGGAAACGCTGAAGGGGACTTCGGCAATTTTTTCACGGTATTGTCATTTTAAACTTTAACCTTGTGTCATATTCAGTAGTGTCATTGGTGCTAAAAAAAAAACAAAAAAAAAACATTGATAACAATTAGCCAATGAGTGTTTACTGAGGCGTGGTTATTGCTCCCGTGCTGGAAGTGGAATTATGATCCTCCTCATTTTAGATGGGAGTTGCTCAGCCTCAGTAATTTCAACCCTGCGGCGGCACCTTCCTCATTGCAATAAGAGAGGTAGGTTTGGTGTAATAACTATGCCAATATGACAGTGGCCATGAGGACTGGGAAAAACCATACTTTTTGACCTTGACCCATATACATACGTATGTGCAGAAGGCTTCTCAAGTTAGAACGACCATATGTCACATACAGCCTTGGTAGTGGAGGCCGTCTAAATATCCCTGGTGTCTCAGCTTTAAGTGGGCGACATCCTTTTATGCAGTATTTCTTCTTCGGGGCGGCGGCTGAGTTTATTGCCCGGTGCCTGAGACGTCCCCATAAGGGGAAGTGCAGAGGAGGCTTGAGCAGTTTGTTTTTTACATGTATTGCTTTTAAATAAACTTTAAACTGACCTTGTGTTACAATCGGTAGCGACGTGAGCTCGCTTAAAAGTAAATACTTTCCCCGAACTCTTTTTCTATTTCTCTATTTCTCGAATGTGTCAGAACTTTTAGATTTGAACTCTTGAAATTTGAACTTCCTCCTTATCTTCTGTTATTGTATTAAGTGTATAAAGATTTATTTTTGTATTTGTTAACTCCCTGTGAACTTTCCATTGATCATCATAAAAACCCAAAATCAATTATATCGATGTATGGTGGAAACAGACGTAATCGGACGAATAACAACTCATCCATGACTAATAATATTCTAAACGTTAATTGTTTACATCATATCTGTTTTTAATAAATTACTATTTTTTCTAATGGACGCAGTCTGCGGACTGGGTTATTTTTTTTTTTATATTTTCAAATAAATACATAAATAAAATTAAACAAATTATGACTTTTCTTTTTCCGCAAAAGGTACATAGAATTCTATAATCCTAATTTTAAGTTGGGGAAATTTGCTAATATGCGTAAAAAAAAAAGTGGAGCTAAAGAGGGTATTGTGCATTGTATTGGCTCGAAATGAGAAATCAGAGAGCCGAGTTCGAATTCCAGTTGAATTCGTTGTATTCACTTACGCGCAAATACCCTTGAGAAAGGTATTAATCCATCTCTTCTCTCTCCAGCTATGGGTTGAATAGCAAGACAGATTGGATTCTATAGCCTTGGTTAGTAACCACTCTATAGCCTTGGTTAGTAACCACTCTATAGCCTTGGTTAGTAACCACTCTATAGCCTTGGTTAGTAACCACTCTATAGCCTTGGTTAGTAACCACTCTACCGCATAAAGTGATGGTAACCTACTGCGGAAGAATCTTTTGTCTAGTCAGTTATGGACCGAAAGAGACATGATCGCCCAAGCTTGGATCACGTATAACTTGACTGACTTGAATGAGGAGAGTAATGGTTAGCGGCTCGGATTGGGGAGTCGGAGAACCGAGTTCGAATTTCCTTACATACTCGTAGGAAATTAATTTATCCCCACTAACTATTAATTAAATAACCGGAAAGACTTGGTAATATAGCCTTGGGTGGTAACCGATCAAGAGGAAGGACAACTCTGAATTAAAAACTTGAGTGTACGGACCCACACCATATTCCAGGGGTAGCCAAACTTTGTGTAGAGACACATACGATAATGTTCAAATGTTTGAGAGGCGCAAGACATAAACAAATATTTTATTGTCACATTGGAGTAGATAGACTAATTGGAGTAGATAGACTAAACTATCGCCCGGTTCACACTCCACCCACGTCTATTGAACAGGTGTAGAGGCTCATCCCTTGTTCCCTGTTTAGGATGTGGTTTCCGGCTTTCTCTTTTCCAAATCTTTTCACTCTCACGTAGCCCCCTGCTCATCGGTGGCGCTACTGCCTTGCTCGGGGTGATATGATTAAAAAAAAAAATACACTTGAACATTACACTTACGTTTAATCGAATGTGGTCTCAATTTAAACCCAGTAAATAGACGGAAACTGCGAGACAGAGATCCAAAGGCGAATTGGCATGGCGAAAGACGCGTTCCAGAAATTGAGTAAAGTATTAAGACACAGGAATCTTTCATTAGAAACAAAGAAGAGAGTACTGGATTGCTATGTGATGTCATTCTTCAATATGGCAGTGAATGATATCAACAAAGATGAAGGGAAAACTTGAAGCAGCTGAAATGTGGTTCTACAGAAGGATGCTGCGGATATCGTGGACCGAGCGTGTGAGCAATGACGAAGTTTTGAAAAGAATGGAAACGAAAAGGAAATTAATATTGAGCATCAGGAAGAGACAACTGAAGTTCCTGAGACATGCAATGAGGAAGGAAGGTTTGGAGAACATGATAATAGATAGAGAGAAAAGAGACAGAGGAAAGCAGCGGATGACATATTTAAAGGGCCTGAGCAGGTGGATGACAGAACGGGGGCTGAGAGACGTTAGAGAAGAAAGCGTGCTAAGAGCCACCAGGGATAGGGAGACGTGAAAGATTTAATAATAATAATAATAATAATAACAATTCTGCTTGTTCCTTACTTAGTTACTTAGTTCCTCCGTCCGTTACACTTACTCTCTACACGAACTTTTCCTTCCCCTCTATCTTTTTATAATCTATAAACGCTACTCTCCTCAGCCTTCCTCTCGCTTTTGTCAAACGGAACGATAGTAAAGAATGAGAGAGTAGGAGGAGAGAGCCTATAACATAACCTTATCAGTAGCAGCTTAAGCTGATAGTTGTAGCAGTAATTGTATGTGTGTGTGTGTGTGTGTGTGTGTGTGTGTGTGTGTGTGTGTATGTGTGTACTGTACAATGTAGTAAGAATAGGTAGTTTTTTTGTCGTATCCCGCGACCTAAAACGAAATTTCTGGCCTCTACATCCTTGGCCATTACTCAGTTGGTCTTTTCTGTTTACAATGGACACAGGAGCCATGATTTTTCAGTAATAAAAAAAGAAACATTTTCTCTTTCAAAATCTCTAGTTTCTACGGACGTTACTTTTATAGATATTTTAATAAAATTACACTCTGTGTTATCATTATTTTATTATCCAATATCTTTATGTTTAAAGACATTACTATCATTTGTAGTATGATAAAGTAAAATTATTCCAGGAAATCATAATTATCCTTCCGTGGAAATTCCACGGGTTTCGCTCGTAATAATAATAATAACGTTTTCATCTTTTCTCATTACTAATAATAAGATAAATCTTTTGACGATAAAGCTTTATATTAAGTCTGAAGCAAATTTTCATCATAGTCAGTCAGTCAAGTGCCATACGTGAAACACGCTTGGGCGATCATGTCTCGAAAGAGATATGACTGACTGGGCAGAAGATTATCGCGCAGTAGGTTGCCATTGCTTTCTGCGGTAGACTGGTTGCCGACCAAGGCTATAGAACCCAATCTGTCCTGCTATTTACCCCATAACTGGAGGGAAGAGACGGATTAATACCTTTCCCAAGGGTATTTGTGCGTAAGTGAATGCAATGGATTCAACTGGAATTCGAACTCGGCTCCCCGGTTTCTCGTTCCGAGCCGATATCCACTGTACCACAACACACATACTCATCATAGTATGCTGTTTTTTTTTTCAGCGAATTAGTGGAGGAACATACTTCATACTATGTTTATCATTTTTATATTATCATTTGATAAACGACCATTAGATTAAATTAGCTTTTCATGCCTGTTGGATATTTCGTTTCAGAACAAATATTCACCATTTATATTGACCTTCGTGTCACTTGTCCGGTTTTTTTTTCCAGCACTACCTAACCCCGAGGATCAGTGATTATTTTGAACATTAGAATTGTCTAGTGAATAAGTATTAGGAATTGTACTTGGGAACATGTATAAACTATAAACATGTAGTTTGTTCATGTTCTAAAGTATAATTTATAATATATATATGTAATGATATCAAGTCAGTGAATGATGAGGAAAATCCAACAAGATCAACTTAATATAAAATATTAAGTGTTAAATCTGTATAGAGAACTCAATTGACGTTATCCAGAGCAATATGATATTTATAAAGGAAAACTCAACACAGACTAAACTATCGCCCGGTTCACACTCCACCCACGTCTATTGAACAGGTGAAGTGGCTCATCCCTTGTTCCCTGTTTAGGATGTGGTTTCCAGTTTTCTCTTTTCCAATCTTTTCACTCCTTTTTCTTTTTTTTTTTTTCAATTGGACTAGATAGATCTATCTATCGCCCGGTTCACACTCCACCCTCGTCTATTAAACAGGTGAAGAGGCTCATCCCTTGTTCCCTATTTAGGATGTGGTTTCCGGTTTTCTCTTTTCCAATCTCTTCACTCTTACATAGCCCCCTACACATTAGCGCTTTGCTAGGGGTGATATGATTAAAAAAAAACAAAAAAAAACATTTACCTGTTGACAATTATTTGGTTTGAGTTTTCTTGAAAAGCCTTTAAATAAAAAAGAAAGAAAAAAATTAAACTCAATGAAACTGAATGTAAAATTAGTTTTAAATGCAGAAGTTGTCAGTTCATCACTTTGCTTATTCTTTCATTCTTTAGTTAGTTAGCACGGATGATCAGTACCGGTGCATGGGTCTTGTGCCCCCCTTATCTGAATCTATGATACACATACCCCATACTCTACTGTCAATTTAAATAAGGTCAGTCAGTTAAGTGCCATACGTAATACACTCATGGGTGATCATGTCTCGAAAGAGACATGACAAACTAAGCAGAAGATTTTCTCGTAGTAGGTTGCAATCAGTTTCCGCGGTAGACCGATTGCCAACGTGTCTATAAAAATCAGTCTGTCCTGAATAACCCATAGATAGACGGAGTGTGGGTGATACGAAATAAAAATAACTTTCTTCTTCTCGATTTGCAAACTTGTAACACCATTGGATAAAAAATAACTACTTAGCTATCATAGGACAATTTACAAATCGCAGTCTAGCGACTATTTATTTATCGTGCATTTTGGGTAGAAAGAGGCTCCAAATAGCTTTCTTTATTTTCCTACAAACTTCGTTCTGCAAGAAAACCGAATGCATGGTCATCAGCAAAAAGAGCAGCCCAAAATGCCAAATACAGGTGGGGGATACTAAAATTGAGCAGGTACAAAAATTTAAATACCTGGGAAGTGTTCTAACAGAAGACGGAAAGTGCGACACAGAAATCCAAAGGCGAATTGGCATGGCGAAGGACGCGTTCCAGAAGCTGAGTAAAGTATTAAGACACAAGATTGGATAATTTATTTCTAAAGAAAATATTTCGGTGCGAGACGGGATTCTCCCGCCGGGGCGCTTGGGCAAGACCGTATAAAATAAGGTCGTCACAAAAGTAGTCCTACGTAGGTCTTCGGTTAGTAAGACCAGCAGTAATGAATTATTGCAAAACTAAAGAAAATGTCTTAGAAAACTTGATATTCTGTTTTTAATTATCTACTTAAATACGAGTATCGATCAAAAATAATGTTCAAACAATTCATTTCAAATTGTCGGTTGTTTATAACCAAGTTTCGTTAATATTCGTTAATTTCCGTAACATGATGATTATCGTAAATAATCAGGCCGGTAGAAATAAATATATAATACTGTTTGATTATAAACAGAATATCTACTTAAATACGAGTATCGATCAAAAATAATGTTCAAACAAATCATTTCAAATTGTCGGTTGTTTATAACCAAGTTTCGTTAATATTCGTTAATTTCCGTAACATGATGATTATCGTAAATAATCAGGCCGGTAGAAATAAATATATAATACTGTTTGATTATAAACAGAATATCTACTTAAATACGAGTATCGATCAAAAATAATGTTCAAACAAATCATTTCAAATTGTCGGTTGTTTATAACCATGTCATTAATCTTCCTTAATTTTGGGTTGCTCTTTTTGCTGATGACCATGCATTCGGTTTTCTTGCAGAACGAAGTTTGTAGGAAAATAAAGAAAGCTATTTGGAGCCTCTTTCTACCAAAAATGCACGAAATTTGATTAATGAAAATAAAGCGATAAATAAATTGTCGCTAGACTGTGATTTGTAACATGATGATTATCGTAAATAATCAGGCCGGTAGAAATAAATATTTATGCTATTTGATTATAAACAAAATATTTATTTAAATACGAGTATCGATCAAAAATAATGTTCAAACAATTCATTTCAAATTGTCGTTTGTTTATAACCAAGTTTCGTTCAAATTCGTTAATTTCCGTAACATGTTTACATTTGTTGATATTACGATACATTTCAGAGCAGATATGGTTGTTGCGATGAATCGAAAATTGTGTTATATAGGCTTGATTAAAACCTCATTTAGACTGGAGGTCATTCGGGGTCGAGCAGTCTAAGACGTTGCCAGATCAAATGATAGCTTCCCCTATGTAGATAGGGGTCGCAGGTTCGGATCCTGCCTAACGCACATTTTCGTAATAAAAGTTTATCGTAAATAATCAGGCAAGTAAATGTATAATATTGTTTAATTAAAAACAGAATATTTATTTAAATACCAGTATCGATAAAAAATAATGTTCAAACAATTCATTTCATATATATATTAGAATTTTAAGCAGCATTGTTTTTATTTCGATTTTAACAATTATTCTGTAACGTTACAATATCGTAAGTGATTATAAATCCTGGTCTTATATACTTATGGCAACAACTGAATTATGAATTAGGGAACAAACAATAATTAAATAAACAGACAAACAAATTACAAGTAAATGATCAAAAAATTAAACAACTGAATATAAATAAGATGCAGATTAGATACAAACAATATAGATTCAAAAAATAAATAATTGTATCTGTCACTTATTTTGAAAAATAGGTGACAGATACAAAAAAGTTTCTAAAAAAGAAAACGCAGAGGGAAAAGTGCTGAAGATCAAATCTAATCAAAATCAGAGACTAATCAGTTCCATCAATTTTTGAAGCTTATAAAAGTGACGGCGTAGGGTGGCCAGCCAAAGTTATGGGGTGTTTAGCCCCTTCTGGCTTTCCCGTAAACTCGCCACTGATAACGTATATTAAAGCGGATTTTGTTGATGTGCATTGTGGTGCAGTCGTTATCGACTCGGAACGAGAAATCAGAATAGACGAGTTCGAATTCCTAGTTGATATTTGTTGCATTTACTTGGGAAAGGCATTAATCCGTCTCTTCCCTCCAGCGATGGTTTTAATAGCAGGAGGGAAGAGGTAATAGCAACTTACTGCGGGAAAATTTCTGCCCAGTTAATCATGTCTCTTTCGAGTGTGTACCATTTATGGCACTTAACTAAAAGTAGGTCTGAAAAAAGCGAATGTTGATAAGATAGTGCGGGTCATAGATCACAGCCCAGAGCCACCAATTAGTCTTTTTTTTTCCCGCCCGGAAGTTAAGTTAAAATAAAAATATCCGATACAGGATGACTTGTGCTAGGCTATAAAGTCACAGGAATAAAAGTCAACATTTTTCTTGGGAAAAAAAAAAAAAAGTAACAATTAGTTTTTTGCGAGTGACTTGTTTGCTATACATAATCCCATTGTAGCAGATGTTGGAATGATGCTTAGAACTTTCTGTAATGGGCGCTTAAGCAACGTTGAGCCTGGTCAGTACTTAGATGGGTGACCACTTGGGAATACCAGGTGCTGTATGCGTTTATTAACGGATGTGCGTTGTGGTGCAGTGGATATAGGCTCAGAAAGCGAAATCGGTGAGCCGAGTACGAATTCCAGTTGAATACCCTGCATTCACTTAAGTACTGGTACCCTTGGGAAAGGTATTCGTCCCTTTCCTCCCGTTATGGGTTAAATAACAGGGTAGGACTTGGGGACCCTGCCCTTAAAAACAAATCCCAATGAATCTTGATAATCGAAAAAAGAAAAAAGTATTGCTAGACACAAAACTTATATAAAAACAACAATAAATTGTTGAAAGAAAAAGTTATTACCAGCAATAAATAAATACAAATTTAGTTGGCAATAAATGACCCCCCGAGATTGATATGCCATAAAAACAAAACAACCAACCAAATAGCATCTGAGCTACATTTAGTAACTCACTATTAGTGTAATAATTTCCATAGTAGGAGGTGGAGAAATTATTTTCCTTAATTGAAAGTATCGTTGATCCAGTACAGCACGGAGGTCTGAGTTTTCCCGTATTTACTAGCCTTCCCACGCAAGGCCAGATGTGACACATGGTCATTTTATAGTGGGTATTCCCGGCCATATAGCCGGGCCAAAAAATGTCTGTCTATTTTTCCCCAGTCGTGTTTCTACCCTTCGGCGGAACCACGACTGGTTTGTGCTCGGAAGCAGAGAGCGCCCTCTACCCGAAGGCAGAGCGCTGACAGTGTCATAGAGCACTATTCAAGCTGTGTTCAGGATTAGGGATTAGCGTTAAGCAGTTAGAATTAAGTAAGGTTTGGGGGTTAGGGTTAGATATAAAAAAAAAAGTCTATGAAAGAGGTGATTTTCTAAATGCAGCTTTGATGTGGCGCAAAGCCGAAAGTATGGGTCACGTAGTGAGGATCGAACTCACTACTCAATTGAATGTAGCGATAGACGTAGAAAGAGTCCTGTCGTTTTCCCCTGTGATTTTGTTCCTGTGATTTGTTTTTCTGTGACTTATTTTCCAGTGATTTTTAAAAAATTTTTTTACCTGGATTCAAATGACTCAGCACAATGAAAAATTCCGGATAAAAATGCCGTTAAAAAGTCGTTGAAATATCATTAAATATTAGGAAACCTAACTAATGCAAAAAAGCTAAAATTTAAAATATATATTCAAATTTAAAATATTTATTCAATTTAGTTCTGTGTTAAATATAAACCTCAAACAAAAAAATAAAAATAAAAAACAAAAACAAAGGAAAAACAGAACAAAAAAACAAAAACAAAAAACAAAACAAAACAAAACACAGCAACAATAACAAAAACAGGTAAAATTAAGAGTGTTTGACATTGAATGAGTCAGCAGGTGTTGAAATACTAAATCTATGGCTGTTCCCGCCATAGCACACTTCCGGTGATGGGCGCACTTATAATGTAAGAAAACGTAAACATGTGACCTTAAATCTGAAACCACTCTGAATAGTGAAAATTTTGGAGTATTTTTATCGTGAAAAATATTTTTACGTCGTTTGCTATTGAAATTGTTAACAAAAATAAGCGTGGTTTAAAAATCTAATACAATAGATTTATGAATACTAAATGTCACTCGCAAAACAAAGTTGTGACTTTTTTTCCTGTGACTTTTTAATTCTTAAAAATTGTGACGTTTTTTCTATGGCATTTTTTTCCCCTATAATTTTATTACCGACTACGATTCATCAAATGAGGAAAATTTTATTTTATATTAACCTTTCATTTCATCCAGGTCTATGTGCGTTGTGGTGCAGGATGAGCGTTGGGGTGCAGTGGATATCGATTCAAAACGACAAATTGGGTTGCCGAGTTCGAATTCCAGTTGAATTCCTTGCATTAACATACGCACAAATACCCTTGGGAAAGGTATCAATCCGTCTCTTCCCTCCAGTTATGGGTTAAATAATAGGACAGATTGGGTTCTATACCCTTGGCTGGCAACCAGTCTACTGCAGAAAGCAATGGCAACCTACTGCGGGATAATCTAATGCCTAGTCAGTCATGTCTCTTTCGAGACATGATCGCCCAAAGCGTGTATCACGTATAGCACTTAACCGACTGACTATACGTATATCGTATACGAATAAATACAAAGTGCGATGGGTAAATTGTCACCATTTTATATTTTTAATTTCGCACATGCGCGTTGTTTTTTTATTTTGTCCACTGTACGTATAGTAGGATCAGTTGGGCACCGTCTGCGAGAAAAAGATGACTATGACGCAATTGATTCCATCTGAAGTTTGGAAACGGCATGTTGTACGGTTTGGAATTCACGCCGGAATTCTTATAGAAGCATTTCAGAGTGTTTGGGCGCTAATCAGATGACGGTACTCGGAAAGAATTGAATTATATATCCAGTCAGCATCATAGTGTTTGGAGTGATCACTTATGCCTCCATTCATATTCCCACAGGGCCTCCGACTCAATACAGGCCGACATCGAATACCTTCAGGAGTTAAGTGCTGCTGTCGCTCAAGAAGGCGGCTGCTGGAAGATATGTCTGGCAACAGGACTCTGTATCATGTGACACAAGCAGAAGAACATTATTATTATTTTACTTAAATTTTAAACACTTTTATTATTATCATTTTTATTTGTAGCACAGTGCATTTATCCATATCTAGTTTGAATGTGCGTAATGAAGTCTATGCGTGCGTAGACAGATTATGTAATATAATATAATATCTGACTGTTTCCGATTACCTCAGTCCGTTAGGGTGTGTAGCTAATCACTGTTGTTTTGTTTTCTCTCTGCAGTAGAAAACATATTCTTTATTTACACTGTTCGGACTGTTGTCCTCATCTTTATTGCCATGTTTACAACGTTTCAGCCGTTGTACGCTCCGGCCTTCTTCAGGTACTATTTTCTACTCTTAAAGTTTCTTTTCTCGCACTTCTCTCCGGCGGAATTTCCTTCCGTTTTCAATTTTCAATAGCACCTACAATCTTTAAAAAAAATAAATGTAGAGCCAATCGCCATCTTATGTTCTTCCTGAAACCTGTTGTTTTACTCTCTTTTACTCATTAAAATCTTTTAATTCTTTTTTTTACTATGTGTCCTAGTGGTATTCTAGCCTTGTTTGGGGTGAAATAGTACAAAAACGACAGAGATATGTTTTCACGTACGAATGCTGCGAATATCATTGACAAATGAGAAACGATGAAGATTTAAGAAAAATGGAATCTAAAAAAAAACGTATACTTTCAAACAGAAAGAGGTGGTTGAAAAATATAACGAAGAAAGAGTGTCTGGAGAATTTAACTCACAAGGATATACTTGAGGCAACCGAAGCAAAAGGATAGAGAATCAAAGGCCAAAGACAAAGAGGGCTAGTAAAGAGGTTAGACTTAATTCGAGCAAAAATATCGGAAGTTATGGAGAGCCATAATCTTGTAGTCCTTAAAAGCACACGGCATATGAAAGAAAAAGTAAATTTGTATACATGTTGATCTATGTTTTATTTGTATGTAGATTTTGTTTGTGAGGAAGTTGTGGAGAGACATGGTCACCGAAGTTCTGAAAAAACATGCCATATAAATGAAGCTAATTGATATACGTGTGGGTAGATGCGTTTTATATGTACATTGCCACGTGATATCAATTCTCTTGTGAATACTGGACAACGTCAGCACCGATGATGAGGAAACTAGTGACACCAGAAGGCTAGTTCTACAGAAATATGCTGATATTTCCATGGACGGGGAGCATGTGAGCAACAAGAAATTTAAAAAAAAATTGTGACAAAAAGAATACTTATGCTAAGAATCAGAAAGAGACAACTGAGATTATTTGGACAGGTACGAAAGAAAGAGGACGTGGAAAACTAATGACGCACAGGGCATAACGAGAGTGGAGATAGGGAGAGACAGCGGGGCTACACAACCTGACGAACTTGCGTGAGTGAATATCAAAAAGTACTTCAGCTAGGTAAGAAGAGAAATGTTGTTAAGGACAACGCGAGATAGGAAGTTGTGGAGAGCCATTATAGCCGATGTCCTGAAATAATAAAACAAAGTATTATTTGCTTAGAGCTACAAAGGATAGGAAGTTTGTTTCATTTTTATTTTTACTCATCTCACCCCAAGTAAGGCATTCTACTGCCACAGTTGCGCAAGGGGTTACATAGGGGAAAGTAATGAGAAAGAGAGGTTAGTTATAAGAAATGTCAGGACGAGGGTAATAGACGGATGAGAATGCCAAAGATGAGGGTGGAGTAGACGAAAAAAAGAGCTTGAGATAATGGATGCCAGTTAGTGTGATAGGAAATGTCTATTGACCTTACATTTAAATTTCTGGAGATTGTAGCTGTCAGGGAAGCAAGTATATGGAAGGGAAATCCACAGGTGGGAAGTGCGTGAAAATAAGCTGTTAGAGTAGTAATTACGGTTACATTTTATCGGTTTCACCTTAAAAAGAGGGACCTAGTTACTAATCTTGTAGCTCATGTAAATTCATACCTAGTGGGCACCAGTAATCTAAGTTCATTGGAGCAGAAGCCGTGAAAGTATTTATAGAAGAGGCACAGGGAAGCCACGTCACGCCGGTGAGACAGTGACTGCAGCCGAGCTGCCAAGTTGGTATCGATCACATTACAGATTCTCCGTTGGATTTTGTCAAGAACCCCGAGGTGAATAGCAGGAGCACCCGACCAGATGTGGCAGCAATATTCAATACATGGGCGGATGATAGATTTATATATGTGCAGGATAGAGAGTTATAATCGCCCATGTCTTGAAGGACACGACATAAAATTTAATTTGCTTTTTTTGAAGGGATACGACATATAGACGAAGTGTTATTTACTTAACGCTACAAAGCGTAGGAAGTTGTGGAGAGCTATGTAGATCCGGGTTTTGAAGGAAAGGGCATAAAGTGTAATTTGCTTAAAAATACAAAAATCAGTAAGTTGTGGAGAGCCGTTATAACGCATACCCTGAAGCACATGACATCTCGACGAAGTGTTAGTTGCTTAAAGCTCCAAAGGATAGGAAGTTGTGGAGTGCAATGATCGCGCATGTCTTGAAGGACGTGGCATCAAGTATTACTTAATTAGCGCTACAAAAAAATAGGAAATTCTGGAGTGCCATGATCGCGGATATATTGAAGGACTCGACATAAAATATTATTTGTTTAGGTCTCCAAAGGATAGGAAGTTTGTGGAATATATATATATATATATACATATATATATATATATATATATATATATATATATATATATATATATAAATCGTATCACCCCGAGCAAGGCGGTAACGCCACTGATGTGCAGGGGGCTACGTAATTGTGAGAAGATTGGAAAAGATAAAGCCGGAAAGCACACCCAAAACAGGGAACAAGGGATGAGCCTCTTGCCATATTCCAATAGACGTGGGTGGAGTGTGAACTGGGCGATAGATAGATCTATCTACTCCAATTAAAAAAAAACTAAAAAACAAAGTGAGAAGATTGGAAAAGAGAAAGCCGGAAACCACATCCTAAACAGAGACAAGGGATGACACTCTTAACCTGTTCAATAGACGTGGGTGGGTGTGGCACGACGATAGACCGATCTATCTACTCCAATTAAAAAAACAAAAAACAAAGTGAGAAGATTGAAAGAAAATGGAAACCACATCCTAAACAGGGAACAAGGGATGAGCCTCTTAACCTGTTCCAATAAAGGACACATTAGGTGGAGTGTAGACTTTAGACGATAGATAGATCTATGTAAGTCCAAAAAAAAGCAAAAACAAAGTGAGAAGATTGGAAAAGAAAAGCCGAAACCACACATCCTAAACGAGACAAAGGGATGAGCCTCTTAACCTGTTCAATAGACATGGACAGTGTAGATAGGTAGATAGATAGATCTATCTATAGCAATTAAAAAAACAAAAACAAAGTGAGAAGATTGGAAAAGAGAAAGCCGGAAACCACATCCTAAACAGGGAACAAGGGATGAACTCTAAAACTATTTCAATAGACGTGGAATTGGAGTGAGACTGAACGATAGATAGATAGATCTATCTACTCAATTAAAAAAAAAACAAAAAACAAAGTGAAGATTGGGAAAAGAAAGCCGGAAACCATCCCTAAACAGGGAACAAGGGATGAGCCTCTTAACCTGTTCAATAGACAGGTGGAGTGTGAACTGGGCAGTAGATAGATCTATCTACTCCAATTAAAAAAAACAAAAAACAAAGTAGGAAAGGAACGGAAAAGAGAAAGCCGGAAACCACATCCTAAACAGGGAACAAGGGATGAGCCTCTTAACCTGTTCAATAGACGTGGGTGGAGTGTGAACTAGACGATAGATAGATCTATCTACTCCAATTAAAAAAAAAACAAAAAACAAAGTGAAGATTGAAGAAAGCCGGAAACCACATCCTAAACAGGGAACAAGGGATGAGCCTCTTAACCTGTTCAATAGACGTGGGTGGGTGAACTGGGCGATAGATAGATCTATCTCTCCAATTAAAAAACAAAAAACAAAAAGTGAGAAAGGTGGAAAGAGAAAGCCAAGAGCCACATCCTAAACAGGGAACAAGGGATGAGCCTCTTAACCTGTTCAATAGACGTGGGTGGAGTGTGAACTGGGCGATAGATAGATCTATCTACTCCAATTAAAAAAACAAAAAAACAAAGTGAGAAGATTGGAAAAAGAGAAATGGAAACCACATCCTAAACAGAACAAGGATGGAAAGCAACTTCACCTGTTCTGACAGACATTAAGCGGTGGAGTGTGAACTGGGCGATAGATGATCTATCTATAATTAAAAAAACAAAAAACAAAGTGAGAAAGGTGGAAAGAGAAAGCCGGAAACCATCTAAACAGGGAACAAGGGGATTGAGCCTCTTAACCTGTTCAATAGACGTGGGTCGGAGTATAGACCGAGCGATATATATATATATATATATATATATATATATATATGTAAAATTAGTGGTAAAAATCTCCCATTTTCCTCTTTTTGTTCAAATTCTAATTTACAACTCCCAATTCTGATTTCTCATTTTCTCTACTCCACTTACCTCTCACACAAAATTTACCAATATAAGGAAAAGAATTTTCCATCGACTTTCACACTACCTTATGAGACATTGTCCTTTCGATGTCGAAACATAATGTACACTTTGTAGAAGATTATAATTTGTACATGTTCTAAACTATAATTTATAATAAATATAAATATTCATAGCTCTATTTCTATATTGAACACTTTAAAATTAATGTTTTGAACGTTGCAATTATTTTCTTCGTTTTTTATTCACTTGAATATATATATATATATATATATATATATATATATATATATATAGGTGAATTAATGAATATACATATGCGGGTACAGGCATATCATCATCATTCAGGTGTTAATAAAACAGTGCTGAACCTAGTATGAACGGAGCTATTATATATATATATATGTGCAAGTTTGTTGGTTCGTATGTTGCGCGGAATGTTCTTTGTCCTCGATACCAGTTATGTGTGTAGCAATGTCGTACCTCCGTTAACTAAGATTGAGCACTATGTGCTCTTCTGTTTAATAGGTGTTATGTGAGTCGTGATTTGGACAACGCGACAGAAGAAATTCAATGGGGAAGAGAAGTGTACCTTTTCCTAACTGGTTTTGTACTTTAGACATCAGCTTAAAGTCAAGATCGAGACGGGAAAAAAAAACGACCCCCCTCCATCGGAATTTAGCAAAAAGTGGGTGAGTCTTGCGTGAATCTGTCGCGTGAAGGGTGGTTGTTTGATGCTGATTTTTGGTGTTTTGGGAGAACATGGGCAGCCCCGCCCCAAAAGGTTAGGCTACATTTTGTTTTTATTTTTACAAGTTAACTTAGCTAGGGGACGTATGCACGTTGCCCCTTTTTTCTTTTTGTCTCCATTTTCTTTCAGCTTAATTTCCAATCCATCCCCTCCCCAATTAGGTGAATAGGAATGTCAGTTTTTTGGTGGATGCGTGACGTTTTTTGTTTTTTTCGAGTGTGCTTCTTCGTTTTTGTTGTCGTGTTTAGATGTGTGAGTGACTGAGTGTTTTAGATCGAATGATTGCTGTTATAGTTTGAAATTCACGCATTAATTTCTGCCACAATCTAAGCCTTGTGGGTGTTTTCTTTACTAATATGATTTTGTTTTGTTTCTTGAAAATCTTTAAATGTTATTTTTGTCTCAGCACTCCACAAAACTTGTACATATGAGTCATAGAGTCACTGAGGTATTATGGTGTATGTAGTAAGAATGGTAAGTAAGAATGTAGCATTTTGGTGTAAGGATTATTGTAGTGTGATAGGGTTAACGATTGAAGCTAGCTAAGTTAAAGTTTAAGACAGATGATGACTAGCTATCCCCGTCCCCATTTTAGGCCTTGTATGATCGCCCAAGCGTGTATCACGTATGACAATTAACTGACGCACTGGCCAAATTTGTCCTTTTTGTAAAATAAATATTGTGTAGACGGTTGTGTCTCGGTCACACTGTATTCCACTTAAAATGCTGGATCACTGCTACCGAAAAGTTAAGGCCAGCTCGATTGTGATGTAACGTTACAAAAATAGTCCTACTTAGGTCTTCGGTTAGCGAAACCGACAGTAATAATTGATCGTAAACTAAAGAAAAAGTCTTAGAAAACCTTTTAAAATTACGTTTAAAAAAGAAGAAAGAAATGGGCTAAGATTGTACACTGAACTTTATTTAACTAGCAGTATAACCCGGCGTTGCTCGGGTGTAATGAAAGCTTTAAAACTAATCCATGGTCCTCGAGCTCAGACTCTTTGGCACGAAAGAGTAAAAAGCAATAGTTGTTTCCAGTTAAAGCGAAACCGTAGACTGAAAGAAAAATGAATGGATGTAAGTCAAATTTTGATTTCCTGGTATCGATATCAAATAAGTTTTTTCGTCGTAAACTAAATTTTGAAGGCTAAATAAGTCCTCTGAGTAAATGGTATCATGGCTGAGACTAAGAACTACAATTATACCTACTTAGAGCCAAACCCGAAGCAAAAACTAAAATAAAAGGGCTGAAAAACTGATTTTGATCAGACCCGGTAGGATATCGGGGTATCGATTTCCAATATCGGAGTCAAATAAGTCATCCAAGGATAGAACTGCAATCTTGAAACTTCTGAATATCGTTTCTTATGTCTTTGTTTATGAGTGTATCAAATTTGATTAAAATCGGACCAGTTCTTCTATAAGCCGATTTTTTCGATTATCGATTTTCGGTGTCTATAGGTAACAGACGCACACACACACAGACACACACACACACAGACAAAGTTTCATTTATAAATAAGTTTAGATTTAAATATTCATTATTTTCTAAATAATTAGTAATAATAAATTGTTGCTGAATGCGGCGTTAAAGTAAGTAGACGTCACGTCACGTTAAATTTACATCTCGCGACGGACGCATCACGCGACGGACGCTTCTAGTTTAAAATCATTTGTTTCTGATGAAAGGCTGAGGCCGGTCTGAAACATCAAATATATATATATATATATATATATATATATATATATATATATAATAAAAATAAATAAATACTGTCAAAAAATACATTTTTAACTTACAACTTTTAAGTAGTTTTTTCTATACATATTAAGACAGTATACGTGGATTATCATTATGCTATTTGGACCCTATATATATATATATATATATATATATATATATATCGAAGGGCAAAGCGGGAGTGGTAGATTACCTTTTACTCATTTTGTCATTTAATTACCCACATATTTATTTATTTTTTTTATCAGAATTCTTCACTACAGAGAAATAAGAGGATTGTCCATCTCTATGCAATGAGCTATTATTGTGTTAAATTTGACAAATAAAAGTCCATAATTACTTAATCATGAATAAAATGTTATTTGTCAACTTCAGGAAACGTTGAACATAAACAAGAAAAAAATGCTTGAAGGCTTTTTATAAACTCTATGCAATTTCAAAATGTCTTAAATATTTTTTTTTTTTTTTGCTGGGACGGCGCGGGTAAATTTGTGTTTACGTAATGTTTCATTGATTTGGCACGTGTTCCGTGATCGCCAGCCATGATTCATTTTGCACCAGTTCGCTGGGGTTTCGCAGTAAGTAAAGACAACGCCCCTCTACATCCGAATAAATAACAAAAAATAACTTATTGTTCACTCTTCGGTCACCTACTTTGAGTGCACCTTTTTAACCACAGGAACTGCCAATGACCTCAAACTTTATGTCATTTCTTTTCGATTGAGGTTTTTGAAAAAATCAGTTTACCCCAATCAAAGCGATAATGCCGTTAAGATTACTGGGAATAAAAGAGAATGAGAAGACTATATTTAAAAAAAAAATATTGCTAATCAGAGATCAATACTTTGCACTATACTGCCAAATTATTTTATGAAGCCAAACCTACTTACAATAATAATAATAATAATAAAAACAGCTGAAATCAAAGCTGGAACATTTGATAAGAAAACAGCGCCTGGAGAATTTAACACCCACAAGGACATATAGAAAGTAAAATCAGACAGGAAAATTATCGAGAAATCTATTCAACGAATTTGAGTGAATAGAGGGTTAAACATGGTAAAAGAAATATGGTAAAGTGTCAAAAATTGCTTAAATCTAGAAAATGTTTTTTTAAAACATTTAACTCCAAGTAAGGCAATAATGTCCCTAAGACGCAACTTTTTACTGTGAAAGAAAGAGAATGAGAAGATTTTAGTGAGAAGAAAATTTAATAAAAGAACAGATTTCCGGAAGACGGAAGAAGGAGATTGACATTGGATTGAAAACTGCAAGTGGCAGAGTAATAAGAAATTCTATGAGAGTTCCACAGGCGAGAAAAGAAACTATTAGAATAGAACTTAATTTTACATCTAACTATTTCCACAGTAAAATAATGAGACCTAATTGACAATCTAGTAGTACGCTTAATTTTATGCGATTGAGGTATCAAGGTGAAAGCTCATTAAAACAATTGCCATAAAAATGTTTATATGAAAGAAAGAGGAAAGAAACTATTAGAATAGAACTTACAGTTACATCTTGTTATTTCAATAGTAAAACATAGTAAAACAATGAGACCTAATTGACAAACTAGTAGTACGTTTAAGTTTATGCGGTCGATTAATCAAGGAGGAAAGCTCATTTGAACAACTGTCATGAAAAGAAAGACAACCACCCACAAAAAACAAAAACAAAAACAAAAAACAAAACAAAAAAAAAACAAAAAAAAAACAAAAACCGAAGGCGAAAAGTGCGAGAAAAGAAACTTTTAAAATAGAATTTACAGTTGCATTTAGATATTTCAACAGCAAAACAATGAGATCGAGTTGGCAAACTAGTAGTACACTTAGATTTATGTGGTCGAGTTGCTAGGTAGAAGAGCCAATTAGAAATTTTATATATATATATATATATATATATATATTGTAACAAAGTTGTAGAACACGTAGGTTTTTTTATCTACTGGTCATGCATTTACTTTTATAAAGAGTGCTCGGTACAACGTAGAGCATTATATTGTAATAGTTGTTACAATGGTTTATAAATTCATAGTATCACTACACAAAAATTACATTATATCTATCTATCTATCTATCTATCTATCTATCTATCTATCTATCTATATTATAAGGAAATAAAAAAAACAGATAAATATTACAACCCACTGTTCTTTTATTTACTTTTGTAAAGACTGCTCTATACAAATTAGACCTTAATATTGTAATTTTCTTTTTACAATGTTTTATAAAAGCATTATATCACTACACAAAACTTTTTATGTTTCGGAACAATACTGTTCCTCTTCAGGTGATATTTCAAAATAAATGGTGAAACTGATTTATTTAGAAAATATAAAATGAATTCATGGTTATTTAGAAAATTAAGGACTAGTAGTTGGAGAAAGTTGAACAATGTGCTTGTAGATATGTCGTATTGCCCAATCAAAAGTGAGAATTAGGTTGAACTATAGAGTTGAAAATTTGTGTCACGAAAGACTACAAAATAAAATAATGTCAAGACATGAAACTTTTTAATTTTGTCTGGATAAGATACATGCTATGGTCATACATTATTTAAATGGGTAGACAATAATTTTTAACAGCAGGTTGGATTTTAGTTCTTTTTTTTAATTTTGATTTTCTCCTTCCTCAACTATTAAACGGGATGGATTTTTTGAATGCATGAATTATTGTGACCAGAAACTAAGTAATTAATATATATATATATATATATATATATATATATATATATATATATATATATGTGTGTGTGTGTGTGTGTGTGTGTGTGTGTGTGTGAAATGTGTTATATATATATATATATATATATATATATATATATATATATATATATATATAACATATCACACTTTGTATACAATCCAGGTAAATTCCGATGGAGACGAACTCAAGAGAACTCAATGTTAAATTCATTTATTTGATTTAACAGAGTAATGTAATTTATAAAAGATTTTAAATTATTACAATGGGTAATACAATTATTATCGCGGCTCGTCAGACCCAAATTGTACAACAGTTGGTCCTCAAAATATCCCCCACAAAATTTCTTTTCTTTTATTTTATTTTCATAGACACTCACATGTCCATATTAGAACAGACATATGTAACGGTTATTTACAAAAATTTCTCGCTCATTCGAAAAGAACACCAAAGAAAGAGGAAAGCAAGGATAAAGAAAAGATAAACTATTGATTAATGTAAAGAAGAGAAAAAAAAAAGAGAGAAAAAAGAAAAAAGAGAAAAAGAAAAAAAGGGAAAACAGAAAAAACTGAATGGAAAGCATGACAAGAAAAAGAAAGGACAAAGTGATACTATAAAAAGAAATACAGTATCACGTGAAACAAATGTTGACTCCATTAATCGTAATAGCGTCCCAAACCACCTAACTGTTTTCTTAGAAAAACATGGAAAAATTTAACTATGGAATTTAATTTCAAATATACTGGGATATATTTACGGTACAAAAAATTGTACATCATAATTTTAATACAATTTGAAAAAATAAGTAATCTTACTATTATTTTAAAAAATTAATGCTACTTTTAAGAATATTGTTAAAATAATTAAAAATACTAAAATTAAAAAATATAAATATAGAAACAGGAAACATTAGATAAACCTAAGAGAAGGAGGAAATACACAAAAAGAAAGAAAAGAAAAAGGAAGAAATCACGATAGAACGGATTTTAAAATAATTAAGAAAACGCTGGATCAAAACAGACGTATTCATATTCACTCATATTCATTCTTAGAAACGCAACAAGGGATTTACTCTTAAATTAAAATATACCGACTATAGGGAATATTTATGGTGAAAAATAAATCATAAATCATACATCTTAACATAAATTACATTATAACCACTACTAGTAATTTATTCTAACTCTAGTTAAAACAATAACTCCCAATAAGAAAATATAATTTATTAAAATACAATCTTAAAAAATATCTAAAATACTAGCAATACTAATCATAGATAATAATAATAATAACAAAAAATAATAATAACAAATAAATAATAAAGAGATAGCAAATATATGTATACATAAAATTCAAACATACGCACCGTAGAGGGTGCTGTCAGTGATGTCATCGCGAGGATCACTAGGGGGTTTCGGGTCTTTCAACATCATACCCCACTCACCGCGCCGACCCGATCAGTATATATATATATATATATATTCATTCAAACATACGCACCGTAATGGGGGCGCTAGAGGGTGTCGCCAGTGATGTCATCGCGAGGATCACTAGGGGGTTTCGGGTCTTTCAACATCATACCCCCCTCACCGCGCCGACCCGACCAGAGATGATCAGCCTCCGGCCCACCCTCGATAAGCGCTTTCAGACACTGGAAAATTACGTTTAGGCCCGGTACGAAACCCTGCAAAATGCTTCGATTGGCGACAGTCAGAGCCACTTTCCATTTAGAGACGAACCGCACATGAGCTCGTCCGAAATATTAATTTATACATATATGCACTTACACACACACACACACACACACACACACACACACACACACACACACACACACATATATATGTATGCAATTTGTCCTATATATTATATTATTTATATATTATATATGCGCGGTATCTTTAATTTTGTTATTACAATGGTTTATAAAAGCATTATATCACTACAGAAAAATGTTCACGTTTCATTGCAATATTGTTCTTCAGATAATATTTTCAAAACAAATAGTAACACTGATTTATTTAGAAAATATAAAATGAATTCATGTTTTTAAGAAAATTAAAGACTGGTGGTTGGAGGAAGTTAATATGATTGTCAGTCAGTCAGTTAAGTGCCATGCGCGATACACGCTTGGGCGATCATGTCTCAAAAGAGACATGACTGACTGGGCAGAAGATTATCCCGCAGTAAGTTGCCATTGCTTTCTGCGGTAGACTGGTTGCCGACCTAGGATATAGAACCCAATCTGTCCTATTATTTAACCCATAACTGGAGGGAAGAGACGGATTAATACCTTTCGTATTTGCGCGTAAGTGAATGCAAGGAATTCAACTGGAATTCGAACTCGGTTCCCCGATTTCTCGTTCCGAGCCGATATCCACTGCGCCACAACGCACATCCTAATATGATTGTAGGTGTGTCAATATTGCTGAATTAAAAGTGAGAATTAGGTTGAATTATGGGATTGGAAATTTGGGTTGCAAAAGATAACAATGTAGCTTCATGTCAAAACATGACAATTTAATTTTGTCTGGGTAAGATACATACTAGGAACATACATTATTAAAACCAGTAGACAATTTTTAACAGCAAGTTGGATTTTAGGTTTTTTTAAAATTAGATTTTTTTCTGCCTCATCTGTTAAAGGGGCTGGATTGTTTAGGCTAGAATTAGAATTAAGTAATTATGGTATGCTAAAGTATATTAGAGTTAAGAAGACCAAATAAACATTGTGTGGGTCATTTATTTTTGTAAAATAATCTTTAAGCAATATTAAAGCATAAGTTTTAAATGAACAATTGTATTTAATTAAATTTTAGGGAAAAATATTTTCGATGTTTACATAAAACCGTTAATTCATCCCCACAATTCAGCAATACTTTATTTTTAGCGAGCCTTATAATTTGCAGCTTTTCATTTAGGAACAGAGGTCAGATGTCACAGAATAATTTCCATAATTTTCCATTTTAACTGTCAAAAATATGCAGAAAGGGATGTTTAGTTTCGCTACCTGTTATTTTTAAAAGAAGTTAATTGCAAATATCACTTTTGCTTAAAAGTGTTCGTAGTAAACTTTTCTGATAGTTGGGTTTTCATTTGATGATATAGTATATTGGTAAACAATAGAATTTGTTTAACAACTATTTTCCAGTGGGCAATTTTCAAGATTTCGACAGTTATATAAATTTGCATTATTGTTATTTTCGTTATTTGGATAACTGCTGTTACTTTGGTTTACATGCTGATTTAAGATTTTATTATTATGATTTTTAATACTATTTGTACAAATATAAGGGCATTTTATTAAAATCTTTACTTAGAGAGTTATTAGAGAAATATACCTCAACTTAAACAATTTGAAACAAAATTACAATATATATATATATATATATATATATATATATATATATATATATATATATATAAACGTTGATATAAAACGCCTGAAGATACTGAAAGATTGAAACCAAGGTTGCGTAATCGACTGACTTTCGAATAAAAATATTTAAAGGCTGTACATAATATATGTAAAGAGCACTTTTCAATACAACTGTATGCTAGTCTAATTTAATTTTGATCAATAACTAGTTAATATATATATATATATATATATATATATATATATATATATATATATATATATACGAGGGTCATTCAATAAATAAGTTTAATTTTTTGGTATAAGGACTTCTAATACAGATAGAAGCTTATTTTTGTTTATTTTTCAACGTAGTCTCCCAGCAGTGTCACACACTTTTTCCATCTGTGCACAAGCTTCCGTATTTTCGCAGCGTAAAAATTTTGGGACTGATGTTTCAGCCAATCGCTCACAGAAATTTTGACTTCATTGTCACTTTCAAACTTCCTGCCTCTCGTGAACGCTTTCAAGGGACCAAACAGGTGACAGTCTGAAGGGGCAAGGTCTGGGCTGTAAGGGGGATGAGGGAGCAGTTCTCAGCCCAGCTCATTGATGGTCTGCACCGGTTGGGCATCTTTGGCAGCCACCGGTAGCTGACCTTCGAGTAGGCAAGGTCATCATGGACAATTGTGTGTGCTGTCCCAACAGATAAGCTCAAATTCCTTGCAACGTCATCCACTATCACTCTTTTGTTAGACTGAATGAGGTCATTGACTGAATCGATCACCTCAGGAGACCTCACTTCTGTAGGCTTACCAGGCCTGTCTTTATCCTCGACACTGCTCCGTCCTTCTTTAAACAATTTAGCCGACTTGCAGACATTTTTTGGCTGAAACATGTGGCACCATACACAGTTGACAGTCTTCTATGAATTTCAACTGGTTTGCACCCTTCAGCAACCAAAAACTTGATAACTGACCTCTGTTCAATCCTGGAGCATGCGTCTTGGTCGGCCATCTTTGTTAATCTCCAAAACTCTCGGGTGTAATAAAAGCTTTAAAACTAATCCATTGTCCTGGAGCTCAGACTCTTTGGATGTTGGCACAAAAGACTAAGAAGCCATAGTGGTTTCCAGTCAAAGCGAAACCGTAGATTGAAAGAAAAATGAATGGATGTAAGTGAAAATTTTGATTTCCGGCATCGATGTCAAATAAGCTTTCCGTCGAAAACTGAATTTTGAAGGCTAAATAAGTCCTCTGAGTAACTGATATCATGGCTGAGACTAAGAACTACAATTATATCTTCTTAGAGCAAAACCCGAAGCAAAAACCAAAATAACAGGGCTGAAAACCTGATTTTAATCAGAGCCGATAGGTTATCGGGGTATCGATTTCCAATATCGGAGTCAAATAAGTCATCCAAGGATAAACTAATCTAAGTAAGTCCATGAAAATTTATCGTATCCATCGGGAGTAAAATTGGAGAAAATGAGCCATATTGATGGCTTAATATCGGTTTTTGATCAGATTCGATAGAATATCTGGGGTATCGGATGAGTCGTATGAGATCTATTAATGTTTGAGACTAAAAACTATAATTTTACCAAGTCAGAGCAAATTCTGCAGCAAGAACCACGATAAAAGGGCTGATATCCTGATCTTGAACAGACCTGCTCGAATATCGGGGTATCGATTTCCAATATCGAGGGGAAATCGGAAAAAATAAGTAAACCATGACCTGACCGGAAGCCTCAAGAATATTTGTATGAAGTTTGGTGAGGATTGGATAAAAATTATGGATTTGTATAAAGGACATACATACATACATACATACATACATACATACATACATACAGACAGACAGACACACACACACACACACACACACACACAAACATCTTGCCTTTTATATATATAGATTTTCATTTATGTGCATATGTTTGTATTCATACATACGTAGACGTGCACATTCATGCAGCCACGTACAAAGGTATACGCATGTGTACATATATACATTTATTCAAATCTTATACCCATTGCTTTAATTTTAATTCGTGCTTAAAGTGGTAAAGTGTTTCTTTATATGCTTACATTTAACCATCATTTCAGTTTCCTTTCGTAAGAGTTCATTTTGGTTTTTAAATTTAATTATTGCTATTTTTTCCTCTACGCATAATTTACAAATTTTATTGTTAATGCTGCTCTGTTTATGATTTCGCATTTAATATCGCAAGGCGGGGGTAAAAGGAAGTGAAAGAAACATATCAGTCTGTTTATATCTTATATCTATCTCAGTCTGTTCATATCTATCTATATATCTATCTGTTTTGTTTGCTTATATCTATCTATCTATCTATCTATCTATCTATCTATCTATCTATCTATCTATCTATCTATCTATGTCCCTTATCTATCTATCTATCTATCTATCTATCTATCTATCTATCTATCTATCTATCTATCTATCTATCTATCTATCTATCTATCTATCTATCTATCTATCTATCTATCTATCTATCTATCTATCTATCTATCTATCTATCTATCTATCTATCTATCTATCTATCTATCTATCTAAGTCCCTTATCTATCTATCTATCTATCTATCTATCTATCTATCTATCTATCTATCTATCTATCTATCTATCTATCTACCTAAGTCCCTTATCTATCTATCTATCTATCTATCTATCTATCTATCTATCTATCTATCTATCTATCTATCTAAGTCCCTTATCTATCTATCTATCTATCTATCTATCTATCTATCTATCTATCTATCTATCTATCTATCTAATCCCTATCTATCTAGTCTATCTATCTATCTATCTATCTATCTATCTATCTATCTATCTATCTATCTATCTATCTATCCCTTATCTATCTATCTATCTATCTATCTATCTATCTATCTATCTACTATCTATCTATCTATCTATCTATCTATCTATCTATCTATCTATCTATCTTTTTTCTCAGTTTGTTCATATCTGTCTACCTTGCTCTATATCTATCTTAGTCTGTTTATATCTATTTATGTATCTATCTATTTTGTTTGTTTGTTCCTATCTATCTATCTATCTATCTATCTATCTATCTATCTATCTATCTATCTAAGTCCCTTATCTATCTATCTATCTATACCCCGATATTCGATCAGGTCTATTCAAGATCAGGATATCAGCCCTTTTATCGTGGTTCTTGCTGCAGAATTCGCTCTGACTATTAGAATGGAACTTACGGTAACATCTCTCTATTCCATCAGTAAAACGATGAGACCTAATTGACAATCAAGTCGTACGCTCATATTCATATAGTCGCAATATCCACGAGTTGTGCTCAATTGAACAACTGCCATTAAATTATTTATAGAACAAAGCGAGGCCACGTGTGTAATTCACCGAGAAGAAACATTGAGTAAGCACATCTCGCAAATCATTAATAGCCAAATTGATCCTCACTGTGTGAACCTTATTTTTGAGCTAATGTAGTACCCAAGATAACATTTCTAAATAGCAAGAGCGTTAATGTATTGACACACATGATAACAGAAACAGGTGTAAAATGAGTCAGGCGATGACATGGAAGATGGGTCAGGGGTAGACAATATTCTACGTATTGGATGACACACGCACACACGTATAATTACCCGGTGTTACGCAGAACCCAAACCCTTCCCTTTACTCCGATGTAGTCGTTCCTTTGGGAGATTTACATTTACTGTAGAACTGAATTTTTGGAAGTGTCGAAACGAAAGCACATCGATCGAAAATAACACAAAGAGTTACTTGAAATACTTGAGAAGCATGATTTACAATAGACAGATACAGATAAATAGACTCAGATAGATAGATAGATAGATAGATAGATAGATAGATAGATAGATAGATAGATAGATCAGGGACTAGATAGATAGATAGATAGATAGATAGATAGATAGATAGATAGATAGATAGGAACAAACAAACAAAATAGATAGATACATAAATAGATATAAACAGACTAAGATAGATATAGAGCAAGGTAGACAGATATGAACAAACTGAGAAAAAAGAAAGAAAAAAGATAGATAGATAGATAGATAGATAGATAGATAGATAGATATAAACAAACAAAACAGATAGATATATAGATAGATATGAACAGACTGAGATAGACAGATATGAATTAAGTAAGGTAGACAGATATAAATAGAGAAAAAGAAAGAAAGAAAGAAAAACGATAGATAGATAGATATTAATAACATGATAGAGATAGATAGATATGAACTAACCGATTAAGAGACATTATATATATAACAGACTGAGATATACAGATAGATATGAACAGATAGACATAAGATATAAACAGACTGATATAGTATTTGTCTATACTTCTGAGATGAGTTTGTATTTACACTATTTACATTATTCTGACTATTGTCCTCATTTTTGTTGTCATTTTCACGACGTTTCGGCTGTTGTAGGCTAAATCCTTCTTCAGGTACTAGGGATTTCGAACCACCCTTTATTACGATCACTGGGTTATCATTCTCAAGGACACTTGGCCCAGTGAATATAGACGCTCATTAGTTCCAATGACTGGACCCAAAGAGTTGTGAATTCAATACAAGGCTACAGCAATTGTGAACAAATAACTTCAAGAGTTAGGATAAAGGGAGATAGCTCATGACTACCAGAAGTGGCTTCGAACAAGGAATGACAAAAAGATGAAGACAATAATCCGAATAATGTAAATAGTGTAGACTGAAATAAATAGATATAATATGAACAAATAGATAGATATGAACAGACGTTATCTAAACTTATTTATAAATGGAACTTTGTCTGTGTGTGTGTGTGTGTGTGTGTGTGTGTGTGTGTGTCCGTTACCTATAGACGTCGAAATGGCTGAACCGATTTTCGTGAAAATTTACACAGTTGTACTATAAGCGTCTGCGAGTGTTCTTAGTTAAGTTTTGTGTCGAGGTACCCCCGATAAATATCGAACATCGATAACTGAAAAAATCGGGTTATAGAAGGTGTGGTCTGATTTTAATCAAATTTGATACATTCATAGACAAAGACATAAGAAACGATATTCAAACGTTTCAAGGTTGTAGTTCTTACAATAGTGCAGGAAATCGATAATATATATATATATATATATATATATATAAACGGCAAGATGTTTGTATGTGTGTCTGTTTATCTGCCTGTATGTCTGTATTTTTTATCAGCCCTTTTATTTTAGTTTTTGCTTCAGGTTTGGCTCTAAGTAGGTATAGTTGTAGTTCTTAGTCTCAGCCATGATACCATTTACTTAGAGGACTTATTTAGCCTTCAAAATTCAGTTTATGACGAAAAAAACTTATTTGATATCGATAGCAGGAAATCAAAATGTGACTTACATCCATTCATTTTTCATTCAGTTTACGTTTTTACTTTAACTGAAAACAACTATTGCTATTTAGTCTTTCCTACCAACATCCAAGAGGTCTCAGCTCCAGAACCATGGATTAGTTTTAAAGCTTTCATTACACCCGAATAACCCCGGGCTATACTGCTAGTATATATATATATATATACTCAGAGAAACCCAATAGGTAAAAGAACGAATTTGTTCGCCTGACGAGAGTCAATTTTAGACTCGAAACACGTGTAGCGCAATCCATGACAAATTAATACTCCATAACTTGTATGAATACAAAACAATAAATATATATTTTAAAGAAAACGTTCACGGCTTCTCACACTTATTTTATACTAATTACTCTCGTTGGAACAACCTTATTACTTTATTCGATATATATATATATATATATATATATATATATATATATAATTTGGAAATGAATTATTTCCGCAACCTAGGTTTCAAACTTACGGTTGATTTACCGTGTTTCCGATTTTACTATTTTTCAAACGAAGTTATTTAATGATCTTAGAACGCTTTTATTCATGTTTATATGATCCTAGTAACTATTTATGGGCATGATTAGATTTGGATATAATTTCTGATCTTTCCTTTAGTAATTTTTTTTCTTTCTGGAAACAACATAAAAACTAATTTTTCCTCCTGACACAATCGGCATACGTTGCCACAGTTATATATATATATAAACGTAAACTTGTCGTTATACTCGTTTCGAAAAACCTTTCGAGTACATACGCGGAAGGAAAAAATGGTAATAAAAAAGAATGAGCTGAACACTTGAACATCAGTCAAAGTACGTAGCCCAAAGAAAAAAAAAACCGAGATGATTAACCTAACATAAAATGCGCTCAATACGCAAGTAGAGCAAACAAAGTAAATAACTAACCTAGATAGCAAACGAACCTACCAAGATTTCACCAAATTGGATTTTCGGGGAAAGTTGGCCTTATATATATATATATATATATATATATATATATAAATCCAGGTGAAGAGGACCCAAGATTTTACTATTTTGAGTTCCCTGGCATTTATTTTTTTATAAGCAGTGCTCAATACAATAAATATTGTAGAGCTTTATATAATCATATAATTATGAATTAAATGTACATTGCGACACGGAAATTTCTGTTTCGAGATAGAATCTTGTCATCAGGCACTGTGGGATGTTGGTTGTGAAAATGATTTACATTATATATATATATACATATATATATATATATAAGACTGATATTCTCATTCGTCAGGGCAGCTATATTTTGTAATATAATTTTTCACGTGATCTTATCGGTTTTTCCTCACTGTACATAAATTGTTCAAATGCTTTATATATCTAAGCAATTTCGACTATACTTTTAGTCGTTATCAAAGATGAATTTTATTTTACTTTTAAATTAATATATGGATTGTTTTATGTATGTATCTAGAGTTATAGGAATATTTTATTTTCCAAACACAGTCAGCACATTGTGGCCGTGTTTATAGTTGATATTATTGCATGCTAGCTTTTTCATTTTTATTAATAAACCTTCCTTTTTACATGTAGATGATGCTATTATCTTTGTTTTATCAACAAGTATGTTACGGATAGAGTTTGCTTGTTCACCATATATATTAAAATGATAAAGCTATGATCAAAATGATGTAACGTGAGTTTTCTTGTTAAACATGTCGTAGTTTTTTTTTAGTCGTATCACCCCGAGCAAGGCGGTAACGCCACTGAAGCGCAGGGGGCTACGTAAGAGTAAAAAGATTGGAAAAGAGAAAGCCGGAGACCACATCCTAAACAAGGAACAAGGGATGAGCCTCTTCGCCTCTTCAATAGACGTGGGTGGAGTGTGAACCGGGCGATAGTTTAGTCTATCTACTCCAATTGAAAAAAAAAGAAAAGAGTGAAAAGATTGGAAAAGAGAAAGCCGGAAACCACATCCTAAACAAGGAACAAGGGATGAGCCTCTTCACCTGTTCAATAGACGTGGATGGAGTGTGAACCGGGCGATAGTTTAGTCTATCTCCTCCAATTAAAAAAAAAAGAAAAGAGTGAAAAGAGTGGAAAAGAGAAAGCCGGAAACTACATCCTAAACAGGGAACAAGGGATGAGCCTCTTCACCTATTCAATAGACGTGGGTGGAATGTGAACCGGGCGATAGATTATTCTATCTACTCCAATTGAAAAAAAAATAAAAATAAAGGAGTGAAAAGATTGGAAAAGAGAAAGCTGGAAACCACATCCTAAACAGGGAACAAGTGATTTATCCAATGTAGTTATTTACGAATTTGAATTGGTCAGGAACACAGGACACCGATTGTAATGAACAAATTAGAAAATTTTAGTAGCTTCAGTCGAAAAAACACCAAAACTCAGCATCCTTCTTTAGAACCACGTTTCTATTGCTTCAAGTCTTATTCATCTCAGGTTCGAATGAGAGACAAAACCATATGTGAGAAAAAAAAGTTGTTGGAATATGAGCAAGAGGTAATAAAGATCTCTATCGGACGCTGTAGTCAGAAAGTCTTTTTCTTTTTTTAGTTTTTGCTTTGTACTGACGCTGTTAGGGCAGTGGTTCTCAAAGTAGACGGAGGAAAGATCCAGTGGAATGTTGAAGGAAAAAATGGTGGGCAGCCAAAGGGTGGCAGTGGCACATCTGAACCCTAACATAGACCAAATACACCCCTTGTACCTAAAGTGCATTTTTCCTTCACTTTACAGTGTATTCGATTTATTTAACAATTATTATAGAAAATACTAAGATACTCATTGGATATGCAATACTAGTGCCAAGAAAACTCAATCAAAATTTGACTACACATGGGGGAGGGGCTTTATGGCTGTGTCCATTTATTTGAGGGATTTTACGGTTTGGGTTCAGTATGGAAGGATTTTTTGCAGTCGCCTCGCAGTAAATGCCTTTGTTACTGTCAGCTCTCTGCCATCGGGCGGAGAGCATTAACCTAGTCGTGGCTCCGTCGAAGGGTAGAGTCACGACTGGGTAACGATAGACAGATATTTTTGGCTGAGCTATATGGCTTGGAAGACCCACATAAAAATGACCTTGTGTCACATGTTGCCTTAAGTGGGAAGGCTAACTAAATACTGCAGTATGGAAAGATTTTTGTCATTTTTAATGTAAGCTTGCAAATATTAAAACATTTTTTAATCTGTAAAATCTAATATGCTCTTGGGGAGATATTTAAAACGTGCTCAATTCTTTTCATACATTAAACGAATGATTACTAACCTTTAGCACCATATATCAGTGTTCGACATAATTTTCCTTTTATTTTGGCAACAAGATCTCACCCATATACAGTTAGATCAACCATATGCAGCCGACTCTTCTACTCCACCAGCTTCTTTTCTCTACTTCCCGCCTGTGGAACTCCCTTCCGCATACTTGCTTTCCTGACGGCTACAACCTCCAGGAATTTAAATGCAATGTCAATTCCCATCTCTTATCCACTTGACTTCAGTTCTTTTTACATCACCCGTATATATTGTTTTTTTTTCCTTTCTCTCTACCTTTGCAACTGTCTTCACACCTCTATTCTCATCTTTCTCTTGCCCTTTCTCTGACACCCTCTGTAACTGATTCATCTTTCTCTTCAGTCTCCTCCTGCTTAAACTTTTACTCTCTTATATAGTCCACTGCGCATCAGTGGCGGTTCCGCCATGCTTGGGGTGAAACGATTTTAAAAAATCATAATCTAGACCAATGATTACCAAAATGGGTATTACTACCTTCCTTCTGGAAACAATGAGAAGATCCATTGGAGTGTTGAGTGGGGTAAAAAAAGTGGGCAGCCAGAGGGTGGCAGTGGCACACCTGAAACCTAACGTAGACCACACACACCCATTGTACCTGAAATGTATCTTTCGTTCACTGTACAGTGTATTCGATTTATATAACAATTATTATGGGAAATACATATTGTGTGGAGGGAGGGGAAGCTAGGTGGTGTCCATTCATCTGGGGGGGTATTAGGGTTTTGTTTTGTTATTCAAAGGGGCAGCAACCCTCGAACCCTTACAATATTCGAATAGTTCTTTTCTCCAAATTTATGGATGTTTCGCCGATGTACGCTCTGCATACGAGATAATTTTAGACTTTTTCAAGAGTGTCATTTATCAATACGAAAGCTGCCCAGCATGAATTTAAGCGTGCTACTAGATTGTCAATTAGGTCCCACCGTTTCACTGTTGAAAGTTAGATTCAACCGTCACATCTACTCTAATAGTTTCTTTTCTCGAACTTCCCACCTGTGGAACTCCCTTACTTTTTCACGCTTCGCTGATAACTACAATCTTCAAAGATTTAAATGTTACGTTAATCTTCATCTTATGTCTTCTTGAACCCTGTTCATCATTTGTTCTTTCCTCAATCCACCCTATTCTCAGTCTTCTCTTTCAATGTCACTCCTTGTAAACCCTCGTGTCTTAATAGCATTACCTCTTTGTTTGGGGTGAAATGATTAATTTTTTTAAAAGTACAAAACTTTAATCTTCTTCAAAGTTAGATCCTCTGAGTTCAGTGCCCTTGTAGTAGTGAGCCAGCCAGGTCCTATGGAAGTCATTCAAAGTGAAGGTGCCAGCACCCTTGTCGCAGCCCCCTTCATCTTTTCAATGTTTTCAAAACGACTGCCATTGAGGTTCTCCTTCAGCTTGATCAACAAACAAAAATCATAGGAAACAATTTCTGGATTGTAGAGAGAGAGTGAGGGACAGTTTTCCATCTCTGTCAAGCAGTTGGCTACCCACGCGCTTTTTCCTTCCATTCATCACTAGCAGTATAGCCCGGCGTTGCTCGGGTGTAATGAAAGCTTTAAAACTAATCCATGGTCCTGGAGCTCAGACTCTTTGGACGTTGGCACGAAAGACTAAAAATCAATAGTTGTTTCAAGTTACAGCGAAATCGTAGACTGAAAGAAAAATGAATGGCTGTAAGTCAAATTTTGATTTCCTGGTATCGATATCAAATAAGTTTTTTTTTGTCGTAAACTGAATTTTGAAGGCAAAGTAAGTCCTCTGAAAAAAACTAAAATAAAAGGGCTGAAAAAAAATACAGCTATATAGGCAGATAATAGATCTATCTATCGACCGGTTCACACTCCACCTATGTCTATTGAACAGGTTAAGAGGCTCATCTCTTGTTCCCTGTTTAGGATGTGGTTTCCGGTTTTCTCTTTTCCAATCTTTTCACTTTGTTTTTTTTTTCAATTGGAGTAGATAGACTAAACTATCGCCCGGTTCACACTCCACCACGTCTATTGAACAGGTTAAGAGGCTCATCCCTTGTTCCCTGTTTAGGATGTGGTTTCCGGTTTTCTCTTTTCTAATCTTTTCACTCTTACGTAGCTCCCTGCACATCAGTGGCGTTACTGCCTTGCTCTAGGTGATACGATTAAAAAAAAAACACACACACAAACATCTTGCCGTTTATATATATATATATATATATATATATATATATATATATATATTATCGATTTTCTACACTATTGTAAGAACTAAAACCTTGAAACTTCTGAATATCGTATCTTATGTATTTGTCTATGAGTGTATCAATTTTGATTAAAATCGGACCACACCTTCTATAACCCGAATTTTCGATTATCGATTTTCGATATTTATCAGGGGTACCTCGATACAAAACCTAGCTAAGAACACTCGCAGACGCTTATAGTACAACTGTGTAAATTTTCACGAAAATCGGTTCAGCCGTTTCGGAGTGTATAGATTACGGACCCCCCCACCCCGACACACACACACACATCCACACACACGGAGACAAAGTTCCATTTGTAAATGAGTTTAGATTAAGCACCCTGGAAACAAACTTTACATAAATTTTGCTCATATTCAAATCTTCATAAACAATTCTATGAACCGTTGCCAAACCAACTGCAAACTGTAAACATATTGTCTTTATAGACACGCGACGGTCTTCATAAACAAAATTGCGAATTTACTTAACCAGCTCTGATGTTCTGACGTCAATCTTTTTAAAACAACTCCCATCCTTACTTACATTCTATCGTACTTGAACCTCCTTTACCATCGAAAAACAGATGCTTGATCCATAAGCAGTCTGGCGCATTTCATAATTTTTTGCTGCGTTTTTTTTTTTTTGCATAGTTTAACATAATTGTCTTCACGACCCGTCTGCATTCCGTAAGCTAGTCACTATTGACAACTAATGTTTGGTATGGTATGCTCAAAGAGATGTTACCGTCGTCTCCTTCAATCTAGTATTGGGCACCTCGGTGTGGTGTAATAGCTAGCAAGGTTGTCTTCTTAGATCATTACGAATGTGTATTGAGTTCGATTTTGACTGGGAAGGGAAGGTTTTTTGCGTGTTATATATAAGGGGTGCATACACGCACCAGTCACCGAATGAACTCAATTCATTTACTGAAGAGTAATGCATAAATAGCAGAAGTGGTAACTGAATTTTTAAAAAAAATCCTATCTAGATAGCACAATCGTAATAAGAGCATATATGTCCTGGTGATTGCGTTTAGCATAAAACAGACTGTCAACTTTGGATGTTGACTTCAGTGTCCAATTATATATATATATATATATTTGGTAAATAATCTCAATGGAACCTTTTAATATTAGGTTAAAAATTAAATATCATAATTAAAAATTTACTTCTTAACCAACGCAAAGAGTTAATAAGAAAGTGTTGTCATAGAAGTAGATTTAAGCTCCCTTAAAAAGATATTGACTATTCAATTCTTTGAATTAATTTTGATCTAAATTTATTGATACTGTTTAGAATTTAAATTTATACACGTAATACCCTGATGTTTATTCCTACGGGTACCCTTGACCTCTCGGGCAGGCCGCTTCCCTCCACTCCTATATTTAACGTGTACTATTCCATCTCTAGCCTCTCCTTCGCCTTTTCTTAAACTTCGTTGCTTCTTCCTTTTCTAAACTAACCTTTATTTCTGGTCACGAGAATTTCTTCATTTTACGTCCGACTGGGGTTAAATAAAACGGGTTCTAAGAACCTGTTGAAATGCCTATTCCCCAAATGTAAAATTCGAATTTACACACACACACACACACACACACACACACACACACACACACACACACATATGTCATATATATATATATATATATATATATATATATATATATATATATATATATAGTAAATGTATGTATTTAATTTTAAAATAAAAAAAATACTAGGGTTAAATAGGGACTTAGGTGTTTTGAATCTTTATAAATATTTCAATCGTTAAACATTTTTTAGATACACTTAAAAAATTCTCTTCAAAACAACATTTGTAGGTATTGTTAGGGATGGGTTTGCGTTTACAAATATTAAAAAAATCTGTCGCTTTCTGCGTCACGTGATGTAAACAATCTCTCGGACGAACCTTCATCGCGTAAACGTTTCTAATTTAAATTTTAAAATCATTTGTTTCTGATGAAAGGCCGAGGACGGTCTGAAATATCAAATATAATAATATAAAAAAATAAATACTGTCAAAAAAATACATTTTTAAATTTACAACTTTTTAGTAGTTTTTCCTATACATATTAAGACAGTATACGTGGATCATCACTATGTTATATATATATATATATGTCAGATTAAATAAATTCCAAACATTATGTCTGTTTGTTTTTAATAAAATCCGTTCATACTCACGGATAATTTTTCGCGTATTATAAATGAAAGTCATGGCAATTATGTGTGAAAAATAATATCATGCAAATGTCCGCCAAAACTTCGGCGGCACACTTCCACTCGATGGTCAAAATGTTTGATGACGCCTCTGCATGGTTGCTCGTCGATCTCACCAATATGCCTTATTATCTCATCCTTCAGGTACTGAACTGTCGTTGGCTTGTTGGCATAGACCTTATTTTTGAGATGATCCCAAAGGAAGAAATCTAAAGGCGCTAATCGTGATGGCCAATTGATATCATTGTTTCAAGAGATGATGCAACCTTGGAACGTCTCTTGTTTGAACGTCCATTTTCGTAATAGGCTTCGATAACTTTACCACGTTGTTCGATTGTTAATCTTTCAATGGTTAAAATTGCCAAAGACTGAAATTGTTAAATCTGAAAGAAATTGAAAAAAAAAATTAGACGCTTAAATTTAATTCACATTTAAAATCGGTTCAAATTATTGTAACACCATATATAAACACACAACATTCTTTATGCTAATGGAGAGGATATTTCTGTCTCTGTGATGTTTTACAAGACCCCCTACAGAAGGTAGCAGAAGAAAGTAATAAGAAAGGACTAGAAATAAACTGCACGAAAACCGAATGCATGGTCATCAGTAAAAAGGGCAGCCCAAAATGCCAAATACAGGTCGGGGATATCAGAATCAAGCAGGTACAAAAATTTAAATACCTGGGATGCGTTATAACAGAAGACGGAAAGTGCGACACAGAGATCCGAAGGCGAATTGGCATGGCGATGGAAGCATTCCAGAAGTTGTGTAAGGTATTAAGAGACAGGACAAATTCGCTAGAAAAAAGGAAGAGAGTACTGGATTGCTATGTGCTGTCCGTCATTCAGTGTGGAAGTGAATGCTGGACATTATCATCAAAGATTAAGGAAAAATTTGAAGCAACTGAAATGTGGTTCTACAGAAGGATGCTGCGAATATCATGGATCGAGCATGTGAGCAATGATGAGGTCTTGGAAATGATGGAAACAAAAAGGAAATTAATACTGAGCATCAGGAAGAGACAACTGAAGTTCCTGGGACACGCAATGAGGAAGGAGGGCTTGGAGAATCTCATACAAACAGGCCAGATAGTGGGAAAAAGAGACAAGGGAAAGCAACGGATAACATATTTGGAGGACCTAATCAGGTGGATGACGGAACGAGGATTGCATTTTGTAACAGGAGAAGGCGTGCTCAGAGCCACCAGGGATAGGGAAATGTGGAAAGCCATGATCGCCTACGTCATGAAGGGAGAAAGCACATGGAAGAAGAAGATGTTTTATCTGGTGTTATTCTTTTCGTTTGATACTGACTTTACCATTTATTGTCTTAGAGGTGGTGTTGATAAGTTTTGAATCAAGGTAGAATTAATTGTTTTCGATGGTGGCTATTAAGGAGATAATTATGTGTCTGGTTTTGTCCGGGTTGCCGGCATTATTATTATTTGTTATTTTTTTTCTATTTTTCTAACATGGATTTTGTCTGCTTTTCGTTTAGCATTATATTATACTAGAAATAATTCGGGTATTGGAGGAGGCTGAAAGTGTTTTCAATTTATTTATTTTTTTCATCGTTTGTCAGAAGATTCTATGAGTTTTGATGGTACATGTCGCACAGTCTGTTAGTCGGCGATTGAACAGGTTCCTCCACCAGGCTTTTTCTGATGTGGAGGGTAGCTAGACACTCAACAATAATAAAAGCCAAAACTCATTAAAAAGTGGATGGTCTTTTTTATAGGTTCAACGGCACAATAGACTGAAATCCATAATTATGTGTTCAGCCATTGTCATGATACAGCATCGCTTGTCGGAGGGAATTATTTTGTCCTAGACATTTGAAGATCTTCTAAATAAAAGCCTGTGATAATGCTAGATTGGAACAAAAGCATTTAATAAGAAAACGAAAACTGTGAAATATGTGGAATAATAATGCAGTAAATTTTAATGTCTCTAAAAATATCAAAATATTTTCCTTTAATCATTACAGATAAACATTTCTGCATGGCCGATGCTAACCCCTAGAAGAGCAACGCTCTATGCCTTATGGGCTCATGTTTTTTTCAAGTGTATCAAATCAGCTACTTCATCTACTGCAATGAAAGTTTGGTCACTGTGTCGTGCGAGAATATTTTTCTTGTCAGAATTCATCTTGCATATTGATAAATCAGCCATTCGTCTGTGTATTGAATACTGCTGCCATATCTTGTCTAGTGATTCTGCTGTTCACCTTGAGATTTTTGACAAAATCCAAAAAAAATGATCCCTAATATAATCGATCCCGTCTAGGAATCTCGACTTCAGCCACTTTCTTACCAACGTGACGCGGCTTCTCACTCTCTACAAATATTTTTATGGCATCTGCTGTGATGTGCTTCGACTACATGAATTTAAATTGCTCACATGTTCAGACCATGGACCGAACATGTAAGCAACGACAAGGTTTTGGAGAGGGTCATTATTGATTCATTAGTTTATTGGACTCTCTGTCATCAGACGAAGAGGAACCTAGACGAGGCTTCGCTGAAGGGTAGACTCTCGTTTGAGGTAAATTGACAAGTTCCCGACCGAGCCTTGAGGATATTTTTGGCTGAGCTTACGGGCGCGGTAATCCCACTTTATTTGACCTTGTGTCGCATCCATCATGACCATCCGTAGGGATGCGATAAATAGAGGAGAGGATGCAAAAAAATAAAATAAATATTTGGCATCAGGAAGAGACAGTTGAGGTTTCTAGGACACATAATGAGGAAAGAAAGCTTGGAAAACCTAATACTTACAGTACAGATAGAGGGAAAGAGTAGGCATATCACGTTGAATACACCGGTTCTCGTTCGATCACCGAAGTCAAGCAACGTGAGCCTGGTCAGTACTTTGATAGGTGACAGCTTGGGAATACCAGGCGCTGTAAGCGTTCAATGACGGATGTGTGTTGTGGTGCAGTGGATATCGGCTTGGAAAGAGAAATCGGTGATCCGAGTTCGAATTCCAGTTGAGTACCCTGTATTCATTAAGCACTGGTACCCTTGGAAAGGTATTCGTCACTTCCCTCCAGTTATGGGTTAAATAATAGAATGGGGGCTGGATGCAACCCATCTAGTGTTGGTGTCACAATAAAAACACTCTTGGTAGCCCTGGCGAAGAATCAAGTATTCAACTATTTGACAAGATTATGAATTTCGCTACAAAAAACTGCGCCAGGTTTCCAAATGCACAGGTTATATTGGAGGAGTGTAGTGAGTTCTATCTCGGCCAATGGCGACGAGAACTCCCTGAAGATTTCTTGCTTCCATGATAACTACAATCTTCAAAAATGTACTTCAATCGACATTTTCTGTCTTTATAATTCTTCTGTTAATGATTAAAGAAGTTTATGTCGAGTTCTATAATAAAAATATCTGCAAAAATACGATATCGGCTCGGAACGAGAAGCCGGGGAACCGAGTTCGAATTCCGGCTGAATCCATTGCATTCACTTACGCGCAAATACCCTTGGGAAAGGTATTAATCCGTCTCTTCCTTCCAGTTATGGGTTAAATAGCAGGACAGATTGGGTTCTATAGCCTTGGTCGGCAACCAGTCTACCGCAGAAAGCAATGGCAACCTACTGCGGGATAATCTTCTGCCCAGTCAGTCATGTCTCTTTCGAGACATGATCGCTCAAGCGTGTTTCACGTATGGCACCTAAACTGACTGACTGACTGACTGTCTTTTTAATTCTTGTTCGCTTTTTATTGACTTTTCTTAATAGTGTTTGTTCTTATCACATTCTCTAAAACTCAGTAACACATTGCATCTTCGCCGGGTTTATTGCCTTGCATAGGACAAAATGTTTTAAAAGATAATATGTATTAAGGTCACATCCGTTGCTAAATGCAACCTCCAACAATATTTTTTTTCGTACTTTCCACTTGTGGAATTCCTTGTCGATATCTTGCTTCCACGATAACTTCAATCTTCAAAAATGTAAATACAACTTCAGTCGCCATCTTTTGTCTTTTTGAACTCTGTTCCTTTTTTGTAAGCTTTTGTGTCAGAATAAATAAATGAATAAAAAAGAAAACAGAAACATCTCATTTCGCTTCCCCCCTCTTGAGCTGCCATTTCCTTCAGATCAACTATTCACGTATATCGGCATCAAATATCATTGTATTCGGATTGTACTTTCCACAAATAACATATCATGGCGCTTAATGGCGACATTATGACTTTCAGATTAAGAGGGAAAAAGAAAAAAGTAATAAGTAAATAAATAAAACATGGCGGATATTTATTTCGGAAAATAAAGCAAATCAATAGGGAAAAACAAATTGACTTTACCGATGTCATTTACTGCCTAAAAACAATTCAAATGTACAACATATTTAATCAAACATTACTAATATTATCTAATTAATATTAACTAATTAATAATAACGAATTAATATTAACTAATGATTTTACAGTTTTATTTTTAAAAACTTTCTGATGAATCTTAAAATCTTTAGTTAATTATTGAATAAGCTTATGACAAGTTCTATGACAATAAAATATCCACAGAAATTATCAAATCTCATCGTTAAATATTTGAGTATTTTTTAAATCATTGCCTACTGAGATCTTTATTCTTGTTAATTTATTGTTCTCTTTCCTTAATAGTGTTTGTTTTCTCACATTCTCTAAAACTCAGTAATCCATTACGTCTTAGAGGATTTATTGCCTTGCTTTGGACAAAATGGTTGAAAAACCAATAAGTATTAAGGTCCCACCCGTTTATTGTTGAAGCAACTAAATGCAACCATCACTTCTACTCTACCAGATTCTTTTCTCGCATTTCCCGCCCGTGTAACTCCTGACTGCTTACTTGCTTTCCTGATATATATATATATATTGGCTACAATTTTCTATATACAATTTTTTCTTATATACAATTGTCTATATTGGCTACAATTTTCAAAAATTTGAATGTAAATTCAATAGGCATCTTCTTGAATCCCGTTTAATTTTGTCTTTTCCTCAAGCCTCCCTCTATTCAGTATTTTCTTTCACTTTCAATTCCTGTAAAACCCTGCTTCAGTCAGTTAAGTGCTACACGTGATAGACGTTTGGGCAATCATGTCTCGAAAGAAATATGCCTGACTGGGCAAAAGATTTTTCCGCGGTAGGTTACCATTAATTTCTGCGGTAGACCAGTTGCCAACCAAGACTTTAGAACACTATCTGTTCTGCTATTTAACCCATAGCTGGAGGGAAGAGACGGATTAATAGCTTTCCCAAAGATATTTGCACGGTAAGTGAATGCAACGAATTCAACTTTCGCTTTGGGTGAAATGTATTTTTTTTTAATTTAAAAACGAACGAATTCATGTATCAACTTGAAAATTTGAATGTAAATTCAATAGGCATCTTCTTGAATCCCGTTTAATTTTGTCTTTTCCTCAAGCCTCCCTCTACTCAGTCTTTTCTTTCACTTTCAATTCCTGTAAATGTATCAACGAAACGAATGTATCAACGAATTCATGTATCAACTTGATCGAAAAGTAACTCCGCATTTTAAATTACTTAATTTTTTAGTTAATGATTGAATGATCTAACAGTTTATTTTCTTACACTTTCTGCCTGCGGAAATCCCAAATAATCTCTTGCCTTCTTGATAACTACAATCTTCAAAAATGTTCAATATATAGTCTGACTTCTTAAACCCTGTCCATGTTTTTTTTCGTTCCTTATAAGATTAGATTTCAGATCCAGTCAGTTAAGTGCCATACGCGAAACACGCTTGGGTGATCATGTCTCAAAAGAGACATGACTAACTGGGCAGAAGATTATCCCGCAGTAGGTTGCCATTGCTTTCTGCAGTAGATTGGTTGCCAGCCAATGCTATAGAACCCAATCTGTCCTGTTATTTAACCCATAACTAGAAGGAAGAGACAGATTAATACCTTTCCCAAGGATATTTGCGCGTAAGTGAATGCAATGGATTCAACTGGAATTTGAACTCGGCTCCCCGATTTCTCGTCCCGAGTCGATATCCACTGCACCAAAATGTTTAGATTAAGAGAGAGAGAGAGAGAGAGAGAGAGAGAGAGCGAGAGAGATAGAGAAAGAGAGAAAAGGAGAGAAAAAGAGAGTGAGAGAGAAAGAGAGAGAGAGAGAGAGAGAGAAAAAAGAAAGAAAAAAGAATGAAAAAAAAAAAGAAAAGAAAAGAAAAAGAAAAAAAGAAACACAACCGGATCCCACCTCAATAAAGAAGAAAAAATTATCGGAAAATAAAGCAAATCAATAGGGAAAAACAAATTGACTTTACCGATGTCATTTACTGCCTAAAAACAATTCTAATGCACATTTGTAGACCAGTATACTTCATCAAACATTACTAACATTACCTAATTAATAATAACTAATTAATATTAACTAAAGATTTTTAAGATTTTAGTTTTATTTTTTTAAATTTTCTGATGAATCTTAATTGTTGAGTTAATTATTGAATAAGCTTATGACAAGTTCTCTGACAATAAAACATCCACAGAAATGACCATATCGCATCGTTAAATATTTGAGTATTTTTCAAATCATTGCCTAATCTCTTGCTTCCTTGATAGCTACAATCTTCAAAAATGTTCAACATATCCTGACTTTTTAAATCCTGTCCATGTTTTTTTTCCTTTCCTTATGAGATTAGATTTCAGATTAAGAAGGAAAAAGAAAAACGTAAAAAACAAAAACAAAACAAAAATAAATAAACACACACCCGCCTCCTACCCTCCCTCCACAAAAAAATTATCGGAAAATAAAGCAAATCAATTGGTAAAAACAAATTGACTTTACCGATGTAATTTACTGCATAAAACCAATTCAAATGCACATTTGTAGGTCAGTATACTCTTCTTTTTTTAATCATATCACTCCAAGCAAGGCGAAAACGCCACTGATGAGCAGGGGGCTACGTAAGAGTAGAAAGATTGGAAAAGAGAAAGCCGGAAACCGCATCCTAAACAGGAAACAAGAAATGAGTCTCTTCACCTATTCAATAGACATGGGTGGAGTGTGAACCGGGCGATAGTTTAGTCTATCTACTCCAATTGAAAAAAAAAAAAAAGAAAGAAGAAAAGCGTAAAAAGATTGGAAAAGAGAAAGCCGGAAACCGCATCCTAAACAGGGAACAAGGGATGAGCCTCTACACCTGTTCAATAAACGTGGGTGGAGTGTGAACCGGGCGATAGTTTAGTCTATCTACTCCAATTGAAAAAAAAAAAAAGAAAGAAGAAAAGCGTAAAAAGATTGGAAAAGAGAAAGCCGGAAACCGCATCCTAAACAGGGAACAAGGGATGAGCCTCTTCACCTGTTCAATAGACGTGGGTGGAATTAATATTAACTAATTAATACTAATTAATATTAGCTCAAGATTTCCCAGTTTTCTTCTTTAAATTTTCTGCTGAATCTTAATCTTTTGGCTAATGATTGAATAAGCTTATGGCGAGTTTTATGACAAAAAGGCAGAAATTACCATATCACATCGTTAAATATTTGATATTTTTTTAAATCGTTACCTGCTGTCATCTTTATTCTTGTTCGTTTATTGTTCTCTTTCTTTAATATTGTTTGTTTTTCTCACATTCTCTAAAACTTTAAATTCTTTAAAGTAACCCATAACGTGTTAGTGGGTTTATTGCCTTGCTTAGAACAAAATGGTTTAATAAATAAGTAATAAATAATATCCACTGGGCCATGTGTCCTTAAGTGGATATAGATGTTAGTTAGTTCCTGTGACTTGACCCAAAGAGTTGTGAGTTCAATATCAGGCTACAGCAGTGGTGAACAAGTAACTTATAGGGTTAGAGGGAGATAACTCATGACTACCAGAAGAGGCACTACTACTTAAGGAATGAAGTTCATATACCTCAGTGATTGTAATAAAGGGCCCGGTTCGAAATTCCTAGCACCTGAAGAAGGCCGGAACGTACAACGGCCGAAATGTCGTGCAAATTACAACAAAGATGAGGACAATAGTGTAAATACTGTAAATACTACCTCATCTCAGAAATATAGACAAATAATAAGTATTAAGGTCCCACCCTTTTACTGTTGTAATAACTAAATGCAACCTCTACTTCTACTCCAACAGTTTATTTTCTCGCACTTTCTACCTGTGGAACTCCCTGCCAATATCTTGGTTCCGTAATCACTACAATTTTCAAAAATATAAATAAAAATTCAATTGCCATCTCCTGTCTTCTTAAACCCTGTTTCTTTGTTTTTTACCCTTTCCTTTATCATCCCCATTGTCAATCTTCTTATTCTCACTCATTTTCAATCTCTTTTAATCCCTAGCGTCTTAGTGGCATTATCACCTTGCTTGGGATGGAACGATTAAAAACTGTTTCAGGTTTTGCTGCCATTTTAACTGTCGTTGCGGTGTTTAATCATTTTCAAGATTCGGAAATCAGTCCCACCTTGAGAGATATTCAGGTGAAAGTTTGTCTGAGTAACACCGACAGACAGGTCCTTACAATCAATCAGACCCACTGTGTTTCACGTCCTGCACCCCTCGCCACTTCAGCGATGAGATCACTTGTCAACCTGGAAGTCGCAGAAAGGACACAAATTTGCATACAAAAATAAAAACAACGGTACGTGTTCTTCTTTCTCTCTCTCTCTCTCTCTCTTTCTTTCTCACTCTGTCTCTCTTTCTCTCTCTGTAACTCTGTCTCTCTTTAACCCCCCCCCCCTCTCTCTCTCTCTCTCTCTCTCACACACACACACACACACACACACACACACACAGAGACTCACACATACGTTATATCACGTTGAAAACACCGGTTCTTGTCCGATCACCGAAGTTAAGCAACATTGAGCCTGGTCAGTACTTGGGTGAATGCTTGGGAATACAAGGTGCTGTAAGCGTTTCTTGATGGATGTGCGATATCGGCTCGGAACGAGAAATCGAGGAGCCGAGTTCGAATTCCAGTTGAATGCCCTGCATTCACTTACGCGCTAATACCCTTGGGAAAAGTATTAATCCGTCCCTTGCCCTCCAGTTATGGGTTAAATAACAGGACAGATTAGGTTCTGTAGCCTTGGCTGGAAAACAGTCTACTACAGCAGGCAATGGCAACCTATTGCGGGATAATTAAATGCCTATTGTCTGCTTTATCTGTGGCATTATATGCACTGACTGAGTGTATCAATAGTTCCGAAAAGTGTGGATGGTTCTACACAAGTCTTCACCACTTTAAGAATTTTGGGGCTCTTTAAGGCAAGAATTTTGGGGCTTTTTATTGTATAACTTTTAGCCCATCTGATTATTTTAAAGGAGTTCCTTTTGCCTTCCATAATCAAATTCTTAATTGTTTTGCTTTTTTGTCATTCGTTTCTGCTTCGACATTATGAACTGAATAATCCAGTAATTTGGGTAGTTTAACAAAGAAACCTAAAATCATTTGAACAGAAAGAAATTATCCCGTTTTGTTTTTCTCATTGCATTTTCCGATTTAAAAGGTAAGTGGAAAAAGGCATAATTTTAAAAGAAATTGTTATTTACTGACTTGCCTCATCATTGACATATTTTTTTATTTCATTTTATTTCGTGTTAAAGTGTTTACTCCAGAAACTATTGTCTTAAAAACAAATTTTCAAAATTTATTTAGCCTTTCATCATTTCCATGTAATTTTCTCAATGGTCTTGTGAGTTAGAAGGAAACGGTTCCTTAAAACTGAAAATTGTATAGCCTTTTTCTGATTAGTCGAAATATTTAGTTTCAGTTTTGCACAAACAGGTCTGTCAATGTATTTTTATCTTCCCAAGAGTAAGGTAGATTGCTGACTTTGACAAAGTGGGCTTTGGAGTAGAAAGATCTATCTATCGTCCGGTTCACACTCCACCCACGTCTATTGAACAGGTTAAGAGGCTCATCCCTTGTTCCCTGTTTAGGATGTGGTTTCCGGCTTTCTCTTTTCCAATTTACTCACTTTGTTTTTTTTTTTTTTTCAATTGGAGTAGATAGATCTATCTATCGCCCGGTTCACACCCCACCCACGTCTATTGAATTGCTTAAGAGGCTCATCCCTTGTTCCCTGTTTAGGATGTGGTTTCCGGCTTTCTCATTTCCAATCTTTTCACTATTACGTAGCCCCCTGCACATCAGTAGCGTTACCGCTTTGCTCGGGGTGATACGATTAAAAAAACAAAATCAAATCACCTCTGTGGGTCTTCTGGCGGTTTGCCTAAATATATATATACATATATATGTACAAATAAGAGTAAGAACAAATGGAGTAAAACTTCATAGTAATTAGCTTATTTAAAGAAGTGCTCAATACAAACAGCAATATATCATTAAAATATTTTTATTATAAGTGATTTTAATAAAATCACTTTAAATCGCTACACAAAAGCTTTCACGTTTCAATACTATAACTTGTACTTCGTCAGGCGAACAACAATATTGAAACATGAATCATTTTGTGTAGTAATGTAAAATGTTTTTATTATAATCACTTATAATAAAAATGTTACACACACACACACACACACACACACACACACACACACACACACACACACACACACACACATATATATATATATAATTAATTATTACGTTAGAATATGTGCAAACTAAATACCACTACAAAATCATACATTTTGTTTCAACAAATATCTCATCAGGTAGTTAACAATGATGGTAGTGAACAATGATGATTGTTTTTTCAATGTCGAAATAAAATGTACAATTTTGTAGTGGTTTGCACATGTTCTAGCCTAATAATTAACAATAAATATTCATTGCTCTATTTTATATTGAGCACTGTTTTAAATTAATGTTTTGGACGTTGCAATTATTTTCGTTCTTATATATATATATATATATATATATATATATATATATATATATACAAATAAATAAGAACGAAGAAAATAATTGCATTATATATATATATATATATATATATATATATATATATATATATAATATATATAATATATATATATATATATATATATATATATATATATATATATATACAGATAATATATATGTATATATACAAGTGAATAAAGAATGAAGAAAGTATTAACAACGTTCAAAACATTAAATTAAAACAGTGCTCAATATCGAAATAGAGCTATGAATATTTATTATAAGATATAGTTTAAAACATTCACAAATTATAATTTACTACAAAAGTTTACATTTTATTTTCGACAGCGAAAAAACAATGTCTCGTCAGGTAGTTAATACCATCATTATTGTCTCATCAGGTAGTGGGTGCCATCATTATTAACAACCTGATTTTTGTCGATGTCGAAACAAAATGTACACCTAATAATATATATATATATATATATATATATATATATATATATATATATAAACATATCGCCCTAAGCAAGGCAGTTTACTGCCACTGGTATGCAGTGGGGTTCCATAGGAGGAAAGTTATGAGAATGAGTGACGGGTTATAGAGGTGTCAGGAAGTGCGTAAATGAAGGATGAGAATACTGATAAGAGTGGAGTGAACGGAGAAAGGAGCATGAGAGAGAGGATGCAGTTTAGTGAGATAGGAGATGACTTTTGACTTTACATTTAAAAAGGTATATTTTTCGTATCTATCTATCTATCTATCTATCTATCTATCTGTCTGAGTTTTTTTCGGAAGTTGTGAAAATTACCAACTGCTTCTTCAAACTTGAAAAATCAAATAGCCTCATTTAACATAGAATATTAAAAAAAAATTAGGCTTTCACAGAGAAGAAATAGGAGTAGGTGAAGGGTAGAGGTGTATACAATTAAACATTGAGGCAACTGATACCGGAAACGTCACAAAAATAAACGTTAAATGCACCAAATCAGACATATTTTTTTATAATCATATCGCCTCAAGCGAGGCATTTTACTGCCACTGTTTTGCAGGGGGTTGCATAAAATGAGATAGGGTGACAGGTTATAGGGGGTGTTAGGAAGTGGGTAAGAGAAGGATGCGAATACTGATGAGAGTGGAGTGGACGGAGAAAGGAGCATGAGAGAGAGAGGATGCAGTTTAGTGAGATAGGAGATGACTTTACATTTAAATTCTTGAAGATTGCAGCTGTTGGGGAAGCAAGTAAATGGGAGGGAATTCCACAGGCGGGATGTGCGAGAAAAGAAGCTAAGGGAGTAGAATTTACGTTTATATTTTATTGGTTTCACAGTAAAAGGGTGGGACCTAGTTGCTAATCTTGTTGCTCGAGTAAATTCATATATAGGGGGCACAAGTGAGCTAAGTTAATCTGAGCAGAAGCTGTGAAAGTATTTGTAGGAGAGACACAGGGAAGCCACATTGCGCCGGCGAGAAAGTGACTGTATCTGAGCTGCCAAGACTGGGATCGATCACACTACACATTCTCCGTTGGATTTTGTCAAGGACCCCTAGGTGGATAGCAGGATCACTCAACCAGACATGGCAGCAGTATTCAATGCACGAGAGAATGGTATATATATATATATATATATATATATATATTGAATGATTAATAATATCGGAAATGTGGCTATGAAAAGAAAACTATAACACACAGCAATTCAACATTTTATCTCCTTCAAAACAGATCCCTTCTGAAACCACACACTGATGAGTGAAGGTAGTTAAAATAAAAGTGTCATGAGAAAAACCATCCTTTTGGCACTAATTGCAAACACGTTTATCCTTGTTTCTGAAACAATTTTTGTATTAAAAGTAAAAAATCTTTAATTATAGTCTGTTGTAACGCTAATTTTGTATTTCATTTTTAGAAAAGTAATTGTCAATATATTTTACTTACTTTATTTACTTACTCATGTGGGGCGTTACCCACTTAACTATGGACTTTTCCTTCCAGTTTATTAACTGAGAGTTAATCACTCTCGTGGCTTCAGTTCAGCTCTGCACAGTCTGTCTGTCTGTCAATCATTAGTAAGCTAAGCTTATATTTACTCTTTTCTCTTGTATCTATTTTTGACTTAATATATGTTGTTAATCTTACCACCGTGTTTCGAGTTATCATTTCGTGGTCCCATGACCAGTCCACATCAACTGGCGAACAAGAATTTCGAACATCAAGGAATACCCTATGCAATAAACCCAGTTAACTCCACCAGGAAATACGAGTTCATAAAAAGAATAGCCCCCTCATCAACTGGTGAACAGGAACTTCGAAAAACTAAAAACCAGTTTTCAGATCGACAGCAACGAACGAAGATTCGAGCTAGTGTACTAATAGCGACTGACCAAGTGATAACCCCCCTTCACATTAAATCTGTCGACAAACTTCGAAGTACAAAAAAAAAATACCCCAGCTAAACCAACCTGCAACTGTTTCTAAAAAGAGAAAAATAAAACAACTTCGAACGAATTCAAGTCAAAACGCCACATCAGGAAATAATCTACGCGTCCCTTCTAAAATGTTTGGCGACGTAAAAAATAAGTGTGGGAAACTTCAATAATTTAGTGTCGCAAGAAAAATCTTCTACAAGCTCGGAACAACGGCATTACAGAAAAAAAATAATTTGGAAGTAAATTTTTTGTGGTCTCTCTTTTTCTGCGTACGTTTTACAAAAAACTGTAACTATAGTTTTTTTTCTTCTCTGTTTTTTTTTTACGTAAAATTTGGTTGTTTTGGTCTGAAATAAAAAATGGAAGATTTTCAGAAAGTAATAATCCAATTGATGAAAACTCAGTTAGATTATCAGCAAAAAAGTGACGAACGACAGCAGAAAACCGAAGAGCGGTTACTTTTACAACAACAACAACAACAACAACAACTGCTTATGGAATTTCATAAACAGCAGAAAGATTTCCAAGAGCAAGCGTTAAAAAAGAGCGAGAAACGTCAAAGTCAAATAGAAGAGTTACTGTACAAATCATTAAATGGCAAACAAACATCTGAGAACGATTCTGCATTTTCCCAGGGCACTATCTGGAGTACCATGGAAACTTTCGAATATGTACCCAAAGATGAAAAAACGTTCGATGCTTTATACAGGCAGTACGAAGATTTATTCAACGTTGATTGCAAAGAATGGTAAAATTAAAAAAAAGTTCAACTATTACTAAGAAAATTGGGTACTGCAGAACACAGTAGATTCGTTGACTTTATCCTCCCCAAAAGGACAACGGACTTAGATTTCTCAGAAACAGTTAAGTTACTGTCGGAACTATTTGGGCCTAACACGTCACTCTTTCATAAGAGATGGAAGTGCCGAAATCTATTCAAGGAGAATCAGCAGGACTATCTGACATTTGCAGCTACAGTAAATAAACACTGTAATGACTTTAAATTGGTAGATTTATCTGCTGACGAATTCAAATATCTGATTTTTGCCGAGTTGGAGACGCTGAAATTAGACGCCGAGTGCTGACTAAATTAGAGAATGAGCCGGGTCTAACCCCACGAAAATTGGCAGAGGACTGCCAGAGGGTCGTATCCGTAAAATGTGACTCTAGAAATATCGCGGAGTCAGGAAAACAAAAAATTAGGAGCAAACCAAAACACTACCCACCGGAAAAAGAGAAAAGTAAATCTATGCGACCAAAATATCGTGATAAGCATACTACGAATAGATAAGAAAATTCACCACCAGGTCCGTGTTATATTTGCGGAAAAGCAATATTCGCAGATCGAAAAGGAGGTGTTAAGCATAATCTTCGCCGTTACCAAGTTTCACAGATATCTACACGGCAGATATTTTACGTTACAGACTGACCACAAACCGCTGCTGACTATATACGGATCTAAGAAGGGACTACCGGTGTACACCGCGAACAGACTTATACGGTGGGGTACAATTCTGCTGAACTATAATTTTAAGATTGAGTACCTGTCCTCCAAGAACATCTGCCACGCTGACGGTTTGTCTAGACTCGGTCCAAAAAACAAAGAAATAATCGAAGACTCGATAATAGCGACCTTAAGAACGAACTGCGAGATAAAGAACATGATTGCAAACACCGTGAGAGAACTATCAGACATCAAAAGAAAGGCTCTAAAAGACGAGTTTATCCGTACTACCAAGAACAAAATTGGCAATAAAGACTCAAGTGTGCCTGAGGTTTTTTTTGCGATGTGACGATGTATTGTTGTATAACGAAAGAGTGGTGATACCTAAAAATTTGCAAAAGAAAATCCCGCTGGACTTTCATATGGGACATCCCGGAAAAAAACGTACAAAAAGTCTCACGTGTTGTTACGTCTACTGGCCAAACATGGACAGAGATATAGCTGACATGATTTGGGCATGCAAAGGGTACGCGTTCGCAGCTAAAGCTCCACCAGTTATGTGCAAACCGTGGCCGAAGACTGACCAGCCATGGCAGAGGATTCACGTCGATTTTGCGGGTCCATTAGAAGACCATTACTACCTCATAGTCGTCGACAGCCACACTAAATGGCCGGAAGTTCTTAGATGTAGAAGACCCACCACGGTGTGCACGATAGCTTTCCTTCATGAACTGTTTGCGCGTTTTGGCGTAGTGGACGGATAATGGAACGCAGTTCCCGTTTGGGGAATTTACGAACCCGTCTTATCAACCTAGGTCCAACGGACAGGCGGTGCGATTCGGGGACACCTTAAAACGAGAAATTAAAAAAGCGCAGGGCACACCGACTGATAAGAGCTGCAACAGTTTCTGCAGGTGTATAGAATTACACCAAACTTAATGCGCCAACGGGACTAAACGATGTTCGCAAGAAGGATAAGATCAGTATTTGATAAGCTCATTCCAAAGCAGGCAAAATTAAAAAAAAAAACGGTTACCCTCCCAAGAAAACGTTACTCCTGCAGTGAGAAAATATTGTTCAAAGTCTATATGAACAACATGGCGTTTTGGGAAGTAGGCACATTAAAGCAAAGAGTGGGAAATCTCGTATATATAATTCAAGGCCCCAAGAATACACACAAGCGCCATCAGAACCAATTGAGGAAATGTCGGGCAACCGACATTAATGAATCACCACCGACCAATGAAGAGCCGATAGACACCATCTTCGAGAGTTTCAATCTCAAGGCACCCCAAGCTTCACCCGAAATAAGACGATCTGGAAGGATAAGAAAATTTATGGATCTTTTGATCGTCGATCCAAAACGGGAGAAATATTAAACAGCTTTTCGGGGAAAACTCTTGGAAGTGGGGTGTTGTGGGGCGTTACTCACTTAACTATGGACTATACCTAACAGTTTATTAATTGAGAGTTAATCACTCTCGTGGCTTCAGTTCAGCTCAGCCCAGTCTGTCTGTCTGTCAGTCATTAGTAAGGCAAGGTTATATTTACTCTTGTTTCTTGTATCTATTTTTGACTTAAAGTATTTTTTTTTATCGTATCACCCCGAGCAAGGCGGTAACGTCACTGATGTGCAAGGGGCTACGTAATAGTGAAAAGATTGGAAAAGAGAAAGCCGGAAACCACATCCTAAACAGGGAACAAGGGATGAGCCTCTTCACCTGTTCAATAGACGTGGGTGGAGTGTGAACCGAGCGTATGTTGTTAACCTTACCACCGTGTTTCGAGTTATCATTTCGTGGTCCCATTACCGGTCCACATCACTTACTGATGCAAAAACGTTGACAAATAATGACTATAGCTAGCACCGTAGACACCATTACCAATGCCACACTTCTACATCGAGAAAATGATGCCAAGAATCTTGGACTTTATGTCAATGCTTCTACAAACGCGAGAGTTTGAGCATGAGTTTTGTTTAACGGCATATCAACTGCTGTGGGTTATTCATTGCCAAAAAGTTGGGGTTTTAAAGTTTGTTTTCTTTTTAATGTTCGGTTATAGTGAGTAGGTTGATTTAGTCCAATTTTAATGAAAATTCTTTGTTTTTATTCTTTTTTTTATTTTAGAAAACTGAAAATATCTTCTAGTTTTGTATTAAAAAATGTTTTGCTGAGAATAATTTTTTCCTTCAAAAATGCGTTATGGTAATAATGTTTTCTTCAAAAATGTATTGTTGGGAATATTTTTTCCTTCAAAAATGTATATATTTCTATAAAAGTCTATTTTTATGTATATATTTCTATGAAAAGTCTATTTTTATGTGTATATTTCTATAAAAGTCTATTCTTATACTCTCATAGTATTTTGATCCCAGTTTTGGTGGGGGGTTAACTATTTGCCCATAGCTGGGTTCCTAACAGGTGCTACCACACCGAGTTAGGGTAGACCTGAAAGCAACAGCAATTAAGCGGTGGTTCCATGCTCCTCACAACCTTCCAATCAGAGGCCTTGCTGCCGGATGTAGTTTATTGTCTTGCCTAGGACCTTCTACAACTGAATCCATAGGTATTGAACCAACAAGGCTCAATGCAATCTGTCTCAGGTGAGTGAATAAAATATGTCGATATTTTGCATATCAAGGAAGCAAGTTAAATTCTTGTTCTGGGGTAGTTAACACCCCTATATCCATGGACAATATGGATTCGTCTGGTTTATATAATGCCAGATATTTCTACCTTCAAGCAGAGGAGTACCCTTGTACTCTACTATGACACTGTCAGCTCTCTGCCTTCAAACAAAGAGCGCTAACCCAGTCGTGATTCCGCCGAAGGGTAGAATCACGACTGGGGAAAAATAGACAGATATTTTTGGCCTGGCTATATGGCCTGGAAGACCCACAATAAAAAGACCTTGTGTCACATCTAGCCTTGCGTGGGAAGGTTGGTAAATACCGAGGAGTACACTTGTAGTTTAACCGCTCACAGTGAACACAGGACTCTTTCACCTGATAATTGCGATCCCTTAAACAGGACCACAACATTCTTTTGAAAAGGATGTTAAAATTTGCAACATTAAAGTCTGGACCACCTTGAATAAGATAGATGTAATCTAGAAATCTGACCCTTTCTAGCTACTGCTAAGGCGGTGTTAATGTATAGGGCCACTGTCTGGACATTAACCAAGAACCTACAGTCTAAACTTAATGGAATGCTGAGATACTATACTTATCATTTCTTGGTTGTTTTGTTTTTATGGCATATCAACCTCGGGGGGTCATTTATTGCCAACTAAATTTTATTTATTTATTGCTGGTAATACCTTTTTATTTCAACAATTTATTGTTGTTGTTTTTTATATAAGTTTTGTGTCTAGTAATACTTTTTCTTTTCGAGTATCAAAATTCATTGGGGTTTGTTTTTAAGGGCAGGGTTCCCAACTCCTACCCTTGTTATTTAACCCATAACTGCAGGGAAGGGACGGATTAATACCTTTCCCAAGGGTACCAGTGCTTAAGTGAATGCAGGGTATTCAACTAGAATTAGAACTCGGCTCACCGATTTCTCTTTCCGAGCAGATATCCACTGCACCACAACGCACATCCGTCACTAAACGCTTACAGCACCTGGTATTCCCAAGCGGTCACCGATCTAAGTACTGACCATGTTCAACGTTGCTTAACTTCGATGACCGAGCGAGAACCGGTATATTCAACGTGATAGGCTGTAAGACCTCATATCTTGGAGACAACATCCAACTAAATCACAGCTCTATGGACCCATCACTGGTATTTTTACAATCTCAAGCGGAGATACTTTCCAACTACTGTAGAAGCGGTTTTGATGACTGATGTCACTGCCTGGACATTAACTAAAACAGTAGAGTCAAAGCATGATGTCATTTAATTCTTAAATATAGGATCCGCAGAAGACTTCCAGCATGCGGGAAAACAGGAAGCAGAAAAACAATAATTATAGAGTTTAGAGAAGACAGAGGAGAGTTCAAGAGCTCATTTCTTAATGACAATGACCGGGATTTCATCACCTCTGGTCGCCTTATGGGGGTGAAGTTTTGATAATACCTTACATATCAGAGATGGGGTAATGCAAACATCTTTCAGTTGAGTCTCAGTTCTAAGAGAGAAGTCGGGTGCGGGTACTCCAGACGAGTCAAATGTGGAGTTTGATGAGAATCTGCGAGCAAAGCACTCCGCCTTGTCCAAATCTGATCTACCAGGTAACCATAGAGTTTCTTTCAAGCCACCTTTAAGGCGGTGTTAATGTATGGGGCCACTGTCTGGACCTTAACCAAAACCCTACAGTCAAAACTTAATGGGATGCTGAGATACTATACTTATCATTTCTTGAAGACAACATCCAACTAAATCACAGCTCTATGGACCCATCCCTGATTTCATCGTTTTTTTTTTTGTTTTGTTTTCTTTAAGAACGCTCTCTTAATGGGGATTTTTTTTTAACGCTATACCACAAAATACATATTAGGTTCATACAACCATGGATAAAAACGTTATAATTTCTTCTAATTTAAAAAATTGCGCGTTCAGAAATTCTCTGTTACGTGATCGTTTTTAAAAATAAAAAATAAAAAACAAAAAACAACACCAAAATAAAAAAAAACAGTAAAATCAGGTATTGCAAATCGCCTGAAGACATCAAATGGTTGAAACCTAGGGCGTGTAATAACTCTTTTACAAATGAAAAATATATCTATATATCTATATATATATCTATATATATATATATATATATATATATATATCTCCCTCTCTCTCTCTCTCTCTCTCTCTATATATATATATATATATATATATATACAACTGCAAATCGTTCTTGGTCGAGCGGTCTAAGATACATCAGATCAATTAACGGTTTCTTTTAGGAGACGCAGGTTCGAATCTCGCCAGAGGACATAAATTTACGTTAGGAAAATTCCTAACAAGAATTCTTGATTATTCAGGCTAGTAGAGATAAATATTCTTTTTAATTATAAAGAATAGAAAAAAAAAAGCAAAACAACAACAAAAAAACAAAACAACCCCCCCCCCCCCAAAAAAAAAACAGAGTATCTATTCAAGTAAGAGTATCCTTTAAAGTTAATCTTTAAACAAATAAATAAAAAATATGTCGAGGTTTATCCATTTCGTAACGGATTTCGTAAAATTTTGTAAAAAGAAAATTTTGCATGTTATAAAGAGGGAGGCAACTATTAATGACTTTACATAGCATATTGTAGACATGTTCATTTTTTAAGTTTACTTAAAAGAGAGATAATTTTGTATGTTATAAAAACAGTGCGCTATGGATATGATATGTTGTCTAAATTATGCAGAAATGAAAATAACACTTTTATCGTCTGAGCATATATATATATATATATATATATATATATATATATATATATATATATATATAGGAAAGAATATTAATAAAAAGTTTTGAATTTAAAAACGTACTTTTTTAAACAGTATTTGTTTATTTTTATTGTATTTTTATATTTCAGACCGTCCTCGGTCCTTCATCAGAAACAAGTGATTTTTAAATTAAGATTAATGCAAATATAATATTTTTAGCATAGCTGAATCATGTTGTATATATATATATATATATATATATATATATATATATATATAAATCGTTCATTCAGCAGTGAATTAGAACATTCTCAGCTATTGGGCGTGTATAATGATAATATACACGCTAAAAAGTCTGCCTCCTTCTACCGAGCGCTCATAGCTCACAGGTAAAATCGTCGACTGACGCCAATTTGGTCAGGTTTCAATCCTGGGTTAAAAAGCAACCGGAGTCTAACCATACTGATGAGCTGTGATACAGCGAAACAAATCTGTCTGCGATGACTATATATATATATATATATATATATATATATATATATATATCACGAAGATTAACGAAATGGTTATTAGCAACCGACAATTTGAAATTATTTGTTTGAACATTATTTTTCATCGATACTCGTATTTGAGTAGATATTCTGTTTATAACCAAACAGTATATATATTTATTTGTCAAAATAATTTTTGTTACGGAAATGTGTCATTCATAACAAAATTTATCCTAAATAATCAGGCCGCTAGAAATAAATATATATATTCTGTTTGATTATAAACAGAATATTTTTTTTAATCGTATCACCCCGAGCAAGGCGGTAACGCCACTGATGTGCAGGGGGCTACGTAATAGTGAAAAGATTGGAAAAGAGAAAGCCGGAAACCACATCCTAAACAGGGAACAAGGGATGAGCCTCTTCACCTGTTTAATAGACGTGGGTGGAGTCTGAACCGGGCGATAGATAGATCTATCTAATCCAATTGAAAAAAAAAAGTGAGAAGATTTGAAAAGAGAAAGCCGGAAACAACATCCTAATATCGACTCAAATACGAGTATTGACCAACAATCATGTTCAAACAAATAATTTCATATACATATATATATATGTATATGGAGAGAGAGAGAGAGAGAGAGAGAGAGAGAGAGAGAGAGAAAGGAGGAGAAATAGGAAGAAAAATTGGGTAAAAATCAACAGTCAAATAAGTCGTTAGTTGCGACATTTCGATCATTGTGAATAATATTCATCAGTGGATTAAGTGCATTTACAAGGTACGAGATTATACTGTATGATAAATATTTATTTTTATCATGCCACAATGCGCTCATACTATTATGTAAAACGGCACGCGTGCACCTATTGCTGTCTCTTTCTTCCTTGCGCACTCGCAATCATTATGACTAGCACTCTACCTCTTCTCTTCCATCTGTCTCTCTTCCCTTCTTTCCACCTATCTCTCTCTTCCCTACCCTCCTCTCTCTTTATATATATATATATATATATATATATATATATATATATTATTTATAAATATCCCTAGATACTATAGAGGTGATTGTGAGTCACTTCCTTTAAACATGGACGAAATGGGCCGCCGTCTTGCGTCGTCGCTGTCGTCATGTCTTAGTAATTTGAGATTTGTTTCTGTGAGGATTCTTCAGGTTCTTCTTGGCCCCCGACTGGGAAAATATGGCGAGATCACGTGACCGAATAGTAACAGACAAAAATAGACAGAATAAAAACAGCCTGTAGAGATATTTAGATCGTTCCTGACCGGAGTTAAACAAGGCGAAATGTATGTGATGCCTTGATTCATATATATATATATATATATATATATATATATATATATATATATATATATAATTTATTTGTTCAGGCGTTATTCTTTAGTGGTTACTTATATATATATATTTCAATAAACAGTATATTTATTTATTAACCTGCCTGTATATTCGAGATGTCTTGTTAGAGAAATATTCGTCTTCGAACCTGCGTCTCCTTGGGTAAACTGTCATTAGATATGACGTGCCATGTGGGACCCCTCGATCAGACGAAGTTCGAATACTGGCATTGAAAACATGTTTCCCAAATTTCGGAATTTACTTATCTGCTCTGTTTCGTATCCTAATGTAGACGAAGGAAATTTTTTTAGGAAATGAATTAAATCCGACGTATTTTTAAACAGTGCATGTTCTGAAATATGAGTAGTCATTAAAAGATTAATGTTTAAACAAATAAATTAGAATTATGGGTATGTAATAAAATGTTACGTTGGAAGTAATTAATACGTTCGATTAAAAATAAGTCCATTAATTCTTTCTCTCTGTATTTCTCTTTACACACACACACACACACACACACACACACACACACACACATATATATATATATATATATATATATATATATACACTACAGGCCATAATTATTATGTCACCCCAGCTTTTAAAAAAAAATGATGTATTTCATACTATTTTTAGTATTTATTGCCAAGTGGATAATTCAAAATAAAAATAGAATTGTTCTTTGTTAATACTGCAAAATAACATGTGCATCAAATGGACTGTTACTGATGTCCAGTTTTTGCGCTCTCTTCCCCATGCTAGTCTCTTCTTCTTATTGGCTAGCCAAAGCAAAGGATTCCTGGTTGCCTTGTAAAATCTTGCAAAGTAATAATAATAAAAGAACCATTCTATTTTTATTTAGAATTATCCACTTGGCAATAAATACAAAAAATAGTATGAAATATCATTATTCAAATAAATTGCGGTAGCCTAATAATTATGGCCGGTAGTATATATATATATATATATATATATATATATATATATATATATATATATATAAACTTATTCATAAATGGAACTTTGTGTGTGTGTGTGTATGTATGTGTGTGTGCGTGTGTCCATTATCTAAAGACTCCGAAACGGCTGAACCGATTTTCTTGAAAATTTACACAGTTGTACTATAAGCGTCTGCGAGTGTTCGTAACTAGGTTTTGTGTCAAGGTACCCCCGATAAATATCGAAAATCGATAATCGAAAAACTAGGGTTATAGAAGGAGTGGTCCGATTTTAATCAAATTTGATACACTCATAGACAAAGACATAAGAAACGATGTTCTGATGTTTCAAGGTTGCAGTTCTTACAATAGTGCAGAAGATCGATATATATATATATATATATATATATATATATATATATATATATATATATATATATACGAAAAATTAATACATCATTTAAATTGATTATAAATTATAATTAATTTCTATGAGCTAAAATGGCTCATTTCTACAGATCACACTATATTCGTTCATTCGGTATGAATATTTTCCTGGAATAAATATTTCTTTAAAATAAAATGTAAAACATGACCTAGGACAGATACTTTAGTCTTATCTCGGATGGGGATCATTAGACTGGTCAAAAAGAGTTCATCATCCTTAGATAGTGACCATAAACCCATTACACTACACGCCTACTCACAATCACATGAATACGTACGTACATATAACTCTACATATTAACACAATCACGTATACTTACTTATATTCACATACACGTATGTACATACTTCCACATATGTACATACAAATGAGTCTGTGCGTACACCTACATATACTCGCACACATCTATCCATACTCACATATAAACATTATTTTCGCACAGTCACATATATTTTTATGAAGACTGGATTTATACGCCATAATTAATAGTAACACATATTTACGCAACTATAGTAACAAAACCCAGATATACACAAAAAATACGCATATATTTGCACATATATACACACATATATACGTATATATTCCGAAGCACATGTCTGTAACTGTATAAAAATATAATTATTATAATTTATGTGTTAAGTTTCAAATGTGCACCTGATGATTACATAACGCATTAAACTTCCGGTCATGCCATAGACGTAGGATAATATGTATACTTATTAATATATATATATATATATATATTTGTCATCTAAATACAAGCTTGTTTCGCTGTATCACAGCTCATCAGTGTGGCTAAACATCTACTTGCTTCTGGCCGGGATCGAAACTCGACCGATTTGGTGTCAGTCCGAGTCTCTATTCCCTAAGCTATAGAATGAGTGAAGGGAATTTTTAGCGTCTTATAAGAGCGTTTAGCGTCTTATATACACACGCCTATCACCGGAAGAACTCAAGTCATTGCTAAAGAGTAATATATATATATTGAGCACTCTGGAGGAATGGTGAACTTTAAAAAACAGTAGCTACTCTGGCATCTACGCATCGTTCATTCAGCAATGAATTAGAACACTCTCAGCTATTCGGCGTGTATAATGATAATATACACGCTAAAAAGTCTGCCTGCTTCTACCAAGCGCCCGTAGCTCAGAGGTTGAATCGCCGACTAACGCCAATTTGGTCGGGTTTCAATGATGGGTAAAAAGCAATCGGCTGTCTAACTGTACTGATGAGCTGTGATACAGCGAAACAGATCTGTCTGCGGATATCTATTTCATTAATACGCCTAACAAGTACAATTTAATTAATTTCTTGAAAGGTTTTCCATTCCATTATTTATGTGGAAATCGAGTATTGAAAGTTTATTTTAAAATAGAAAGATGCTCACATGAATTCCAGGCTAAAAAAATAAAATAAAATAAAATAAAATAATGCAAAAATAAATTACTACGTAACAGTCAAAATATGAAGAAAAACAATAACACCAGAGACAAAAACAAACCAAAAAATAAAAAAAACAAAATGGCCATAGAAATAGCCGAAAGCTCTTGGGACAATTAAAATTATGGACAATTTTTATATTGAAGTAGCAAGTAGTTTGTAGAGTTGTTGTTTTTTTTTTTTAATCGTATCACCCCGAGCAAGGCGGTAACGCCCCTGATGTGCAGGGGGCTACGTAATAGTGAAAAGATTGGAAAAGAGAAAGCCGGAAACCACATCCTAAACAGGGAACAAGGGATGAGCCTCTTAACCTGTTCAATAGACGTGGGTGAAGTTTAAACCGGGCGATAGATAGATCTATCTACTCCAATTGAAAAAAAGAAAAACAAAGTGAGATGATTGGTAAAGAAAAAGCCGGAAACCATATCCTAAACAGGGAACAAGGGATGAGCCTCTTAACCTGTTCAATAGACGTGGGTGGAGTTTAAACCGGGCGATAGATAGATCTATCTACTCCAATTGAAAAAAACAGTAAGTGTCGAAATATTACTGTAGGCCGTATATGACAAAATATTCGCGACTGCATTCTCTGGATCGAGGTCACTCTTCGGCACAGATATACGTAGTAAGATACTGAACAAATAGGAAATCTAACATATTTATAATTCTAACATGTTTCCATTTTATTAAAGATCCATCAGAGACGTACACACAGTTCGTTATATCTTTATTTTTGTCTTGTTTGAGTTTCACTGTTTCAGCAAACATAACTTACTTTTGACTTGTCGAGCAACGTCCATGTCTATAGTATATGTTTGTAAGAATATCATACTTCTAGCTTGTCTGTATAGGATAGTAATGTCTACATATATATGTCTCCGTGTCTTGTGGTCATTATTTATGTCTCGCGGTTGTCCGTATGTTGATTTTGGAGCGTTACGTCAACACAGGTCGTTGTAGTTAAGCATACATTAGATTATTTAAAAACGTATTTAATAAATACTAGCAGTACAGCCCGGCGTTGCTCGGGTGTAATGAAAGCATTAAAACTAATCCATGGTCCTGGACTTTTTTGACGTTGGCACGAAAGACTTAAAGCGAAACCGTAGACCGAAAGAAAAATGAATGGATGTAAGTTAAATTTTGAAGTTTAGTGAGAATCGGATAAAAATTGTGAATTTGTATAAAGGACATACAGACATATAAACAGACACACACACAAATATATTGCCTTATATATATATATATATATATATATATATATATATATATATATATATATATATATTATCGATTTTCTGCACTATTGTAAGAACTGCAACCTTGAAACTTCTGAATATCGTTTCTTATGTCTTTGTCTATGAGTGTATCAAATTTGATCAAAATCGGACCACTCCTTCTATAACCCGATTTTTTCGATTATCGATTTTCGATATTTATCGGGGGTACCTCGACACAAAGCCTAGCTAAGAACACTCGCAGACGCTTATAGTACAACTGTGTAAATTTTCAAGAAAATCGGTTCAGCCGTTTCGGAGTCTATAGGTAACAGACAGACACAAAGACAGACACACACACACATACACACACACAGACAAAGCTCCAATTATAAAATATGTTTAGATTTGAGACGTCATTGTGATTTTGAAGTGTATCTATAGTTAGAAAAAAATTTTGTTTGTTTGTTATCAGGACTCCCTTGATGTAATTTTGACTTACAAAATTACCGTACTTTTCGCCTTGCAAGACGTTGCGGCTTGGAAGACACACTCTAATATTGGAAAGAAATTTCTAATAAAAAAAAATCATTCTCATAACACATTTACTATGCGTCACTCACATACAGAAGCCACGTAATATTTACATTAATCACTCGTCCGATTTCGTTTGTATGTGCAATGATATACTAGTTGGTTGTTAGTAAATATATTATACATCTTTCGTTGTTCAAGGGTGGTTTTATTTTCATAAAAATTCTTGAATTCTTATAATTCAAATATGTCCAAAGAAAACTAGCACTACACAGACTGTTAAAACTGATGGCCGTTTTGCAATTACATTGGCGATCTGTCTGTATTTCTGAGATGAGGTATTGTAACTATTTACATTGTTCAGGCTATTGTCATCACCTTTAGTGTCATATTTACGACGTTTCAGCCGTTATACGCTCCGGCCTTCTTCATTTCTATTTATTTAACATTTTTCTCGGCCAGTTTTTTTGCTTTCTTGTTTTGCATTCCTCATCTTCATATTTCCAGGAAGTATTTCTCTCTCTCTCTTTCTTTTTCTCTCTTTCTTTCTCTCCTTCATTCTCTCTTTCTCTCTCTTTCTCTCTTTCTTTTTCTCTCTCTTTTACTCTCTGTTTCTCTCTCTCTCTTTCTCTCTCTTTGTTGCTAGCAATTTTGTTTATATATTTTCCTTTCATCTACATTCTGTTATTCTTCGTTACTGTTTTGATTGTAATTTGCTACCCATTGTTTACATAATTTAAGTCTCTCTTCTTTACTCAATCTGGTTTATTTCATACAAGATTATTCCTTTCTCTTTGACTTCCTATGAATTTACCAGTCCTGTCAAAAAAATGGCCGCCATATTTGAGTCAATTCTGCAACTGCATTAAGTCCTATTTTCTATATGAGTCAACTAGGATTTTTATTTATACATTCAATTCTGTCGTCACAATTAAGAAAGAATGAATTTTGAATTTTCAAAATTAAAAAAATGTCTAAAGAAATATAGCATTACACAGACTGTTAAAACTGATGGCTATTTTGCAATTACATGAGCTATCTATATTTCTGAGATGAGGTATTGTAACTATTTACATTGTTCAGGCTATTGTCATCACCTTTAGTGTCATATTTACGACGTTTCAGCAGTTATACGCTCCGGCCTTCTTCAGCTGATATACATTGAATTTCGAAGGAACCCCCTCAAGGACACATGCCACAGTGGATAAAAGCATTGGTTTAAGTAATCCATTTGCTATTTATGAACTAGTACATGCCGAGTTCGAGTTCCAGTTGAATTCCTTGCATTCACTTACGCACAAATACCCTTACGAAAAGGTATTTGTCCGTTATGGGTTAAATAATAGGACAGATTGGATTCTATATCGTTGGCTGGCAACCAGTCTACCGCAGAAAGCAATGGCAACCTACTGCGGGATAATCCTCTGTCCAAAGCGTGTATCACGTGTATCACTTAATTGACATAATGATATAATAGTAATATATATTTGTGAATCAGCGGGATAAAATAATTCTAGTTTATTTCTTGTGGCCGCAGATTTGACAATTACTGACCTCCACATAAAATTGTCTTCCACCACCAAAAAATATAGCCTTGTTATAAATGAGGCAGTAAAAGAGGCTGAAAATAATTTCAAACGATGTCTGAACCGAAGAACGAGAAAACAGACGTTGATTTTTATTTTATTTATTTTTTGTAACAAATGATACAAAATCATCTTTGAATGCAATGTAAAGTGAAATATTGAAAAAAAAAAAAAAAGAACTTATATATTACATACCGTATTTTTCGGCTTACAAGACGTTGCGGCTTGGAAGACGCAGCCTAATATCGGAAAGAAATTTCTAATAAAAAAAAGTCATTCTCAAACAATAACTTATTCACCATGTGTCCCTCACATACAGGCGCCACGAACTATTTACATTAATCATTTGTCCTATTTTGTTTGTATGTACAATGATGTACTAGTTGGTGGTTAGTAAATATATTAGACATCTTTCATTGTCCAAGGGTGGTTTTATTTTCATAAAAATAATTTGAATTTTTTAAAAAATATACACACAAAAATATGAAACAATCAAAGAAATTTTATCCATTCTCCAATCCCCAAAACTCGTCACTAATGGATTCATGTAAAAGCTATAAACTATCATCTGCAGAGTCATTTCTACTGTCAGTCATGTACAATAAATGATCCTTACTACCATCCATGTCATGGTGGTAACCATGAGGGGTAACTGACACATTCATCTTGAAAGTTTCATACGTATTTTTAAGGGTATTTTTAGGGGAAAAATGCGTCTTTAGCCGGAAAATACGGTTTCTACTTTTTTCATTAGTGTGGTATTTACAAAAGAAAGTTATGGCGAATCGTGTTTTTATCTATAACAAGCGAGTTTAAATTGTTGCCCCAAATTGTTGTCCTCTTCCGTGTTCACAGACGTGGGATTTTAGATTCTGAGATGTCTCGCCAATAAAAGTGTATCTGAATCGTCAAGCATTTTATTTGATAAATCGCGGCGTTTGTAGTCCTGAATCTTTTTTTCCCAATTATATCACCGATTGGAGGGCGTGTTATAGACCCTAGTCTCGGCGATAACTAATTTATTTGAAAATTTTAGAGATAGAGTGTTAGAGGGGAGAATAATGAATTTTGTGTTGTTGATGTTAGAAATGCTATCGGCTGTGACTATATTTGGGGGATTTGTGGACTTTGTCTACTCGAGTTTTAGTGCTGAGTATGAAATGATGTGGGTAATGCAGAAATCTAAATACTTTTTCCATGTCTTGGTCTTCTCCTCATAGTGGTTCAACACTACATATTCTAATGGATTTTAGATAGAAATAGGGCCAGTTTTGATTTTATTTTTTGGTCTTGGGGGTAATAGAAACTAATAAGTTCGTTTTTGTTATTGCCTTTGCAGTAAACTCTAAAATCAAAGTTTTTATTGTTATTTAAAGGCAGATGTTTGTCTATTTCAATTTCACGTGTGTATTCGTTGGTAGATTCAACGCTATTAAGTTTATTTGTTACGTTTATAGGTACCTCCATTAAATAATAATAACAAAAACAGCATAGTATGAATAGAAATATCCAAAACTAAATAGAACGAACTTTTCCCCTCAAAATGTTTATAATATTATTAAGAGGAAAGATCAAAGTCATTTTCATATATTTAAAAAATTTTTTTAATCCCTTCTAAGATGTTCGAAATTTTGGCAGACAATTTTGTTTTGACTTGAGTTAGCAGGGCACGAAAATATTACTTCTGTTCACAATGGATTACGTAATGATTACATCACCCACTTTTTTACAGAGACAAACGCATTAATTTGTAAATTCTCGCAAAAATCAAATAATTGTCGAATTTTAATGAAACTTGCAGTACTCATTCACAAATGAATAGAAATTATTTCTGAATAATTATTTTTTAAAAATCTTGGTAAAAAAATTTTGTTTTTTGCTTTTGTTACCCCCTCTCCCAACACCCCCCCCACACACACACACACTTTACGGAAATCCATGAAATTTTGATAAATTTAAAATTTTTGGAATTTATAATTTTATTAGTTAAACGCAGGACTCATGGGGGAATATAAATCATCTATTTTTTTATTTTAAATTTTGTAACACTATCCGAAAATCTGCTCCGAAGAGTAAAATAAAAAATGCAATAAAACTCTGATATTATTTAATTTGATAAGCTTTTAATTGCTTGAATAAATAATAAAAATTAAGGACATTACAGTCTAAAGAAAAAAAAGTTTTCGATCATGAATGAATTTTTAAAAGAATATTTTTTCTCTTTTTTTGTTATTATAATAATTCATAAAGTTCTAAAAATATTTTTAAAATCTTTAAAAGAACTGTTGCGGTTAGATTTTTTAGTGAAGAATTGATAATTATAATGCCTATCGAGAATTGAAAAGTATAATAAAAATCATATTTTTTAAATAATTAAAAAAAATTTTTTTGTGTGTAAATATGTTCATTTTTATTAAGTACGATGTTCTATATGGGTCAAATTGATTTTAGAAGTTAACAAGCGTTTAGGATTATTCCCCCATACATAAAAAACCACAGAAAACCGCACTTTCATTTTTACCCATATTGCATTCAAGACGTTTGTACGCCATACTTAGCGTTCTTGACAACTTTCGGTTGTCAGTAAATCTTTCGTCACCCCGATAACGCAGATAAGAGGGCTACCGTAGTTAAAAAAGTTTTTTATTGTAAATTTCAGGCAGTAAGCAATTACTACTCATTTGAAATCAGATAAAGGTAAGTTTCAATTTAAAAAATTGACTTAAATGACGTGTCAGCGAGGTATATTTTATTTTTGCAAGATTTTTAAGACAGAAATTTGGCTACTGTTTATGTAATGTCCCGATCAATCAAAAGTGATGGTAAATTTAATTCTTTTTTTAATCAGAAAAATTTTAGATTCCAATCAATATAATTTCGGTTTAAAATAAACCAGTATATTTTCCTTACAGGAATTACTAAATTTAATCTCTTGTCTTTCAATTAAAGCTAATTTTAAAGCTTGAAGATAACTTATTTAATTTTAAAATTTCAATTTGAATTTAGGTATCGAAAAATGATTAATAGATTTATATTGTGATGATATAATAAAAGAAGATCTATGTATCTTAGGTAAGTGAAGTGTTTAAATGGACCATATTCTAAAGATTCTAAGAAAAGATAAGCAAGGACACTATTAACAGCCGAATTTTTACTCGTAAAGACAAGAAACAGTGGCTATTGATTAGTTTGCATAGCTGTAAAATCTTATGGACAGGGAAAGGGTGTTTTTCTTTAGGGCTTTTTAGGTGATTTTTTAACATGTTGAGGCATTTTGTAACGGGTTTATTTGTGTATAATGATTTGATTTGTTTTCCATGTTTAAGGTTCGTATCCTTTGAATTAAGGTTAATGTGTGTTCGGTTGATGGTGCCTTAATACGTAGTTAGGAATTTTGCATTTGCTATAGCTAATTAGTGGGGTTCACTGTTAATGCAGGACACAATATCTCCGACGGTTATGTTGAGTTTGTGGTTTGGGTAAACCGTATGGATATGGTGCAGTAGTGTGGTATTCTATTGTTATATTCTATTCTTTCTCTCTCCCTCCCTCTCTCCCCCCACTCTCCATATATATATATATATATATATATATATATATATATATAATAATATTTATTAATAAATTATAACATTGATATGTTATAATATCACTACAAAAGTAGCTATTTTGTTTCGACACTTTTTGTGTCTTTTCAAGTGATGTTGTTATTTCGAAATCTCGAAATAACAACATCACAAGTTTCGAAATAACAACATCACTTGAAAAGACACAAAAAGTGTCGAAACAAAATAGCTACTTTTGTAGTGATATTATAACATATCAATGTTATAATTTATTAATAAATATTATTATTATTATTAGCTCTACTTTGTATTGAGCACTTTTTTAAAAATAGTGTTTCTTTTGATGGGGAATATTATTCCACCCATACTTGGATATATATATATATATATATATATATATATATATATATATATAAAATAATTAAATTTTTAATGTTCAAAACTTTTGAATGATCATTTCAGAATGAAATCATTAAGAGAGATTTCACATCTCATCGGCAACTACCACATTTTTCAAAATGAAAAAGAAATAAAAAAATGACGGTTAAGAATTAAGAAATTATCGTCACAAAAAATTCGGTTAGCAAATAACGTCTATTTTTAGATTTTACTTTTAGATAGAGTTGTAAGTGAAAAAATTGGAAAATTTGGCTTCGTCTGTATATATTAGCGCTGTAATTTTTATTACATTGAGCTCTCCTCCTGCATCACTTTTTAATATTAAAAAGTTCACACTCCACCCACGTCTATTGAACAGGTGAAGAGGCTCATCCCTTGTTCCCTATTTAGGATATGGTTTCCGGCTTTCTCTTTTCCAATCTTTTAACTTTTCTTTTTTGTTTATTTTTTTTTCAATTGGAGTAGATAGACTGAACTATCGCCCGGTTCACACTCCACCCACGTCTATTGAACAGGTTAAGAAGCTCATCCCTTGTTCCCTGTTTAGGATGTAGTTTCTGGCTTTCTCTTTTCCAATCTTACGTAGCCCCCTGCGCACCAGTGGCCTTACCGCTTTGCTCGGGGTGATATGATTAAAAAAAAAAATTAGGATCAGGTTTTGGGATTTACCTTCGTACTTTTCCGTTTGGATTAAAGTTATTTTCTAAAAAAATAATATATATATATATGATAAAATAAAGAAAAAAATTCAGCTCATCTATATAGGGTGTTCCATTAAAACGGACCGAAATGAATAATAAATAAAACAGTGTTATTGGTAAAATTTTATTGATTTCACAATTGGATTATGTTATTTGAGTCATGGCAATTATGGCCTGAATTGAATGCTATGGATGTCGGAAATTTTTGGTTCCAACAGAATGGTTCCATATACCACACAGACAATGCTACAATGGCTTTATTGAATGAGAAGTTCTCAGGTCGCATCATCTCTCGAAACAGTGATGTCAATTGACCACCACAATCGTCCAACTTGGCGCCTTTAGATTTCTTCCTTTGGGATCATCTCAAAAGTAAGGTCTACGCCAAGAAACCAACAACGATTCAACAGCTGAAAGATGATAAGGCATTTTGGTGAGATCGAAGAGCAACCATGCAGAGGCGTCATTAAAAATTTTGACCATCGAGTGGAGGTGTGCCGCCGAAGCCTTGGCGGACATTTGGGCAATATTATTTTTCACACATAACTGCCATGACTCAAATAACTTGATTCAATAAAATCAATAAAATTTCAACAATAAGAATTTTATTTACTGCTATTTTTGATCCGTCTTACTGGAACACCACATATATATATATATATATATACAAGGCAACCAAAAAAGTTCTGCTCGTTTTTATAGAAAAAATGAGAACGCTTCACAGTATGTGTAACGTATATTTAATCTTTGAAGTAATTGTCATCGGCATCCAGCACCTTCTGCCAACGTGTCTCCAGCTGTTCAATGCCCTTGCGGTAGAACTCGGGGAGGGATTGACGCAAAGAAGTCCGTGAGGGCCTTGCGCAAGTCTGCTTCATTGGTGAAGATGATTATCCAGGGAGTAGAAGAGGTGGTAATCAGATGGTGCAAGGTCAGGAGAATAAGGTGGATGGCACAAAGTCTCCTAGCCAAGATGCTGTATGGCATCCCTGACCACTCGCGCGACATGCAGCCTGGCGTTGTTATAGAGTAAAAGCACACCTTTGCGATTCACCAGTGATGGCTGCTTCTGGCGCAATGCCTGTTGCACACGTTTCTATTGCTGCGAGTATAGGTCTCCAGTGACCGTTTGGCCCGTTGGTAGCAGTTCACAATGAACCACTTGACGACCTGTCCACCAGACACAAAGCATAATCTTGAGTGGGTGCATAGGCGGTCTTGTGGTGTGAGGGACAGCATCCTGAGGAGACAACCAATGTCTGGAAGCTTGAGAGTTTCGTACAGAACCCACTTTTTATCACTGGTAAGCACTCGATTGAATAAGGATGCGGTACGGTGGAAAACAGTGATACGCAGGCTGCTACTCGTTGTCCCTTGTGTTTTTATAACGTCTGATGTTCCTACTTCCGGCTGTCCGAATTTTAAAACAATTGCTACACGCATTTCATATATATTTCAACTTCATTCAATGACTAATCAAAAAACGGAGAGAACTTTTTTAATTACCCTATATATGGATGTGCGTTGTGGTGCAGTGGATATCGGCTCGGAACGAGAAATCGGGGAGCCGAGTTCGAATTCCAGTTGAATCCATTGCATTCACTTACGCACAAATATCCTTGGGAAAGGTATTAATCCGTCTCCTCCCTCTAGTTATGGACAGATTGGGTTCTATAGCCTTGGCTGGCAACCAATTTACCGCAGAAAGAAATGGCAACCTACTGCGGAATAATCTTCTTCCCAGTCAGTCATGTCTCGAAAGAGACATGATCGCCCAAGCGTGTTTCATGTACGCCACTTAACTGACTGACTATATATATATAGGTATCAATAAATATATATGTACAAATACACGTACATATATAAATATTTTTCTTGTGTTAATAAAACAGTACTTAGTGTAATATAGTACTTAGTAATATAATATAATATAGTACTAATATAATATAATATAGTACTAATATAATATAATATAGTACTAATAATAATATAGTACTAATATAGTACTAATAATAATATAGTACTAATATAATATAATATAGTACTAATATAATATAATATAGTACTAATAATAATATAGTACTAATATAGTACTAATAATAATATAGTACTAATATAATATAATATAGTACTAATATAATATAATATAGTACTAATAATAATATAGTACTAATATAATATAATATAGTACTAATATAATATAATATAGTACTTAGTGTAATATAGCAGAGCTATAAATTATATATTGTTACGTGTTACGTTGTAACAAAAGAAAAAAAATGATTGACCAAAACTCAGAGCTAAATCACAGACAAATATTTAATTTACAAAAACACAAAATAAAATATTTTACAAATATACAATTTTTGCATTCAAATAGAAAAAAAAAAACAGAGTTTACTACTGGTAGTGTGACGGGTAAGTGTTCCGAAGAGGAAGGAAGGTGTCAAGTATCTTTACCCAGTTAAGCTAATGTAGTAGTCTAAGTGCTATACATTTTGGAAATCCTCAAATGTATAGATAAAAAATAATTTCCAGCATAGTCAACGAAAGAGTTAAAACATCAATTTACCCATTTAGTTCCATGAGTTTCTCATTCAGGTTTTAGTTGGTCGGTAACTTTTATTAGAGGTTCTATCGGCTGATAATACAAATCCTGAATTGGGCCGGAGTTGATAATGTCAGAAAATCCTTTTAACAACTAACTACTCTCTTCCCAAAACCTATTTTTATAGGGGCTAACACCTCATTTGCATATTTCTAGAACCGTTTAGAATTCTCTAGATTTTACTGGAATATCCTACAATCTTCCAAAACTTTCTATTCCTAATTTCTTTATTTAACAGCTATTTCATGAATTAAAACTTTTTTGTAACAACATGTAGGACCCAATAGAATCATTTACTATAACTTTTTAGACATTATTAATATTATTTTTATATAAATGTGTTCCCGTAGCAATAATTATATATATATATATATATATATATATATATATATATATATATATATACACACACACACACACACACACAGACACACATATATATATATATGTATATATATATATATATATATATATATATATATACGTAATTACAATAAAGCAGCACTAATTATTATAGACTAATATCCTAAAAAACCAATGCTAACCTATGAGTAACTTAAATCGTCAATAACCCAACGGGGACTACCTCGTAGGTTAAATAAAGGGGAAGAATAAAAAGAAAAAAAACCAAGCACAAGAACAATGCATCAAGAGCTTGTTTGAAAGAAAAAAAAGCCCAAGACGAAACCTTAACAGTAAAGTGCTCTATACGAAAGTACGAAAGTACGAAAGTAGAGCATATATATATATATATATATATATATATATATATATATATATATATATATATTATATCGTCACATATATTATAGTAAAGCATTTATATTATAGTAGAGCTATATATATTATAGTAGAGCAAATATATATATATATTGTTGGGTACTCTAAATCATGCCTAAGCGCCGACTGGGGGACCGCACCGTCCCGTTCGTATGTAGATTTAAGTCTAAATTATGAAAACCAAAGAAACGTAAAGCATTGCATAAACTACAATGCAGAATATGTCTGCTTTGTTTAACGGCATAACAACTTTTTATGGGTGGTTTAATGCCAAAATGTAATATTTTTGATAGCTTTGTTAATTTCCAAAAAAAGTATTTTTTTTTTACTATGAAAATTTATTGCTGTTATTCTTACTAAAAAAAATGTTACTTTCATAATGTTTTCACTTCAGTTTGGTGGTTCACTGTTTGTCGATAGCTGTAACCGTAACTGTTATTATCAATCAGGGTCAGGGCTAGCTTGGAACAAAAGTAATTAAGATGTGGTTCCACGCTCCTCAAAATCTCCCAGTCAGAGGCCTTGCTGCCGTATGTAGTTTATCGTCGTACCTAGAACCCAACTCGGAACAACTCAGTATGTTAACATAGTTAAGGACAAATATAAAAGCTTAGAAAAGATCAATAACTCAAAGCTGAACACCTTAAAGGCTATATATATATATATATATATATATATATATATATATATATATATATATGGGAGGGACTACTAAAAAGTTGTAGGTATGGGAATGTACTTTTTTGACAGTATTTATTTGTTTCTATTGTTATATTTGATATTTCAGACCGTCCTCAGCCTTTCATCAGAAACAAATGATTTTAAAATTTGGCCGCGGACGGTCTGAAATATTAGATGTGGTGATGGAAATGAATGGGTACTGTCAGCGGGGTACATTTTTAAACTTGCAACTTTTTAGTAGTTTTTCCTATACATATTATTAAGACAGTATACGTGGATCATCAATATATATATATATATATATATATATATATATATATATATATATATTCATAAATTATAACATGGATGTGTTGCAGTGTCACTGCAAGGGTGGCCATTTTGTTTCGACGCTTTTGTGTCTTGTCAAGTGATGTGATTGTTCTGAAGTGAATGGTTTCGGGGGTCTGAAAGCGAGCATGACCCCTTACGTCTACTGAACAGGTTAAGAGGTTCATCCCTTGTTCCCTGTTTAGGATGTGGTTTCCGGCTTTCTCTTTTCAAATCTTCTCACTTTGTTTGTTTTTTTTTGTTTTTTTTTCAATTGGAGTAGATAGATCTGTCTATCGCCCGGTTCACACTCCACCCACGTCTATTGAACAGGTAAAGAGGCTAATCCCTTGTTCCCTGCTTAGGATGTGGTTTCCGATTTTCTCTTTTCCAAACTTTTCACTCTTTTCAATCTTTTCACTATTACCTAGCCCCCTGCACATCAGTGGCGTTACTGCCTTGCTCGGGGTGATACGATTAAAAAAAAAAAATTACTGACATCGCTAACAAAGGTCATTCCAAGGATAGGATAGAGGCCAACAAAAACAAAAGCAAAAATAAAACAAAAAAAAAATTTGAAAAAAAAAGGATGACATATGAAATTTTCCAACTATTGACATAGAGGGAACAGATAAAGCCAAGGAATTAGCATGGATCAGGCTAGTCTCCCTGAAAGCAATACACAATATACAAAAAAGGAAGTAGATGACAGATAAAAGTTTCGAGTGAATGAAAACGGTACAGAATAAAGGTTGCTGGATTTTCCCTAGTCAAGATGTCCTCTCACTGAGGCATCTTAATTTGAACATCTACTGGGACACATATTTATCACATACGACCCATCACTTAATGATCCTGGAAGGCAGAATGTGTTACCCTTTGGTCAGCCATATGATGTGAGCTTCGAACTGGAAACGTCAGGATAAAACAGGTTTATCAACGCACATTCCTCGTTCAGCCATTCATCTCTCTCTTGCTTGCATCTGTCTCTCATGTATTTCTTTAACATTCGATATAATGTGCAACTTTTGTTTTATAATCTTACCACCCCAAGCAAGGCATTTTACTGCCACTGTTGCTCTGGTGGGTTACACAGGAGGAAAGTTATGAGAAAGAGAGACAGGTTATAGGGGATGTCAGAAAGTGGGTAAGAGAAGGATGAGAATACTGATGAGAGTGGAGTGAACGCAGAAAAATAGCACGAGAGAGTGGATACAAGTTTGTGAGATAGGATATGTCTATTAACTTTACTTTTAAATTCTTTGAGCTTGTAGCTGTCGAGGAAGCAAGTAAACAGAAGGGAATTCCACAGAAAAGTGCGAGAAAAGAAGCTTATGGAGTAGAAGTAGTGGTTATATTTTTTTCATTAGTAAAATGGTGGGACCTAGACGCCAATCTAGTTGCAAGAGTAAATTCATGTTGTCGGGGCACCAGTGAAAAAAGCTTGTTAGAGTAGTTGCCATGAAAATATTTGTAGAAAAGACCGAGGGAAGAGAAAGTGACTGAAAATTGAGATGCCAAGTCAGGATCGATTACATTTCAGATTCTTCTTTGGATTTTGTTTTGTCGAGAACTTCGAGATGAATAGCAGGAGCATCCGAACAGATATGACAACAGTATTCATTGCAAGGATAAATGTAAATTTAAAAATGTACGAGATAGATTCTGACGAGAAAAACTTTCTGGACCGACACAGTGACCCAACCTTCCTAGCATCAGATGTAGCTATAGATTTGATGTGGTCGTTCCACTTGAGGTCGGTTGAGAGAGTGAGGCCAAGGAGGCGCAGTGTGTTTCTTTCCAAGAGACTAGCAGGAAAGCCTATTACAGTTCAACTGATGGCAATCCGCACATTGAGACTCAGTCGATGCAAGAGGTCAACAACATTTCCGAAATATATTCTCATCGGTCAGGCAACACAGCTTTCCTTTTAGTTGTTACTTTATGCATTTTCTTCGACGCAAAAAAAAAAAAAAAAAAAATAGATAAAAATTACTGAGTTGTTTACAAAAGCAGGAAATTGACAACGCAATGACCGCTCGGTTTTCAGGGATTGGTTGCGGTATTTACTTGACTTTTTTTTTAATGTTACTATTCCCTTCTGTCCTTTTCTTTTTTTTCTTTTTTTTTTTTTTGTATCGCTCGTTTATTCTTTCTTTTATTCTTTTCTATTTCATTCTTTTGTTCTTTCTTTCTCCCTTTTATTCTTTATGCTTTGTTTATAAGCTATTCCATCTCTAACCGCAAAGTTGTTTTTTTCCTAAAATGTTCTTTTTTCACGCCTTTCTTCCTTCTATATTTCTTTCTTCCGGCTTTGTAAGATTTTTTTTATTTATTCTTACAAACTCTCTCTTCCTCTGTCACACATTCTTTCTTTCTTTCTTTCTTTCTTTTTCATTTGCTGTTTTACCCTTTTTCTTTACTTCATTCTGTCTTTCTTTTATGTTATCTATTTATTTCTTTTAAATATTTTAACGTTTTTTCCTTTTCTTTCTTTTATTCACGCATCTACTTTTTCTTGAATTTTGTCCATTTTTTCATTCTTTCATTTGTTTTTTACGTTTTTCTTTCTTTCCTTTTTCAATAGTTTTGCAATTCTTTCTTTTCCTTACTTCTTTTAAACATTTTAATTTCCTTCCTATATTCTTTCTTTCTTTATTTCATTAATTAATCAATTCATACTTTTTTCCTTTAAGCTATCGACTTTCTTTCAAACATCTTTAGATATTCTTTCTTTCTTTCTTTCTTTCTTTCTTTCTTTCTTTTATCCATTTCATTAGTTAGCCCATCTCCTTGTTTCATTGATTCTCTCACTTTCTTTCTTTCTTTCTTTCTTTCTTTCTTTCTTTCTTTCTTTCTTTTATCCATTTCCTTATTTAACCCATCCTCTTTTTTATTGATTCTTTCTTTCTTTCTTTCTTTCTTTCTTTCTTTCTTTCTTTCTTTTATCCATTTCATTAGTTAGCCCATCTCCTTGTTTCATTGATTCTCTCACTTTCTTTCTTTCTTTATTTATTTATTTATTTATTTATTTCTTTCTTTCTTTCTTTTATCCATTTCCTTATTTAACCCATCCTCTTTTTTATTGATTCTTTCTTTCTTTCTTTCTTTCTTTCTTTCTTTCTTTCATGATTCAGTTCTTTTCTTGTTTCTTTTATTCTTTCATTTGTTTTACCTTCTTTCTTTCTTTGTTTTTCTTTCATGTTGTGCATTTCCTCTTTTAAACATTTGAATTTATTTCTTTTAAGTTATCGCCTTTCTTTTAAGCATTTAAAAACCTGTCTTTATTTATTTCGTGCACTTATTTTTATTTTCATTCTCTTCTTGTTTTTTTCATTCTTTCGTTTATTTTATATTTTTCTTTCTTTCCTTTTTGTCCTTTTTCTGTTGTTTCCTTCCTTCTTTCTTTCATTCTTCCGTTTTTAAGTTATCGTCTTTGTTTTAAACATTTTAAAATCTGATTTGTCTTTCATCATTTCTTTCTTTCGTGCACTTATTCTCAATTTCATTCTTTTCTTGTTCTTTTTCATTCTTTAATTTGTTTTACCTTCTTTATTTCTTTCTGACTTTGTTTTTTGCCTTTCTGTCATCTTCTTCATTTCTTTTAAACATTTTTAACTTCTTTCTTTCATCCATTTTCTTCCTTTCTTTGACGTTTTTGCTTTTCATTCAAACATTTTAAAATCTACTTTGCCTTTCTATCTTTCGCGCACTTTTCTTAATTTCATTCTTTTTTTCTTTCTTTCATTTCTTTTATCTGTTTTATTTCTTTTCTTTTTGTCTTTCTTTTGGTGTCTTTTTCCTTCTTTCAAACATTTTAACTTATTTCTTTCATTCATTCTTTCTTTTTTTAATTATCGCCTTTGTTTTGAACATTTTTAAATGTTCTGGCTTTTTTCTTTCTTTATTTTGCTCACTTATTCTTTCTTTTTTCTTCTTTTCCCCTTTCTTTCTTTCTTTCTTTCTTTCTTTCTTGTTTCTTTCATTTTTTCGTTTGTTTTATCTTTTTTTTCCCTTTCTGTCTTTCTTTTGAATATTTTAAAATCTGTCCTGGCTTTCTTTCTTTCTTTCTTTCTTTCTTTCTTTCTTTTTTCACACTTATACTTCTTTTCATCCTTTTCTTGCTTCTTTCATTTGATTAATCTTTCTTCTTTCTTTCCCTTTTATCTTTCTTTTTGTGTCTCCTTCCTTCTTTTAAACATTTTAAAGTCTTTTTTTCTTTCATCCATTCTTCTTTTTTTAAGGTATCGTCTTTGTTTTGAACATTTAAATCTATTCTTTCTTTCTTTCTTTCTTTCTTTCTTTCTTTCGCTTACTTATTCTTACTTTCTTTCTTTTCTTGTTTCTTTCTTTTGTTTTATCTTTTTCTTTCTTTCTTTCCTTTTTTGTCTTTTTTGGTGCCTAGTTACTTCTTTTTAAACATTTCTTTCTTTCATTAATTCTTTACTTTTTTAAATTATTACCTTTGTTTTAAACATTTAAAAATTTGCTTTATATTCTTTTCATTCGAGCACTTATTCTCAATTTCATTCTTTTCTTCTTTCTTGTATTCTTTAATTTGTTTCACCCTCTTTCTTCCCTCTTTTTTTCCCTTTCTTTTTAATCTTGTCTCCTTCATTTTTTTTTTAAACACTTTAACTTCTTTGTTTTCTTCTTCCCACCTTACATTCCTCCTTCGGCCACATAGAGATTTACAATTTTACCTGGAATGCAACTAAAATTAGCAAAAAAAAAACAAAAAAACATTCCAATAGTAAATCTCATGATCTATTTATAAAATACACTGAAATCATCTTCACACACACACACACACACACACACACACACACACACACACACACACACACACGTAGGATAAATAACATTATATATATATATATATATATATATATATATATAAATGCTCTTTATGTACGTACACACACAAACATGCACACACACACACACACATATATATATGTTCTTTATCTAATCATAATAGCGCTATTAAGTATATCCTTACTGCAACCGAATCTATTTATATATTCTTAAATATCAAACTCGACCCCCTCCCACGCGCATTAAAACAAACATGTATTTATTTTTAGCCACTATCTTTAGCGACTGTGATAACAATTGCTGCTTCAAAAAGACAGCCAAACAACCCTCTTTTGTTAATTGTTGCCAATTTAATTACGGCTCCAATTACGGCTCCAATTACGGCTCCAATTATCAATCGATCGTTGTCATAAGTAATGTTTATAATTGAAAACATTAAAATTTTCAATTTCTGACGGTCTTTTTAGATTCTCTCGAGATTGTTGGAAAAAAAAAATTTTTTTAACTCTCTTTCTGTTTGATATTTTATACAGTGTAACCCTGATATAAGAGAGTTGTCGGGATCGGATAAAAATTAACTTATATCAGGGTTTCTCTTATATCCGGGTTTGATATATTTTATATACATTACCACAGGCTCTAATTTGGGACCAAAGAAAATCTCTCTTATATCAGGGTTTCTTTTATATCAGGTTTTCTCCTATAAAAATATTCAATAAAAAACGTCAAAATTAGTTACAGCTGCACAAAAAATATTAAACAAATAATAAAAAGCCACAACAAAAAATTAACAACCTACAATAATGCAATCGAAGAAGCTCATGGCAACTGCAGAAACGGAACTACATGTCCACTCCAGAGAAATTGCCAGCAAACAAACATAGTATATAAAGACAAGGTAAGTGCAAACAACAACACAATGTACTACATCGGTGCCACTGAGGAACCATTTAAGAAAAGAAAAAACAACCATAATTTTTCATTCTCCAACAGAAAATACTTGAACAGCACTACACTATCAACATACGTATGGCGTCTAAAAGACAGAAATATTTCACCAACAATAAGCTGGAAAATACTGAAAAAAGCACCTGCCTACAACAACATTACAAAAAAAAAATGGCTACTTTGCCTACATGAAAAAGTAGCAATTATACCTCATACCCCACAAAAGAACTTGCTAAACACGAGATCAGAACTAATTTCCACATGCAGACATGAAAATAAATACCTATTATCACAATTTATACCAAACGGATAAAAAAAAAGGAACCGCTGATACCATAATCCTATCAACTATTCTCTAGTTCATACTACCACCATAAAATTGCATTTATTATTATTATCATCACACCACCATTTCTAATCACTACTACCGCTTTACAACAACTATTTGCTACCACAACTGTTATTATCATCAAATATTATTATCACAGTATTAGTCTTATTCATCATTAACGTAAATTACACATCTCTGCCGTAGTAAAATTAATACACTACACATAAACACTAACAAGTATTACAAATTAGAATTTCTACCATTTAAATATACGCAACCACAAAAATAAAAATAAATAAATAAAAATAAAAATAAAAAACAAGCTAATAACCGACTTTTTTTTTTTATAAGCGTTTCACCCCGAGCAAGGCATGTCACTGCCACTACTGCGCAGGGGACTACGTAGAGTGGAGAAAGGATGATTAAATATAGGAAATATCAGAGGGTGGGTGATAGGCGGGTAAGGATACCGAGAATGAGGGTTGGGTAGATGAGAGTGTTCTGAGAATAGTTGGGAGTTAGTGTGATAGGAGGTGTCTATTGACCCTACATTTAAACACCTGGAGATTGTAACTGTCGGGAAAGCAGACTTGTGGTAGGGAGTTCCACAGGCGGGAAGCGCGAGAAAAGAAGCTGTTGGAGTAGAATTTACGGTTACATCTTATTTGTTTAACTAGTTGCCAATCTCGTATCTCGTGTAAATTCGTGCTTAGGCGGCACCAGTGATCTAAGCTCATCGGAGCAGAAGCCATGAAAGTCCTTGTAGAAGAGGCACAGGGAAGCCACATCACGCCGGTGAGAGAGCGGCTGCAGCCGGTCTACCAAGTCAGTATCAACCACGTTACAGATCCTCCTTTGTATTTTATCAAGAAGCCCTAGGAGAGTAGCAGGGGAACCCGACCAGATATGGCAGCAATATTCAATACACGGGCGGATGGTAGATTTGTATATGTGCAAAATAGATTCAGGTGGGAAAAACTTCCGGGCCCTGCACAGGGAGCCCACTTTCATAGCAGCAGATTTGGCAATGGATTCAATATAGTCATTCCATTTGAGGTCCGCCGAAAGTGTAAGGCCAAGGAGGCGTAGTATTTTATTCTCTGGGAGGCTAGCCTGTCCCATGCTAATGGGAGGTAGATGCGATTGTCTATGGTGGTTAGTTGATAACAGCTTTGTTTTAGAGGCATTGAAATTTACCAGCCATTTCCTACCCCAGGCCACTACGGATTGGAGGTCCCTTTCAAGTACGGCAGCGAGGTTCACTTTGTCGTCCAGACCTGGTTTCTGATCGATGCGAGAGTAGATTGTTGTGTCGTCGGCATACATGCCAACTTGGGATCTAATGGTGTCGGGGAGATCATTAATGTAGATCAGAAAGAGCGTGGGACCTAGGATGGCACCTTGAGGGACGCCCGCGTTCGTATGGTAGTTTTGGGAGGCATGCCCATTTAATACCACCTTCAGTGTGCGGTTAGAGAGGAATGACTGGATGAGGTCAAACAGATGTCCAGTTATCCCATAGCTCCGCAGTTTGCACAAGAGGCCAGCATGCCAGACCCTGTCGAACGCTTTGGAGATATCCAAGGCAACGGTTCGGGCTTCACCATTCTTGTCGAGTGCCCGGTATATGTACTCGGTAATGGTCGTTAGCATATCAGCAGTAGACCTGGTGAAGCGAAACCCATACTGTTTGTCAGAGAGAAGCCCGTTGGCCATAAGATGCTGAATCACCTCGGCGTTGATAATGGCTTCGAAAACTTTGCCAAAGATTGGAAGGAGACTAATAGGACGGTAATTGGCGGGGTCTGAGGGTTCGCCAGAATTCTTAAATATAGGTACTACGCAGGAGGATTTCCACCAGGCAGGAAAGCAGGAAGCAGATAGGCAGAGGTTATAGAGTTTAGAGAGGACAGAGGAGAGTTCTGGGGCACATTTCTTCAGTACTATGACTGGGATTCCGTCACCGCCGCTCGCTTTGTGTGGGTCAAGTTGCGCAATTATCTTGGCGACCAGCGAGGGTGTAATGTGGACGTTATTTAGTTGAGCCTTAGTTCTGGGTGGGAAGTCAGGTGTAGGTATTCCTAACGAGTCCAGTGTCGAATTGGTTGAGAATCTACGGGCAAAGCATTCAGCCTTGTCGGCTGGGGAGGTGAGAACTTCAAATTCATTGATTAGTGGGGGTATTGAAGTCTTGTTCCTGTTGAGCACGCTTTTGCAGAGACGCCAGTAATCTTTGGAGCCAAACTTAGAGGATGCTATGCGTTGTCTAATCCTGGTAGCAAACGCCCTCTTAGCTTCGTTCAGTACTTTTTTTACACTTGTTCCGTGCTGAGGCGAAAAGGCGCCTGTTTTGGTTCGACGAGCAGCTTCGATAGAGCCGGAAGAAATGGTTTCGGTGGGCAATGGCGACCGAGCAAGCGGGTGAGAACCAGGGGGACGAATTTGGTTTTAGTTGGAATTTCCTGGCCGGGATAAAAGCATCGATGCCAGCTTTAACCCAAGAGGAGACTTCGGAGGCACAGTCTTCGACAGGAAGATCGAAGACGTTGTTCCAGGGGACGTCGCAGAGGAAGTCCCTGAACGAGTCCCAGTCGGCTCTTTGGTAGCAGTATGATATTCTGCTGGTCTGGTTTTCTTGGGTAGAGTTAGTGCGGATTGATATGTTTACGGAGACTACGGCGTGGTCAGAGTTTCCGAGGGGGGCAGAGTTGCCTGGTAGTGCAGGAGTCTGGGATGGAGGTGAAGCAAAGGTCGAGTAAAGAGTCCCTTTCGTTAGGGTTTTTAGAGAAACGCGTGGGGAAGTCCACCACTTGCGTTAGAGCTTGGGCTATTGAAAAGTGCATGGTGCGGATCCCAGCAAGGTCGGTGGCTGAGTTTTCAAGCCACTTGGTGTGGTGGGCGTTAAAATCGCCAAATACAAATATATGTGCAGATGGGTGAGAAGAAATGGCCCTGTCGATATTAGTAGAGATGCAATCAAGTACCGTACAGTCAGAGGAGGAGGGGGAACGGTAGAGGAAGAAGAGATAGCTAACCGAGCTTAGAAGTGAGAGACGGAAGCACATGAAGGAATGATCAAGGGATTCAAGAGATGTGACCCTGGCTAGGGCGAGTTGTTCGCTGACATATACACCAAGCCCATGCATATGGACATTGGAGTCCTTCCTGAAGAGAGGAAGGTAACCAGGAACGAACAGCTCTGAAGAGGGGATAGAAGGGTCAAGGTTAGTCTCATATATAGCTAAGATATCGGGTGAGTTAGTTAGAAGGAAAGATTCTACACTATTAAAGTTACTGCGAATACCTCGTATATTTGTGAAGGTAACGCAGATAGGTTTGGGCGATTTACGACTAGCTGGTTTAAGCTTGCTATTTTGTTTGTTTAATTTCATGCTGTTTATAGTTGTGGATAGAGAGAGGTCTAGAGTAGGGACAGATGGTCGTTAATTGCAGCAGGTGAAGGATGGTGAATGGCGTCGCCTGCAGGGGTTGACCATCGGAAATTCATGCAGGGACGCCTGTCCATGCGCGAAATGGCACTACAGGAACCCCGATATTATTCAACTGTTGATCAGAGCAGCCTATCAAGACGCTACGCAAGAGTTCGGGCTCCTAACTACCAGTCGGAAGCAGCAACCAGGAAACTGCCAACCCGGTACTCTCAGAATGAAGAGACATTGCCACCATACTCACCAACTGCAAAAAGCTTCCAGCCGAACCGACATAAAGACCGAAAAAGAGAGAGATCAACCGGGAACCCCTTCCTAAACAAGAAACAAGGCGATCACCTCTACTCCTGTCCAAAAGAAGTGGGTGGAGTGTGAGACCGGGCGATAGAAGGTACTATCTACTCCAATTAAAAAAAAAAATAAATGTTTGACTGAAGTTAACTAAGTTTCAACTTAGTATAAGTCAAACCTAAATTTGATAATTAAAAACAATTTACACAAACATAGTCGCAGTGCAATACAAGAGCGACAAGTAGAGAACTTAGGTTAGTAACAAAACAGGAACAAAAATTAGACAGAAAAGATAACAACCAAAAAAAATAAAAAAAAGAATAAAAAAAAATTCAAAAAATTCAAAAAATACAGCAAAATAAGATCACACTGGCTAAAACTTACCAGTTGCAGGCTGTAAAATAAAAAATAACAATACAGCCTTAAATAAAATAATAGCAATTCTTACCTATCATAGTTTCACACAGAACCCATCATACGTACATATGTACGTACGAGAAATCGACAACTGTCCGCGCGTTGACATCGCTACACTGTTCGAATACACCAACCGAATGGGTATATATGTGCGCAACGGCACACATATATATGTTTATGCAAGCCCCAGTGGGCGAATGCGAGTGTGTGTGTGTCTTTGCGCGCGTCAATGGGTGTACAAACATATATATATATATATATATATATATATATATATATATATATGTCTGCGTCTGTAATGACGGGTCCTGGGTATGACCTTAAACTGCATCCAGCAGCAAGATCCCTGATTGAGAGGTTGTGAGGAGCATGGAACCACCTCTTAATTGCTGTTGTTCCCAGGTCCACCCTGACCCAGAGTGGTAGTACCTATTAGGGTCCCAGCTATGAGTAAATAGTTAACCCCCAAACTGGGGTCAAAATGCTATGAAAGTATTAACCAACAAAACTTTTTTGAATGAAAAATATTACCAACAAAACCTTTTCTGAAAAAAATATAAACAAACAAAAACAATAAAACAAATAAACTAAATAAAACAAATCAAAACGATTTTCAGCATTAAATGACCTAATCAAGGTTGATATGCTGGTTAAATGAACCAACCAACCAACCAACCAACCAACCAACCAACCAACCAACCAACCAACCAACCAACCAACTGTCATGACGACAGATTTCCCCCACTTCTACAAAAATACACGAATATACACAACCCTACATATAACCAACTTTTAAAAAAAATAATCAGTTTGTCTGTCTGACGATCGCAAGTGCGTGAAACCCAGGGTTACAAACTCACATCTATCTATCTATCTATCTATCTATCTATCTATCTATCTATCTATCTATCTATCTATCTATCCCAGTCTGTTCATATCTATCTATCTATCTATCTATCTATCTATCTATCTATCTATCTATCTATCCCAGTCTCTTCATATCTATCTATCTATCTATCTATCTATCTATCTATCTATCTATCTATCTATCTATCTATTTGATTTGTAAACAAGTTATTACACGACTTAGGTTTCTACCGTGTGATGTCTTCATCTATATCAGCGATTTTTATGATTAAAATTTCGGAATGATTTAGCTGACGGATGACATACAAGTCAATGCCTGATCAGTATCGGCGAGCTCACCGTGGAGAACGGGTATAGTGTTGAAAAACTCAAAACCCTAAATGAATCTCGGTTAAAGACATCACTGATTATCTGTGCCAAATCATCAAACAGATGTATTTCCGAAAATGGAATATTTGTTGTTTTAATGTCTTTTCTCTTCGCTAAAATCAATTAATTTTCTTTTACTCCCAGTTACCATTTGCGTCTTTGTGGCATACTCGCCTTGCTTGGGGTGAAATGATTAAAAACATCCGTTTGTTTTATCATGTCCATAAAATATTTACCTCATTTTAAGTCGCAAAGAAATGATAACAGATTTGTGTGTTAATAGTTACGTAACAAGTTTTGTTGGATGAGCACTTACCTACAAATTGATGACAAAATTTACGCCCAAGTTATGGAAGATTCCACTGAACGGGACGGCAATACGGAAATGAGTTCGACTAAACAAGAAAAATGGGTATGGCAATATTGAGATTAGCCGTTTCTATACAGGAAACATTTGACATTCATTGGCTGAACAGTGAGCGTAAATGTCAGCTGAAACTTATAAAGTCTTTTATTAAATAGATTTCAGGAAGTTAGAGTTCTCGAATCCAGTGTTATCACTCTTTTAAGTACGTACTGATGGGAGTTTCCTGTCAAACCTTCCTTTTTTTTCGGTAGTGTTAAAAGTCAACATCTTGACTATATAATTTTTTTCACTTCTAGTTACAGGTGTTACCCATTTCAGTTGCTGTTATTGTGGGAAGTATCCAAGAACTTTTCTTTGTTTTTTTCCTATTTTTAAAAATGCAAACACACACACACACACACACACACACACACACACACACACACACACACACGTGTGTGTGTGCGTGTGTGTGGATTGTATGTGGATGACGAATATATATTATGCAATCATAACGATTGAGCTCTCTAGAGAGGAAAATTTTAAAAAAAAAGCAGTTACCACTTCTGCAATTTAAGCATTACTTTTCAGAAATGAATTGAGTTCTTTTGGTGACTGGCGTGTGTATACACCGCTTTTGAATAACACGCTAAAATTTTCTTTATCTGATTCCATGTACCTATGGCTTAGGCGTTAGCGACTCCAGCTGACACCAAATCGGCCGAGATTCGATCCCGGCCAGAAGCAAGTGAATGTCTAACCGCACTGATGAGCTGTGATACAGCGGAACAGGCTTGTATGTGGATGACGAATATATATATATATATATATATATATATATATATATGAATAAAGATAAAAGGAAAACTTAGTCGATGCGTTACATCTTCTGAGGGACTTTATCAATGCAAATATAAGGATTTTCTTTTGTTACTAGTATTTATATACATGAGCAAGTGTTATACAAATGTTATTGGTTTTTCAAAAGTTTCGGTATAGGAGTGCTCATGAATATTCATTAAAGTAGCGGAAAGGTCATGCAAGTTCATGAACATGATGTGATACAATTGAATGCCTAATAAACAAAGGTCAGTAGAATATATATATATATATATATATAAGAATGAACAGAATAAGCAAAGAACCCACCAACTCTGTCACACCTAGAATTTATCTAAACTCAACACAAAAGTTTCACACGGCAGCGTCTGAAATAGTAAAAGACTAAAAGACTTAATTAATATAAAATAAAATAATAAGCTAAAATTTGAAAGGGGATTTTACTCTATTACCAGCAATAATTTCCACATCATCGGAGGACTTTTAATGAGTTTAAATAAAAGATTATGTGAACACAAAAGAGATATCTTACAAAATAACATATTAAATCCATTAGTTGTTCACTATAACGATATCCAATACAATTTTGATTTGAAACATTCTAATTAAAAGGGAAATCAATTGCTAAGGCGAAAGTGTATAGAAAGTTCTTTAACGGCTAGATCATTAAAGGCAATTTTTTTTCCGAAGTGATTTTACTTACTTGATTTTGGATTTCAATCCTTATATTACACACTCACACACACACACATACGCATATATATATATATATATATATATATATATATATATATATATATATATATATTTCAGTCGAGCACACTGCATTCAATTGCGCACTAGTACACCTGGGAAAGGTATTAATCCGTCCGTTCCCTCCAATTATGGGTTAAATAATTGAGGTCTGCTGTTCATGCGATCTGTGGCAGATTTCTGCATCGATTGTTTGTTATCAGCAGTTCTAAAAAGTGTGGATGGTACTACACAATGCCTTCACCACTATAAACAAATCTCTGTGTGGATGTCTTACTAAGGTTAGACCCTCATACATCGAAATCGATGAGAGAGTCCATAATATATATATATATATATATATATATATATATATATATATATATATTAATCTTTATATATATATTAAACTTTATATATATATATATATATATATATTAATCTTTAATCTTATTAGACTTTTAATGTTTTAGACCCAGCTATGACAAATTTTTGTGTTGTGTTTAATTCCATCTCGTCGCGTCTAATATATATATTGGATACATATTTGTTCCATCGCTATTTAAATTGATACAACTGTCACTTCCTCCTGTCAATACAATACATAACTTCATTCTAATGCCTCAATGTTCTTTTAAATTATAATAACCTCCCACTTCACAACATTCAACAAATATAATGACATTTTTGTTATTTTACTTTTAAATTCTTTTTATCAATATAACTATACTATCAGTATAGCCCGGCGTTGCTCGGGTGTAATGAAAGCTTTAAAACTAACCATGGTCCTAGAGCTCGGATTCTTTGGACGTTGGCACGAAAGATTAAAAAGTTTCCAGTTAAAGCGAAACTGTAGATTGAAAGATAAATGAATGGATGTAAGTCAAGTTTTGATTTGGTATCGATATCAAATCAGTTTTTTTCATCGCAAACTGAATTTTGAAGGCTAAATAAGTCCTCTGAGTAAATGGTACCATTGCTGAGATTAAGAACTACAGTTATACCTACTTAGAGCCAAACCCGAAGCAAAAACCAAAATAAAAGGACTGAAAAATATACAGACATACAGACAGATAAACAAACACACACACAAACATCTTGCCTTTTATATATATATATATTATCGATTTTCTGCACTATTGTAAGAACTGCAATCTTGAAACTTCTGAATATTGTTTTTTATGTCTTTTTCTATGAGTGTATCAAATTTGATTAAAATCGGACCACTCCTTCTCTAACACGATTTTTCGATTATCGATTTTCGATATTTATCGGGGGTACCTCGACACAAAACCATAGCTAAGAACACTCGCAGACGCTTATAGTTCAACTGTGTAAATTTTCAACAAAAACGATTCAGCCGTTTCGGAGTCTATAGTAACGGACACACACACAAACATACATACATACTTACAAAGTTCCATTTATAAATAAGTTTAGAAATTTAGATATGACTCCGTAACTGAACCACATTTCACTTACTGATGATGGTTCATTGAGCATCAAGACGTGATAATTTTTGAGATGCAGTATGCTATTATTGTAACAATAATAATAATGTTTACATATGAATATGGTCAAAGGTAAAATCGAGAAAGATGATCACTTTGGCTTTAGTGGTGGTAGTAATATTCAGTTCGTGGTCTTTAAAAAAATCTTATCAGGTTATAGTTGATCTGTTTGTCGTGGGCCTGATTTGTAGAGTAGGATTATTCTGTTGTAGCTACATAGTCCAGTATTTTTTAAGAATTATTTCCGTGATGAATCTTAATCTCATATTAAGGGTATAGCAACCAATTCACAAGCCCTCGCAGAGTCATATGCACCCCTATCAATGCAGAAATCTGGGTTACATATGTTGGAGTTTTTGGGTACCGTTGTATACTAGTGAGCCAGCCATAAGCTGACTCATTTTATAGTTCACTAAAGGAACGGTTAACCAATCAGAAGGCTCAAAATATTCAATGCGACGTATATAAAGGCGACCATGTTTTCCCGAGTATTGGCGATAAAATCAGATTCAATAGAGTGTCCGACTAGTGAGTATTAATCTTTGATCTTGTTTCATTGAACAGATTACGTACTGCGCTGTATTCTATATCCATAAACTATGGCGGACATAGTCAACCACATACACCTCCGAATTCAGAATTTTCTTCACAGTTACCAACCACCCAAGGCTATAGAACCCAGTTTGTTCTACTGTTTGCATATATCTCTAGGAGTGGGAAGTTGGATTCATACCTTTCCCACATAAGTGAATGCAATGGGCACCTCGAGGTGGTGTAATGGTTAGCAAGCTTGTCTCGCTAAAACCAGTGCAATTGAGCAGTGTGTTCGATTCTCACTGGGTGCCCCGTACTTTCGGCCGTGTGCCACGTCTAATCTTGTTTAGAAAATCACCTTAAGTGAATGTAATGAACTTGACTGGAATTCGAACTCGTCTCTCCAATTCGTCAGTCCAAGTCGCAATGCATTACACTTACGTGAATCCCATTTTAAACTTCCCCCTTAATTTTTTATATACATATATCTAAATCTAATTTTTTGTATATCTAAAATTTACACACCCACACACACACACACACACACACACACACACACACACACACACACACACACACACACATATATATATATATATTTATAGCGGGTATCTCTTATTCCTTTTTTAGTTGTAGTAGGATTCCGTAGCAGGTTAACGAAATTTGGCCTTCTGGGAAGGTAGCCCACTATAATTCATAAAATGATTATAAATTCAAGAAAGGCAATTAGAGTATAAAATAATATTTATACATATATACATTTCAATTGATGTTTTACAAAATAAGTAATGCTTGATATAAAAGTCCAACGGAGGTAAAAGAGTTCATGGCAAAATAATAAGCTGAAGGAGATTAAGGCTTAGAAATGTGGAAGCGTCTTGTGGGTAAAGAATGTTCATTTACATGTTGCCACTTCAAAGGTCAGTAGGTCAGCAAGTTGGTTTGTGTGGAAGGTCTTTGAAGATGTCGATAAGTACTTTTTGAGAACAGGGAGAAAGTAAAAGGTCAGAATAGTACTTATGAGACAGGGAAAGAAGAAAGAGGCAAGCATAGTAGCCGCTCGACTTAGGTCAAGGGAGAAACTAATTACACTCTTTTCCTCAAGTCCTGACTGATGAAGCGTTTGTGTCTTCGCTTTTTATATCGGCATTTTGGATCAAACGCAGCTAGTTTCGAATTTCATCCTTGTATTTGATTCCGGGATTCTCATTGGCTGGTAAATAAAAAAATGGTAATTTGATATTTGATTAATTTTTATTTTTCAACCGGAACATCTGCGCGAATCCACTTGCGCATGGGTGATTTTTATTCATTCGCTTTCTGGTCGGCATAGAGCCAACATCCGATTTGCTCGCTTTTGCTTGGTCGGTGATATCACCACATATTATAAGGAAGTGAAAGAACAGATAGATTAAACCCATTGTTCGTGCATATATATATGTAAGTTATAATAAAAGGTGTCAGTTTAAACTCACGTCAGGGGGAAATGTTCTAAAATACATAGTGTCGTTATAATAAATATGATATATAGCGTCTTTATAATATCGTTATAACGTTTTTGAAACACCCTGTGTATAAAAATGAACGTAGGTTGAAAGTAATGCCAGTATATGCCATGAAATATGTAGTGCCCATATAATGTAATGTAACATATAGAGTCGTTATAATATTTTTGAAAACACTGTATATGAACAATGGTGCCAATCTCAATTAACAAAATTAGTTGCTTAAAATTTCAGATGCTTTTTATTTATTTCCTATAATTGCATCATTTAATGTCTAGCAACCTAATATTTTGCCTTTGGTTATTCAGTGGCTATATTCTTGAAAGGTTTGAGTCTGGGTTGGTTGCGACACCGATGATTATTGTAATTGAAACTTTCAAATTCTTTAGATAACACACACACACACACACACACACACACACACACACACACACACACACACACACACACACACACACACACATTTAGTGTATCGAGGCAGCAAATAATTTTCTAAACATATACTGTTAAATATAAGAGACAATGAATGTCTATTGTGTCAAATCATGAAAAAAATATATTATATAATTATATTATTATAAAAAATTCAAAACAATTGATCTCATAGAATTTTTGTCTTTATTTTCAACTGAAATTAAAGCCAAAATACGACGTTTAGAACGGCTCATGATTAAACATAATAGACATTCATTGTCTCTTATATTTAACAGTATATGTTTAGAATATATATATATATATATATATATATATATATGTATATATATATGTACTAGCAGTATAGCCCGGCGTTGCTCGGGTGTAATGAAAGCTTTAAAACTAATCCATAGTCCTGGAGCTCAGATTCAGCTTAAAAAAATATTTGTGTGAAGTTTGGTGAGAATCGGATAAAAATTGTGGATTTGTATAAAGGACATACAGACAGATAAACAAACACACACAAACATCTTGCCTTTTATATATATATATATATATATATATATATATATATTATCGATTTTCTGCACTATTGTAAGAACTGCAACCTTGAAACTTCTGAATATCGTTTCTTAGGTCTTTGTCTATGGGTGAATCAAATTTGAGTAAAATCGGACCGCTCCTTCTCTTACCCGATTTTTCGATTATCGATTTTCGATATTTATCGGGAGTGCCTCGACATAAAACCTAGCTAAGAACACTCGCAGACGCTTATAGTACAACTGTGTAAATTTTCAAGAATATCGGTTCAACCGTTTCGGAGTGTATAGGTAACGGACACAGACACACACACACATACAGAGAAACTTCCATTTACAAATAAGTTTACATATATATAAGGAAGTGGAAGAACAGATAGATTAAAAACTATTGTTCATGGATATATATATATAAATTATAATAAAAGGTGCCATTTAAAACTCATGTCAGCGGTATATGTTATAAAATACATAGTGTCGTCATAATTATTATAATAATATCGTTTAATAATATCTTTATAGTATCGTTTTAACGGTTCTAAAACACCTTGTATATGAAAAATTAACGTCGGTTTAAAGTGATGCCAGGATATGTTTTTAAATATTTAGTGTCCTTATAATGTAATGTAATATATAGTGTTATAATATTTTTGAAACACACTGTATATAAACAATGGTGGCTATTTCAACTAACAAAATTAGTTGCTAAAAATTTCAGAAGCTTTTTATGTATTTGCTATACTTTCGTCATTTAATGTCTGGCAACCTAATATATTGCCTTTGGTTATTCAGTGGCTATATTCTTGGAAGGTTTGAATCTGGGTTGGTTGCGACACCGAGGATTATTGTATTTGAAACTTTCAAATTCTTTAGATAAAAAAAATGAAACAAACAAAAGACATCCTTATAAAGTTTGTAAAATGTTGAGATGTTTTATTGTTTTCCAGTCGCACATAATTATGTGTCGTGACAAAGGATTCGCCAGGATTTATTTAGCATCACACGTTTATCTTTGTTTATGAAGAGGAGAGTTATACTGCATAGACAGCTGTCGATTTTCCAGGAAAATCCTGCCCGTGACTCCACTCAGAGGAGGACGTTCCAATATCGTTTCATCTTCCCTCGATCGGTGAAGGACTCTATTACCTCCATCATATGAAGCAACAAAGTGCCACATTATCCATTATTAGAAATAGGTATTAATTTACTTTGGGGTAAGAATCTCAGCTACTATTAATGATGTATTAGAACATTTCTGACTCTCTTTTTGAGAAACACGCACATCCACAGAAATATGTGTCGCGTTCACACTTATAATGTCATCTTCGTATTTCGTGATAAGCTGACATTCTTCCTTAACGTCTTGATGTCATATTTAATTTTAGCAATTTTTGGCGATGAATAATTCGTGTTTACCTTGGTGGCAAAAACTCACAAAAAACAAAAAAAACAAAAAAACAAACTTACATTTGACAGGTGTGGGTAGCATAATCTTTACAGTTTATCAAATGATCGTCTTTTTTCTGGATATATTGCACATTTCAAATACTACAATACCCGGCACAGAACCACCTCGTTTAGTGTTTCTTGGTTCAGCGTTACCCCGTTTAGTCCCGCTTGGCTCAACGTTACCCTGTTTTTGCTACTCGGTTCAGCGTTATCCCTATTTCCAGCAAGTAAAATACCTGAAAAGCACTAAGTTAAAGATTACTGAATATGCTTGTTATAATTGAATCAAGAGAGGAAGTAAGAAGTGCATTATGGGATATATATACGTAGGATAGATAACGGTTGGTCCTAGACTTGAAGTTTCTAGTGTTCGGTGAGCATGCTCCTGGTAATATGTTCTGCAAAAACAACAGTTCCGTTGAAATAATACGAATAGAATGAGAATGACTCGACTTTTTGTGCGTAGCATGGCGGCTCCTAGACGTAAAATTCTGAACTGGAGGAGCCAAGGAATGTTACTCGTCGGAACATTTTCCTGGAAACGGCGACAGATTATCGAAAGGCAAGCAACATTTCGTCCGTGGGAAAAGTGTCGAAGGGTAGAAAATAGTTAATCGCCCACAAGTCCTTGTAAATACATTGAGTTCTAAAGTGAGAACTGGTGAGCTTCAGCCCGATTACGCCAGCATCCTCCTAGTAATATGTTCCGTAAATTAACAGATCTCCTTATGAATGTACTACGAAGGGAATGTGGATGATTCAATCCTGTGTACGAGGCATTGTGGGTAGTAGCTGTGAAGGTCTGAACTGGGGGAGCTAAGCAATGTTGCTCGTCGGAACAATTTCCATCAAAACAGCGACAGATTAGCGAAAGGCAAGCGACGTTTCGTCTGTAGGAAAAGTGTCGAAGGACAGAAAATTATACATTACATACAAGGCCGTTTAAATTCTTTTAAATTCTGTCAAAGTTTTCAAAGTCGGTACCTCCACTTTTTCCGATTCCCAAGTTTTATAATGAATTTCTATAATTGAAAAAGCTTTTTTGAAGCTTCTATTTTAGATTTAACTTAAATCTAAAATATTAAATTTACTATTTCCAGTAAACAAAATACTCTGTAGTGTATTTTTCAAACAGAAATCATACTGATTTGAATCGATTTTTATTATTTTTTTAAATAGCTGATTAAAGCCCCTTTTAAGTCATCTATCATCGCAATGTAATTTGCTTTATTAAAGATTCTTCAAAAAATAAATATATCTTTTTGAAACTTTATTTGAGGGATATTAGCTGATTTAAAATATAATTTATTCTGATCTGAAATAAATATTATTTACTTTAATTTAAAAATCAGAAAAATGGATTTTCAAAACAAACAATAGCAGTGAATTACGTATCTTTCAAGCAAATCAACCTCGGCGGGGGGGGGGTCATTTATTGCCAACTAAACTTTATTTATTTTTGCTGGTAATACCTTTTTTTTCAATTTATTGTTGTTTATATAAGTTTTTGTGTCTAGTAAAACATTTTTCTTTTCGAGTACCAAGATTCATTGGGATTTGTTTTTAAGGGCAGGGTCCCCAAGTCCTACCCTTGTTATTTAACCCATAACTGGAGGGAAAAGGACGGATTATTACCTTCCCCAACGGTACCAGTGCTTAAGTGAATGCAGTAGTATTCAACTGGAATTCGAACTCGGCTCTCTTTCTGAGCCTATATCCACTGCACCACAACGCACATCCGTCACTATACGCTTACAACACCTGGTATTCCCAAGCGTTCATCCATCTGAGTACTGACCAGGCTCAACGTTGCTTAACTTCGGTGATCGAGCGAGAACCGGTGTGTTGAACGTGATAGGCCGTAAGCCAAATACTCAAGGTATTTACATGTTTATTGCTTTCCTACGGAAACTTTATTTGTTAAAACATAATTTAAGAAAGTGATGAGCGTACGCTTCAATATGTAATTTTTAAGTACTCAGTGAGTACTTTGTTAAAAATGTTAAGAAATATTCTTGGTAATCTAGTTTTTGGAAATGTTGACTTTAAATTTACTCTAGCGATCGATCCTATTTTCTGATAATGTTTTGTATAGTTTCAAAATGGGCACTTTTTATACACATAAAAAAATTAAAAATTATATAAAAAATCTTGCTGTTTGATGATTTCCGCTTAGAAAAACATAGTTTTCACTTAATAACTTGCGCTGAAAAAGTTTTGAAGAATTTTTTAAAAGACTTTTGAAACTTCAGAAATTATTATAATTAAAAAAATTAAAATAATTCTTGTAAAAATTCATTATTCATCGAAAATTTTTGTTTTCTTGGGACTATAATGTCCTTAATCTAGTCTAAACTTATTTATAAATGGAACTTTGTTTGTGTGTGTGTGTGTGTGTGTGTGAGTGTGTGTGTCTGTTAACTATAGACTCCGAAACGGCTGAACCGATTTACTTGAAAATTTACACAGTTGTACTATAAGCGTCTGCGAGAGTTCTTAGCTAGGTTTTGTGTCGAGGTACCCCCGATAAATATCGAAAATCGATAATCGAAAAAATCGGGTTATAAAAGGAGTGGTCCGATTTTAATCAAATTTGATACACTCATAGACAAAGACATAAGAAACGATATTTAGAAGTTTCAAGGTTACAGTTCTTAAAATAGTGCAGAAAATCGATAATATATATATAAAAGGCATGATATTTGTGTGTGTGTGTGTGTGTGTGTGTGTGTGTGTGTGTGTGTGTGTGTGTGTGTGTGTGTGTGTGTGTCTATTTATCTGCCTGTATGTCTATTTTTTTCAGCCTTTTTATTTTAGTTTTTGCTTCGGGTTTGGCTAGGTATAATTGTAGTTCTTAGTCTCAGCCATGATACCATTTAATCAGAGGACTTGTTTAGCCTTCAAAATTCAGTTTACGGCGAAAAAACTTATTTGATATCGATAGCAGGAAATCAAATTTTGACTTACATCTATTCATTTTTCTTTCAGTCTACGGTTTCGCTTTAACTGGAAACAACTATTGCTTTTTAGTCTTTCGTGCCAACGTCCAAATATCTGAGCTCCAGGGCCATGGATTAGTTTTAAAGCTTTCATTTTACCCGAGCAACGTCGGGCTATATTGCTAGTATTTACTATTTAAAAAAGCAATTAAAATTTTTCTAGTTATATAATGTCATAGTGTCATAGTTGTATTGCATTTACATTTTACTATTCAGAGCAGATTTTCAGGAAATGGGCAACTGTTTAAAAAAATTTTATGTTGCCTTTTATATATATATATATATATATATACATTATTGATTTTCTGCACTATTGTGAGAACTGCAACCTTGAAACTTCTGAATATCGTTTCTTATATCTTTGTCTATGAGTGTATCAAATTTGATTAAAATCAGACCACTCCTTCTATTACCCTATTTTTTCGTTTATCGATATATACCTGGGGCACCTCGACACAAAACCTAGCTAAGAACTCTCGCAGACGCTTATAGTACAACTGTGTAAATTTTTAAGAAAATCGGTTCAGCCGTTTCGGAGTCTACACACACACACACACACACACACACACACACACACACACACACACACACACACACACAGACAAAGTTCCATTTATAAATAAGTTTAGATTTAACGATCAGCTGGGTGGGGTTCATAAAACTGTAAGAAATAACCCTAACCTGTCATTTCACCCCCACCTCTACATCGACAAAACCTTTCTTCCAATTTTGGCTGTTCCAAGCAATGATATTTTCTGATTCATCCCAGTTCGAATCACAGTCCTAGTTTTGCCCAGCCATTTTTAGATTCTGTCTGTCGCAATTCCAATGGCGCCCACAACAACAGAAACAGCTTCCACTTTTGTAAGCCCCCAACAAGTGTACCATCTCACGTTACAAACATTGATACCTTTTTTTCTTTCTTCTCAACTCCCCTTACTTCTCCTGGTAGCGCTATAATTAAAAATAATAATAATTATTATTATTATCGTTATTATTAAAACTGTTATTCGTTATTAGGGAAATGGTTCATTAACATTCAGATGAGCAAAATAACGGCTATTAACACAATAGTGTGGACATATTTTCGAATCGTCTGTGTTTCTCACTGTTAATGTACGCCGTAGGCAGATATATGCTTCGATAAACACGCCAATGACTTCTATGACTCAACTAGCCAAGGTCCGATAATTGATGATAGTGATTAATAAACGTAGTAATGAACGTAGGATGTGCGTTGTGGTGGAGTGGATATCGGCGCGGAACGAGAAACCGGGGTAGCCGAGTTCGAATTCCAGTTGAAATCCATTGTATTCACTTACGCGCAAATACCCTTGGGAAAGGTATTAATCCATCTCTTCCTTCCAGTAATGGGTTAAATAGCAGGACAGATTGGGTTCTATAGCCTTGCGTCGGCAACCAGTCTACCGCAGAAAGCAATGGCAACCTACTGCGGGATAATCTTCTGCCCAGTCAGTCATGTCTCTTTCGAGACATGATCGCACAAGCGTGCATCATGTATGGCACTTAACTGACTGAATGAACGTATGATTTTGGCGTTTATTGTCACTGGATGTGCGTTGTGGCGCAGTGGATATCGGCAAGAAATCGGAGTAGCCGAGTTCGAATTCAAGTTAAATTCCTTGCATTCACTTACCTTACGTCTCTTCCCCCCAGTTATGGATTAAATAACAGGACAGATCGGGTTCTATAGCTATCAGAAAGTAATGGCAACCTACTGTCCCACACATAAGCCATTTTTTGTAACGCTTTATAAATGGCAGCAACTCCATCTATCTACCGTGTTCCTTTTTTATATGAGCGATCGTGGCTTTCCACATCTTCAGTCAGTTAAGTGCCATACGTGATACACGCTTGGGCGATCATGTCTCTTTCGAGACATGACTGACTGGGAAGAAGATTATCCCGCAGTAGGTTGCCATTGCTTTCTGCGGTCGACTGCTTGCCGACCAAGGCTATAGAACCCAATCTGTCCTATTATTTAGCACATAACTGGAGCGAAGAGATGGAATAATACCTTTCCCAAGGGTATTTGCGCGTAAGTGAATGCAAGGAATTCAACTGGAATTCGAACTCGGCTCCCCGATTTCTCGTTCCGAGCCGATATCCACTGCGCCAAGAGTGAAAGGAACAATAGTGAAGAAAAGGTAAAAACTGCCAAGTAGGGAATATGAGAGAGAGAGAGAGAGAGAGAGAGAGAGAGAGAGAGAGAGAGAGAGAGAGAGAACAGTACTAAATAATATTTCTGTTTTTAGTATTCTCAATTCCGCCATCGATTCAGCTAATCAAGTAGGTGCCTAGCTGTCTTGTTTCGTTCCTTTTGACTTCATTATATCCTGCGGGTGTCAAATTTTCTAAGCTCCCTTTCCTCACTATGTGTTCCCCAAAAATCTGAGCAATTTTTTTTCTGATTCTGTGTGTATGTAACCTCTTCGTTTGTATTTTCTTTAAAACATATTCGTTGGTTACGCGTTCCGTTCATTTTATTATCACCATCCTTCTGTAGAACCCCATCTCTGTTGCCTCCTATTTTCTCTTTCTTCTTCTGCGAGGGGATAGGCTAGCATTTATCACTTTTTTATTTGTTTCTGAAGAAATTTTCCTGTTTCTTGATACTTTGCTTAGATTTTGGAAGACATCTTTCGCTATTTCAATATGCCTTCGGATTTCGGTGTCACATCTTCAAACATTTAACAGATATCTAAATTTCTGCAATACTATTATCAATATGTTTATTATGATCAATCATATTACCAGAAGTAAACAATAAATAGAAGTATATATATATATATATATATATATATATATATGCAGGGCCGTAAAGAAACACCGGGCACAGAGAAAATTGCCCGGATTTATTAGTTCCCAATGTGATGACGTCATCAGTGTCATCCGTTTGCAGAAACTATGATTTTTGAGGATTTTTTCGGCTATTCCAATGGAAATTAGGCAAGCAGGAAATCGGGTTCGGACTTTCTGAGTATAACCAGTCTTTTCTCACCAAACTTAATAAACAAACAAACATATTTTTACTGCGTTCATTCGGATGTTTTCTTCGTTTTTCTTTCTTTCTTTCTTTCTTTCTTTCTTTCTTTCTTCGTGAATTGCTTAGTTTGATTTCTGACGAAGACATTTTTACTTATCCGGATTTTCATTATGATTGTACGGATCCGCCTGAACCCGTGCCCGGCGTGCCTGGTAGTCAGATACGGCCATGCATATATATATATATATATATATATATATATATATATATATATATATATATATATATACTAAATAAACGATCTGAACCAATATCAAAATGCAGACATGAAAGCAAATATTTACTACGTTACCTCAATATAAAAACTAATAATAAAGAGCAAATTATAAACAAATTATCAAGCCTCCGACGATACAACACCCATTACAATAAATAAAATAATATAAATAAATAATATCAAATCATAATAAAAAATAAAAAGTAATAAAAATAAAATAAATAACAAATCCAAATAAATAAATTAATCATCAAATCATTGCGCTTAGCATGAAACAGTCTGTCGCCTTTGAGTGTTGACTTCAATGGTCACTTATATATATATATATATATATATATATATATATATAATTAAATTTGTTTTTAATTAAAAAATAAATTTAATTATATGATTATATTATACTCTACAATATTTATTGTATTGAGCAATTTTATAAAAATCGTAAATGCCGGAGAACTCGGAATTATAAAACTTATTTCTCTTCACTTGGATTTATGAATATACATATATAAAACTTCTACTTTTATATATATATATATATATATATATATATATATATATATATATATATATATATAGTTACATGAATTTATAAATATACATATGAGTGTACACACATGTATAATATTATTATTCAGGTGTTAATAAAACAGTGTTCAATATATGAACAGAGCTGTATTATATATATATATATATATATATATAATACAGCTCTGTTCATATATATATATATAATTCCAAGTGAAGAGAACTCGAGGTTTTTTTTTATATCTTGAGTTCTCTGGCATTTATTTTATTATGAACAGTGCTCAATATAATGAGTATTATAGAGCTTAATATAATATAATATAATATAATATAATATAATATAATATAATATAATTATATGGTTATGTCACTTTTTCATTGTTACATGGAAATTTCTCTGTTTCGAGATTAATTCTCATCATCAGGCAATGCTGGTGTGGTTGTGCAGTCGATTTACATTCAAATGAATTTGCATGAACAAAGCTATTAATAAATATACATACTGTCTTACGTCAATGGCACAACTCGGATTTCAATGTGCTGTGCAAGCATCAGGTGCATTTTTCAAAATGTCAGTTTAATAAATTTGAACTTAAGTTCACGCGATGTTCATTGGAGTTAAATCTTCGAAAGTTAAGTTACTGCTTTTTAATAAAAAGAGTAAAAATTTAAATATACTGAGGCTACATATAGAAATAAATTAAAATTGAAATCTAAACTTATTTAGAAATGGAAATTGTCTGTGTGTGTGTGTATGTCCGTTACCTATAGACTCCGAAACGGTTGAACCGATTTTTTTCAAAATTTACACAGTTGTACTATAAGCGTCCGCGAGTGTTCTTAGCTAGGTTTTTGTCAAGGTATCCCCGATAAATATCGAAAATCGATAATCGAAAAAATCGGGTTATAGTAGGAGTGGTCTGATTTTAATCAAATTAGATACACTCATAGACAAAGACATAAGAAACGATATTCAGATATTTCAAGGTTGCAGTTCTTACAATAGTGCAGAAAATCGATAATATATATATATATAAGGCACGATGTTTGTGCGCGTGCCTATTTATCTGCCTGTATATCTCTATTTTTTTCAGCCCTTTTATTTTAGTTTTTGCTTCGGGTTTGGCTCTAAGTAGGTATAATTGTAGTTCTTAGTCTCAGCCATGATACCATTTACTCAGAGGACTTATTTAGCCTTCAAAATTCTGAGCTCCATGACCATGGATTAGTTTTAAAGCTTTCATTACACCCGAGAAACGCCGGGATATATTGATAGTTTTTTTTTTTAAATTTAATTCAGTAACCATGTTTCGTTTGTGAGAAATTTATCAATCGCTTCCTTGAAGAAAGTATCAGTAACACTTTCTATATTTATCTTATTCAAAATGTCTTTTTTTCCTGGAAATAAAAATTCAAATTACTCAAACTATGTTCATGTTCACTAGAAGAAGCGGCAGCAGTTAATTCCATTGCTATTTCTTTTCTCATTGGACCTTCTGCCATCTTTGACTCGATTCTTTTACGCTCTCCTACGAGTGGTATGAGACGGATACACGAAAGCAAAGGTCTTCTCTGTCGATATTATTCTTCTAATATATCTTGTTCGCAGTTTATTCTAAAAACGAGTGAATGGAAAATTTATCTAAAATGAATACGAGACTATAAAGGATAGTAAAAATAATTACTGTTTTTATTGCACAAAAAGGACAAGCAGTGCATGCATTACATACATGAATTATGAATGCTTAAACAAGAATAATTAAATTAATTATCTATTACAAAAAACATTAAGCCGCTAACCTCATCAACAAAAATAATAATTCAACTGCATGATCTATACTTCAGAGAACCAATAATATTTACGAATTTAATTGCCCCTTATTGCTATGTGAGATCAGTTCTTAAATATGGAAGTGAATGCTGGACAATAACATGAAACGTTACGGAAAACCTTGAAGCAATTGAAATGTTGTTCTACAGAAAGATGTGGCGGATATCATGGACCGAGCATGTGAGCAAATATGAGGTTTTGGAAAGGATGGAAACGAAAAGGAAATTAATACTGAGCATCAGGAAGAGACAGCTACCAGCTACACACACACACACACACACACACACAGACACACACACACACACACACACACACACACACACACACACACACACACACACACACACACACACACACACACACACACACAGAGTTCCATTTATAAATAAGTTTAGATAAGTATTAAATACATCGTTATTTGTTGATTTCATAACTTTGACATAGATCCCAAAACGTATCTTTGGATCTAACGAAGCCTTCAAAGGCGAAACATGTATTCAAATATATTTTCAATTAAACTTTTTCCATTTGTCTTATTTCTTTAAAACAATTATCGGGATTCTATACAAGATTTTAAACACCTATTGTCGATACGGAAAACACATGGATAGACCTAAAAACATATAAATCTTTCACTTTCAATCCATTCTAAAGGATTGGATGAGCATTCGCCTTGGATTCATCTCAGAAAAAGCGATATAAATGTCTTGTTTTCGATCCAATGTGAAAATGATAAGAGGAATTACATTTAATTCAACACAGAAAAAGTCGGAAAAATATATGAACAAATTTCGATAAGAACTAAGAATTATAAAGAAAAGATACCAGAATAAATATTAATGGCTTTTTAAAAAGTCAGTCATTTTCATAATTTTCTTACATCACGATTAATGCCAGCTTAGCGGAAAAAGTACTGACGATCCATTATTTATGCACACACACACACACACACACACACACACACACACACACACACACACACACTTCTTTATTTCGTTTTTGGATTTGAGGAAGCCTAGAAAGGCGAAACGTGTAATTGAATATAGTTTAAATGAAACAGTTTTCCATTTGTCGAATTTCTTAACAACATTGTCATATCATATTTTAGATACACACACACACACACACACACACACACACACACACACACACACACACACACATATATATATATATATACATGAAAAATTTGGACAATTTTTATATAATTTATGTCCTCAAACGAAAGAAATCATAAGACCACGGCAAGACATGACTGACACTGGGGTGCAGGGCGTTTCAGTGAGAGAAAAGAAAAAAAAAAAAAGAAAAACAAGGTAGAGGGGATGTCGAAGAAAGGATAAGAGAAAGATGGGAATCAAGTACATAGAAGATGCCAATTGACGTTACATTTAAACATTTGGGAATTGTAGCTATCAGAGAAGCAACCAAGCGGAAGGAAGTTCCACAAACGAGAAGTGCGAGAAAATAAACTAAGAGTACAAAAAGCGGTTACATTTAACTGTATATATATAACTTTTTGTACTCTTAGTTTATTTTCTCGCACTTCTCGTTTGTGGAACTTCCTTCCGCTTGGTTGCTTCTCTGATAGCTACAATTCCCAAATGTTTAAATGTAACGTCAATTGGCATCTTCTATGTACTTGATTCCCATCTTTCTCTTATCCTTTCTTCGACATCCCCTCTACCTTGTTTTTCTTTTTTTTTTTTCTTTTCTCTCACTGAAACGCCCTGCACCCCAGTGTCAGTCATGTCTTGCCGTGGTCTTATGATTTCTTTCGTTTGAGGACATAAATTATATAAAAATTGTCCAAATGTTTTCTTTATCCGAGCGCTTTCGGATATACTTTTAGTCATTTTCAAGGATGAATGTTATTTTATGTGTAGCAGGATGTAAGTGGTGTTATGTATAATGTGGAGTAATGGTATGTGTGATGTACTGAACACGGTAAGTGTGTTGTTTGCGTGTTTGTAGTTGATGTTACTGAGTGTTGGGTTTTCCATTTTTATTAATAGTGAGTCAGTTAAGTGCCATACGTGATACACGCTTGGACACTCATGTCTCGAAAGAGACATGACTGACTGGACAGAAGATTATCCCGCAGTAGGTTGCTATTACTTTCTGTAGACTGGTTGCCAGCCAAGGCTATAGAACCCAATCTATCCTGCCATTTAGCTCATAGTTGGAGTGAGAAGAGATGGAGTGTAGGTTGCCATTGCTTTCTGCAGTAGACTAGTTGCCAGCCAAGGCTATAGAACCCACTCTGTTCTGAGACGGATTAATACCTTTCCCAAGGGTATTTGTGCGTAAATGAATGCAAGGAATTCAACTGGAATTCCAACTCGGCTCTCCGATTTCTCGTCCTGGGCCGATATCTACTGCACCAACCGTAAGGCCGCCATTGTTTTTGTCTTAATGATAACGCCACTGATGCGCAGGGGGCTACGTAAGAGTAAAAAGATTGGAAAAGAGAAAGCCGGAAACCGCATCCTAAACAGAAAACAAGGGATGAGCCTCTTCACCTGTTCAATAGACGTGGGTGGAGTGTGAACCAGGCGATAGTTTAGTCTATCTACTCCAACTGAAAAAAATAAAGAAAAGAAAAGAGTGAAAAGATTGGAAAAGAGAAAACCGGAAACCGCATCCTAAACAGGAAACAAGGGATGAGCCTCTTCACCTGTTCAATAGACGTGGGTGGAGTGTGAACCGGGCGATAGTTTAGTCTATCTACTCCAATTGGAAAAGAAAAAAAAAGAGTAAAAAGACCGGAAGAGAAAACCGGAAACCACATCCTAACCAGGGAACAAGATGAGCCCCTTCACCCGTTCAACAGACGTGGGTGGTGTATGAACCGGGCGATAGCCCAGTCCATCCACTCCAATAGAAAGAAAATGATGGTGACTTGCTAAGTTTTAACTTAGTTAAAGTCCAGGCAGTGAAATGTTGGCTAGAAAAAAAGAAATCAATCCTTCAATTAAGCATGAAAACTTTTAAATTTAAGCAAAAGTTAAAAGAAAAATGGCTTACATTTTAACAATATTTTAAGACATAATTCCATATTGTTTCTGTCGGTGGTTGAAGAAAATAATTGAACTTTTAGGCCCAGGGAAGGGAGAGTCAAATAGACAGTGTGACCAGTTCAGTAGAATGCAGCTAACCAGCTTAAGAAAGAAAGAAAGAAAGAAAGAAAGAAAGAAAGAAAGAGACTGACGTAGTATGGAGAAAAATTAAAGACAAATTCCACCAGGCAGTAAAATTTTGGCTAGAAAAACAAAATCAATCCTTCAATTAAACATGAAAACTTTTAAATTTAAGCAAAAGTTAAAAGAAAAATGGCTTACATTTTAACAATATGTTCCGGATAGGGTTCGGTAGGTCCCCGTGTATGTTTAAATGTGATGGAATTGAGCTTCGTATACAGTGTTGAGTTTTGATAATGTTTAGCACTAAGATTGTTGCTTTTATAGTAGTTATATTGATAAAAGGTATTTTGGCAAGCTGTTTTTTTTTATCGTAAAGTGCTCTATATCAGGGTGAAGATAGTGTTGAAAGGTTTAATGCGAAGAATTTGTCACTTTAACTGATCAGGTTCATGTCGGCACCAACTTGCTCGGTTAAAGTGTCAATTTTTTTTTTTTTGTTTAATCATATCACCCCGAGCAAGGCGGTAACGCCACTGATGTGCAGGGTAGCCCCCTGCACATCATTGGCGTTACCGCCACATAAGAGTGAAAAGATTGGAAAAAAGAAAACCGGAAACCACATCCTAAACAGGGAACAAGGAATAAGCCTCTACACCTGTTCAATAGACATGGGTGGAGTGTGAACCGGGCGATAGTTTAGTCTATCTTTATCTGACATTTGATTATCTCCAAATTATGAACCTAAAAATCATACCTTTGCCCTGTAATTATAAAATCATGTTCAAAATATTTGCAGTTAAAAACATGAAAAGACGTACAAAATATTTAGATTTTGGCATTAAATAACCCATAGAGGTTTTGACATGCCGCTAAACAAAATTAACCAACCAAAACTTTATGAATTGTAGTGCATTACTAGATTAGCGACAATCATTTTACGGTTGAAATGTCAAGATGTAACCGTAAATTCTATGCCAAGTTTCTTCTCTCGCAATTCTCACTTGTGGAACTCTCTTCCTGATCTTTACTTTGTAGTCGATGTTGATGTTTCAAAATTTAAAAATTCAATCGTTATTTTCCATTTTCTTAATTTCTGCACTTTTATTGCTCTCTCTTTTTAATAATGCTTTCTTTTTTCACACAAACTCTCCCACTCAGTAAATTCTTGCGTCTTAGTGTCTTTATTGCCTTGTTTGGTGCGAAAAGGATGAAAAAGGGATAATTTTATTACAGAGCTTCATATATGGTTCTCACAGATCTGGTGTGCGGTCAGTATTGTGACTTAACTCGAGCTGGTTTTTGTGACTAAGTCTCTTTACCCTTACTTCTAAAACTATCACCGTGGGAACAGTCAGAGTATCACCAAGAGCTGTTATATTACTCGTCATTGTAGTATTACTAATCGTTGAAATATTATTAATTGTAATATTGTTACAGTAAAGAAATTATTGATGAATAGACGCTAACTCTTTGCGGACAGGAACGATGACATCAGGTTAAAGAAGGATAGGCATTTTCTTTTGTTAGAGTTGACTATAGTTGTAGACACGCATCTATCTCCCTATCTCTTTCTTTCTTTTTGTCTTTCTATATTTCTTCTTTTTCTCTCTTTCTTTCTTTCTTTCTTTCGTTTACTCTTTCTTTTCTTCTTTCTTTCTGTCTTAATTTTCCGTCTTTCTTTTTGTCTGTTTGATTTCTTTCTTTTTGTCTTTCTTTATTTCTTTCTCTGATTTTTCTTTCTTTTTTTTGGATTTCTTTCTGTTTGTCTTCTCTTTCTTTTTTCTACTCTTTTTGTCTTTCTTCTCTTTCTTTCTGCTTGTTATTTCTTTCTTTCTATCTTTCGTCTATTTCTTACTTTCTTTATTCTCTTCTTGCTTTCTTCCCTTTCTCTCTCTCTCTCTTTCTTTCTTTCTTTCTTTCTTTCTTTCTTTGTGTCTTCTTTTTCTAGCCTTTTTCTTTCTTTCTTTCTTTCTTTCTTTCTTTCTTTCTTTCTTTTTATTTTTCTCTATCTGTCTTTTTCCTGTGACTTTTTCCCTTCTTTCTGCCTTACTGCTATTTTTCTTTCTTTCTTTCTTTCTTTCTTCTTCTCTATCTTTTTTTCTTTCTGACTTTCTTTCCTTCTTTTTGCCTTTCTCCTCTTCTTTTCCTTTACTTACTTTCTTTCTTTCTTTTTTCTTCTCTATCTTTTTTTCTCTTTCTGACTTTCTTTCCTTCTTTCTGCCTTTCTCATCTCCTTTTCTTTCTTTCTTTCTTTCTTTCTTTCTTTTTTCACACTTCTGTATCTATGTGTGTTTAAAGTGGCACTCGTGAGTAAGCGTGCCCGAAACGCATTCAGTAGGCGAATAGCCGGCGATAAAACCACCCTTACTCTTTTAAAAACAGGCCGCTCGTTTATACTTATCACGTGAGAAATGATACCAACCGACAAACAGTTACTACCTCCCCGCTGGCGTTTTACCCTGATTACGTGTACGTTAAAAATTCCATCGAGCTCTGTCTTGGTTTTAAATTGTTGGGGCTCGTGTCAGCCAGGAATGTTGAATATACGAGGTGATTCTGTGCCCCCATGAGAGAGAGAGAGAGAGAGAGAGAGAGAGAGAGAGAGAGAGAGAGAGAGAGAGAGAGAGAAATGAGTGGGAGAATGGATTATCATTTAAACCGTTTAAAATATTTATTATTTGAAACGTGCGTGTGTCAGTGTGCGCGTGCGTGAGAGTTAGAGAGAGAGAGAGAGATAGAGAGAGAGAGAGATAGAGAGAGAGTTAGAGAGAGAGAGATAGAGAGAGAAAGAGAGAGAGAGAAAGAGAGAGAGAGTTAGAGAGAGAGAGAGAGAATGAAGGATAAAGAGGTGGAGAGTCTAATGTGCTTTAATTATTACCAAGTTTTCTAAGAAATAGGACTCACGATAAATCTTTCCAAAACAGAATCTATGATCTGGATTTGAAATGAAAGCAGTAATGGTGCCTACCCTGTATATATCACAAAATATCAGAATGTGGAATTAATAAACACTAAACACTTCAAGTACTTCGGTTTATGGATCACTTAAAACTTTCAACGGCTAAGAATGGATATGACATGTAACTCGAAGATAAAATAATGACACAACAAAAGATGTTGACATTCTACACTACTTCAAAGAAAAGGCTAGGAAGGAAATCCCCCATCAATACTGGAAAGGAGAAAAGTGATACCAATATACTGATGATAATGATATGGGCTATGCTGATGACATAGGTATTCACAGTTGAACAACAATCTTCTGTTCGGACGAACTTAAGTCACCGGTGCCTCCATAACAGGTGTTTACTCGTGCAACCAGATTGGCAACTGGGTCCCACCCATTCACAGTTAGGTTAGCCAAATGCAGACGACAATTCTACTCCTGCGTCTTCTTCTCTCTCACTTCCCGCCTGTGGAACTCGCTCCCATATTCTTGCATTCCTGATGGCTACAACCTCCAAGAATTTAAATGCAATGTCAATACTCATCTATTAATCACTGGATTCTAGCTTCTCCCCACCCCGTATATCCTTCCCTTTCTCTCCACCTATGTGACTGTCATCACACCTGCATTCTCATCTTTCTATTGCTCTTTTCTAACTGGTCTGTACTCCTCACACTTTTCTAATTAATCTTTTTACAGTTATGTAGCCCCCTGCATATCAGTGGCATTTCCGCCTTGCTCGGGGTGAAATGATTAATATATATATATATATATATATATATATATATATATATATAGTGTATTTTATTTCAACATCAGTCTTTCCATTTTATTTCTATCTATCTATCTATCTATCTATCTATCTATCTATCTATCTATAGTCATCCGCAGACAAATCTGTTTCGCCGTATCACAGCTCATCAGTACGGTAAGACTCAGACTCCTATATATATATATATATATATATATATATATATATAAGACGATTCCTTTTTGTTTCTCTTTACAATCTGATTTTCTGGTCAGCGTCCGTTTCCATTCTAGCATGGATTGGGTGGGCCTTTCCTTGATGGCTCCTTAATTGAACCATCACGAAATATTGGAGCAAGATTTACAGATGTATGCACTGACTAACACCAACCAGTTTATGAGACTGGAAACTTAGTGTTTCACCGAGACACCATCTCTCTCTCTCTATATATATATATATAACATAATGATGATCCACGTATACTGTCTTAGGAAAAACTACTAAAAAGTTGTAAATTTAAAAATGTATATTTTTGGCAGTATTTATTTATTTCTATTATTATATATATATATATATTTGATATTTCAGACCGGCCTCGGCCTTTCATCAGAAACAAATGATTTTAAAATTTAAACTAGTTTAAATGTTTACTGATAGATTCCGATTTTAGTTCCACATACGCAGAAAGAAAGAAAAATACTTTATTTTAAAATTAAATACATATAGGCTAGGATTAAATAAGGACTTAGGTGTTTTGAGTCTTTATAAATATTTCAATAGTTAAACATTTTTTAGATACACTTAAAAATTTATTTCTTTAAAACAATATTTAAAAGTATTATTACAGTTAGGTTTATGTTTAAAAATATCCCAAAAACTCTATCGCTTTCTACGTCACGTGATGTAAACATCTCGCAACAGACGGTGCTCACGACGGACGCTTCCAGTTTAAATTTTAAAATCAACAGTATACGTGGGTCATCATTATGTTATATATATATATATATATATATATATATATATATATATATATATATATATATATATAAAAGACAATAGCTTAACTTTAATAGTTGCCAACGCGTTCCTTCCAATGTGGATTTTTTAAGCCAAAGAAAAAAAAAAATGAATTTATTAAACCAAGTAACTAATAATAACAAAACAAAATGTTCTTAGCAACTGGAAGAATTTGTTTTGTTATTTTTAGTTACTTGGTTTAATAAATTCATTTCGTTTTTTGCCTTGAAAAAGTTCACATTGGATAAAACGCGTTGGCAACAATTACAGTTTCCCTATTGTTATTTACATTTAAATTTTGTCTTTTCTACAGATTAACTTTGAGAGATTTTTCATATATATATATATATATATATAGTGTTGTGTATATCTTAGTAGTATAGAAGTGTTTCTGAGAACAAAGGATGTTCATCATTCTTTTTCTCTTCAGCCATTCCATTCTGTCCGTGAACAACGATGTTATTATAACCGTATTGCTTCGTCTCTTCGACCGACATTAACTATAGAACATGAGCGTAGTTCCTTAACCCGAAAGGATCTTGTGGTAGAAGAATCGTAGAAATTGCAGCTAAACTTATGCATATACGTGATAAATGTCTATTTTTATACTTTTACAGAACATTAAAAATCATTCTCATAATTCTAGCATTATTACTACTGCTACTCTACTACTACCAAGCAGTAAAGTCTCTAAGCCTGGGAACACATAATCCACTGCCACTATAGCGCATGGGGCTACATAGAGCGATTGGGTATAGGGAATGTCAGAGGGATGGTGATAGACGAGTTAGGAGGTACGTAGGGAGAGCGTTGGAGGAAATGGGTGCGAGTTAGTGTGTTAGGAGGTGTCTATTGACCTTACATTTAAACTCCTGGAGGTTGTAGCCGTCGGGGAAGCAATCATGCGGAAGGGAATTCCACAGGCGGGAAGTGCGAGAAAAGAAGCTGTTGGAGTAGAAATTGCGGTTACATTTCATCGGTTTCACTGAAAAGGGGTGGGAATACCAGCCCCCTCGGCGACCTTTACAGGATCTACATATTAAAAGAGACAGAACAGAAAAGCGTATTAAAGTCGATTCGGAAGATTGGTCCCAAATCCCGAGTCAACATAACTTTTGCGCCTCTCGCGAAGCTGTGACGTCTTTCTTTCTCTTTGACATGCGAATAAATTATCATCGAGTCTTTCTTTCTGTCCTTTTCTTCTTTTTCTTCCTTTCTTGTTCTTTTTCTTTCTTTCTTTCTCCTCTTTTTTCTTTCTTTCTTGTTCTTTTTCTTTTTCACTCTCTATTTACTAGCAGTATAGCCCGGCGTTGCTCGGGTGTAATGAAAGCTTTAAAACTTATCCATGGTCCTGGATCTCAAACTCTTTGGACGTTGGCACGAAAGACTAAAAAGCAGCAGTTGTTTCCAGTTAAAGTGAAACCGTAGACGGAAAGAAAAATGAATGGATGCAAGTCAAATTTTAATTTCCTGGTATCGATATCGTCGTGAACTGAATTTTGAAGGCTAAATAAGTCCTCTGAGTAAATGGTATCATGGCTGAGGCTAAGAACTACAATTATACCTACTTAGAGCCAAACCCGAAGCAAAAACTAAAATAAAAGGGTTGAAAAAAATACAGACATACAGGCAGATAAACAGACACACGCACAAACAACTTGCCTTTTTGTATACATATTATCGATTTTCTGCACTATTGTAAGAACTGCAACCTTGAAACTTCTGAATATCGTTTATTATGTCTTTCTATGAGTGCACCAAATTTGATTAAAATCGGACCACTCCTTCGATAACCAGATTTTTTCGATTATCGATTTTCGATATTTATCGGGGGTACCTCGACACAAAACCTAGCTAAGAACACCCGCAGACGCTTATAGTACAACTGTGTAAATTTTCAATAAAATAGGTTCAGCCGTTTCGGAGTCTATAGGTAACGGACACATACAGACACATACACAGACACACACACACATACACACACAGAGACAAAGTTCAATTTATAAATAACTTTAGATTTTTTGTTTGTTTGTTTCTTTCTTTCTTTCTCCACACTTCTGTATCTATGTGCATTTAAAGTGACATTCGCTAGTTAGCGTGCACTGAACCCACCATAAAAATTTAGGGTATAGAATTAGTAAACACTAAACGTTTAAAATGTCTTGGTGTACGTCTAAGACTATTCTTCCCGAGGCCAATGTACGGATGACGAGCATGCATCCATGCTGATGACATAGGTATTCATAATTAGGATAAGAATGATCTTGAATAGAAAATGAACATCTTCTATCAAGTGATCCAAGCTATATGACCGTTTCAAAACAGAAACTATGAATTGAAATTGGAATATAAACAGTGATGATACCTACTCTGAGTCCATCATAAAAATTCAGGATGTGAAATTTGTAAATACTAAATACTTTAAATACCTTGGCTTATAGATCATTTATAACACATTTAGTACAGGAGATGAGTAAACTGAACAGATTGAATTACGCTAGATGGAATTTCACGCAACACTGCAAGTTTCTACAAAACCGGAACAACAAACTAAAAACTAGATTCATGTTCTTAAATAGCTGGACATTTGAAATGGTCTAGCGTGACTTCATGTGTAACGGCTATTAAAACGAGGCTGCACAAAAAGAATGCGATTTATTTATTTTATCGTATTTTTTATTTTTTATCATACTAATAAAATATATACACACATTCTTTATATCCAGTGGCGATTGTAGAACTCTGAAAATAGGGGAGTCACTTAAGGGCCGAGATTTTTCCGAGGAGGGGTGTGGTGCAAGCTCAATCAGCGTCTTAATTTTCATACTACACAACTAGCATATACAAAAGTTTAGGAATGAGTTTGAGTATGAGTATGTAACTTTACTAAATCAAACAGAATAACTTTTCATTCATAGTAGAAGAGTTCTAATCTATTCTTGACCTCTTTTTCAATCTCAAGCTGTTGGAACATAAGAGAGTTTAATTTTAAAACAAGATCAAAGGGTTAATGCTAACGTCAATACTAGCAGAACAGTGTGATTTGTCGGCTCTGATTTCTGTAACTCAGTTAAGTGCCATACGTGAAACACGCTTGGGCGATCATGTCTCTTTCGAGACATGACTGACTGGGCAGAAGATTATCCCGCAGTAGGTTGCCATTGCTTTCTGCGGTAGACTGGTTGCCGACCAAGGCTATAGAACCAACTCTGTCCTGCTATTTAACCCATAACTGGAGGGAATAGACGGATTAATACCTTTCCCAAGGGTATTTGCGCGTAAGTGAATACAATGGATTTAACTGGAATTCGAACTCGGCTACCCGGTTTCTCGTTCCGAGCCGATGTCCACTGTACCACAACGCATATCCTCATGTGTTCTTAAAAAGCTAAATGAAAAAGACAACGCAGCGGGAAAAGTGCTTAAGATCAAATCTTATCAAAATCAGAGACTGACCAGTTTCATAAATTTTAGAAGCTTATAAATGTGTGTGTGGGGGTAACCAAGGGGCAAACCAAAAATTCGGAGAGGGGGCGTGTCTCCTTCTCTCTTCCGTAGAATCACCACTGATTAGATCATATGCACTTCAAGACACTTCCTATGGTGAATGATATTTTAATTATTGTGATCTGTTTATGATGTAAAATAACAATACATAATTTCTGAAATCTTATATCTAAATCTAAACTTATTTATAAATGGAACTTTGTGTGTGTGTGTGTGTGTGTGTGTGTGTGTGTGTGTGTGTGTGTGTGTGTATTACTGATACACTCCGAAACGGCTGAACCGGTTTTCTTGAAAATTTACACAGTTGTACTACAAGCATCTGCGAGTGTTCTTAGTTAGGTTTTGTGTCGAGGTACCCCCGATAAATATCGAAAATCCATAATCGAAAAAATAGGGTTATAGAAGGAGTGGTCGGATTTTAATCAAATTTGATACACTCATAGACAAAGACATAAGAAACGATATTCAGAAGTTTCAAGGTTTCAGTTCTTACAATAGTGCAGAAAATTTGATATCGATAGCAGGAAATCAAAATTTGACTTACATCCATTCATTTTTCTTTCAGTCTACGGTTTCGCTTTAACTAGAAACAACTATTGGTTTTTAGTCTTTCGTGCCAACGTCCAAAGAGTCTGAGCTCCAGGACCATGGATTTGTTTTAAAGCTTTCATTACACCCGAGCAACGCCGGGCTATACTGCTAGTATACGTATGGAAATTCCATGACTTTCTGGAACCTTCTAGGACTTTGTGAAACTATCTAGAACCTGTTTTTATTAATTTGTAAGATTGTATGTTATGCTATAGCTGTTAAATGCGTTAAAGAATACATAATTACTCTCCAATTACATAAATATTAAGTTGGAAAATATAGGTTCTGACATATTTTTATTTTTACCCTTAGTGCGTATATGGTAAAATCTAATTTTCCGTTCAGGTTGACCTTTTCCAGGAACTAAAACAAATTAATGCCTTTTTCGAACAAATGTTCACTGATTTATGAGACACGGACACAGAAATAGAAATATATTATAGCACTAATAATATATATTATTAATATATATTATTAGGGTGTAGCGACTCCGATTGACACCGAATCGGTCGAGTTTCGATCCCGGCCAGAAGCAAGTGGATGTGTCTAGCCACACTGGTGATCTGTGATACAGCGAAACAGACTTGTATGTGGATGACTAATATATATATATATATATAAGAAAAATTAAAGCGGGCACGTTATTTCATGGTAAATCAGAAGTTCAGGCCTATTTCAGGCGAACCATCATCAGCTTCCGTCTTTATTGTACAAACATTTTACACGTGTAAAATATTTGTACAATAAAGACATGTATATGTCAGATTAAATAAATTGCAAACACTGTGTCTGCTTATTTTTTATAAAATCCGTTCATACTCACTGATAATCTTTCTCCTATTATAATTGAAAGATATCAGAAATGAGCTATAACGTTGATAGATGTTATTATCATTCACTTCTCAATGTACCCAAGTACTTTCAATCTCCTTCCGAGATCATCTTCAGTGATGTGAGTTATGGCGACAAAAAATAATCACGAAATTGTGTTGCTAAAAATTACTGTAAATTTTTTTTGCTTCAAATATAATTGTTGACAAATTGTTTAGCGTTCATTAGAACGTGAACATTATCTAAAATGGAATTATTTTATATGTTGTGATATCATGGTCATGCATGTGTTAAAGCATGAAAAAACATCTTTTTATAAACATTTTAGAACAATGCTACATTATTCATAGCTGATTGTATTAATTAACGGCTTAAGTTTTTTTAATGAATATTGCCTCGAGAATCTGTAGTTTGCTTTTGTTTTTTTTCTTGGTGTAGGATAGTTGTGTTATCGATCATTATTTTTATACTGTGAATGTAGGCAGGAATGTTGTTGTAGATATTTAGAAATGGATGAATGGTCAGACAAGTGTAATGTAAGACGTCTATTTAATGTAGTGGTTGTAAATCCAACATATATATATATATATATATATATATATATATATATTTTTTTTTTTTTTTTTGTTTTTCTTCCGAGATACATTCTCCCAAGGGACATTTGAATTGATATATAATGTTGGTTTTAGGTAACACATCAGTTGATGGAGAGGAGTTATTACGGATATTTCAATTTAGTAGTATTGAATTTTTAATAATATATTAATTTTAATTTTTTATCAGAATCAACGGGAGATATATTAGTACGAATGGGATTTTTTAATGATTTTTTTTCATCCTGTTTGTAGTTATCGTGTATCCGGTTGCAATAGAAGAGTTTGATATGTTTAGGGTATTTTGTGGAAGTATCATATTTGTTTGATGTGTATTGAGGTTTTTGAATTATCGTCTTATTTCTTCATCTACAATGTAGCTTGTAAAGTCATTATTAATGAGAGTCTGCTTAATATTTTGCAGTTCAGAGTAAAATATCTTTTTTGTGGAGGAGATGATTTGTTCTCGGTAAGTTAAGTTGTATATAAGTGCTAATTTGTAGCAGTTAGGGCATTCGCTCTTATAGTTGAGAGTGCAAGAGTTTTTGCTTGTTTTTTTTTTTTTATCTTGAGAGGTAGTAAATGTGTTATTGTTTGTGTCTATGAAAATGTCAAGGAAAGGGATTTTGTTATCTTTGTTATGTTCGTTTGTAAACTTGAATACAGTGTTCTTTTGAAAGTTTTTTTAGTTACAGGGGCGTTGACATAAAGACATCCACCGTTATGTTAACGTCCTTGTAACCTCTCTGAAGATGGCTCATGTGAGCCGAAAGCTTAGAACCAGCATTATAAAAATTATCCAAATTTTGGATAATTTTTGTCTTTATTTTCACCTGAAATTAAAGGCAAAATACAATGTTTAGAACGGCTCATGATTAGACATAATAGACACTCATTGTCTGTTATATTTAACAATATGTTTAGAAAATTATCTGCTGCCTCGATAATACATATATATATATATATATATATATGGTCATCCGCAGACAGATCTGTTTCGCTGTATCACAGCTCATCAGTACGGTTAGACATCCGATTGCTTTTTACCCGACCTAATTGGCGTCAGTCGGCGATTCTACCTCTGAGCTATGGGCGCTCGGTAGAAGGAGGCAGACTTTTTAGCGTGTATATTATCATTATACACGCCCAATAGCTGAGAGTGTTCTAATTCATTGCTGAATGAATGATGCGTAGATGGCATAGTAGCTACTGTTTTTCAAAGTCTACCATTCTTCCAGCGTAAATAGTCATCTGCAGACAGATCTGTTTCGCTGTATCGCAGCTCATCAGTACGGTTAGACATCCGATTGCTTTTTACCCAGGATTGAAACCCGACCGAATTGGCGTATATATATATATATATATATGTGGGGGGGGGGTGTATATATATATATGTGTGTGTATGTGTGTGTGTATATATATGTGTGTGTGTGTGTGTGTGTGTGTGTGTGTATATTAATATCTATCTATGAGTTCCTGAAGCGAAATGTGATTTGGATCCCGGCATGCAGTCGCGAATAATGTGTATCATATGGCCTACCGCAATATCTCATCACTTAACTGTTTCACCACAACTCTGCAACTACTTGCTACTTCAACGACTGCGTAAGACACTGAAAGTTCCTTTCGCAAAAGTTGTTTTTCACTGCTTTTTAAGGAAAAAAAACTGTAACTTTTTGTTTAATTAACGAAACGGAAAATTGAAAAATTGTATACTTTACGTCAAAACTTTCATTTTTCCTGTCATCAATCAACACCATTTTCTCATACCTGTTTTCAAGCGATAAGATACATATTTCAACATTTTTAAAGATAAAAATGTCTACGTCTTGGGAACAAGAATCTAAATTTTTTTAATAGCATTCGAAATAAAATTGCAGAAGAAAAGACAACGTGGAAGCGCTTAATAAATGATGAGTTTTGGCGAAATCTCTTGATGTCAAATTTTCCCAAATATAAATCAATCAATAAACGTCCGACCGTAAAATACGTCGTTTATTAAGCGTTTCCCACTTTGTGCCATTTATGCTCTCATTACGATTGACTTCTCTAGAGAAGAAAATTTTAAAAACAGTTTCCGCTTTTGCGATATAAGCATTACTCTTCAGAAATGAATCGAATTCTTTCGGTGACTGGCGTGTGTATACAACACGTTAAAGTTTCTCCTTTTTGATTCCATGCGCCTATGGCTTAGGGAATAGCGACTCCGAGTGACACCAAATCAGTCGAGTTTCGATCCCAGCCAGTCTAGCCACACTGATGAGCTGTGATACATCGAAACAGGTTTGTATATATATATACTAGCAGTATATCCCGGCGTTGCTCGGGTGTAATGAAAGCTTTAAAACTAATCCATGGTCCTGGAGCTCAGACTCAGCCTAAAGAATATTTGTGTGAAGTTTGGTGAGAATCGGATAAAAATTGTGGATTTGTATAAAGGACATACAGACAGATAAACTGACACACACACACACACACAAACATCTTGCCTTTTATATATATATATATATACATATATATTATCGATTTTCTGCACTATTGTAAGAACTGCAACCTTGAAACTTCTGAATATCGTTTCTTATGTCTTTGTCTATGAGTGTATCAAATTTGTTTAAAATCCGACCACTCCTTCTATAACTCGATTTTTTCGATTATCGATTTTCGATATTTATCGGGGCTACCTCGACACAAAATCTAGCTAAGAACAATCGCAGATGCTTAAAGTACAACTGTGTAAATTTTCAAGAAAATCGGTTCAGTCGTTTCGGAGTCTATAGGTAAGGGACACATACACGCACACACACACAGAGACACATAGACACACAGACAAAGTTCCATTTATAAATAAATTTAGATGCGTGCGTTGATATCTATCTATCTATCTATCTATCCTTCCAGTTATTCCTTCTTTGTTCATATTTATCTTTTTTGTCCCCTTTAAAGCCCCTTTGGTCACTTTCTTCCTCTTTTACACATCATCCTATTCTCTTTGAAATTCGAGATTCAACACGATGAACATCGAACTTCATTATTACTTAATGATTCTAAACCTATGTTTCAAATGTCATCACGCCAATTTTGATGCGCGACAACATTTATAGTTACCTATAACTACATTACCCAATGAGAAACGTACTCGTCAAAAAAACAAAAAAACAAAAAATACCGGCAATAATAATTTGGGAAGTACTGCGCGTTAGCAATCCTTCATGAAACGGCTGAATTCCTTAATGTATGACCTTTCTTATTCTGATATATTTTATATGTGGTAAATGGATATAGGAAGATTATGTTGCGTCAATCTATTTCTTAGGAGTTGCTATATTATAAATGAAGAGCAGATTCTTTGTCTGTCACCAATAGTCTGCGTTCTACTTTGCTTGAGCTTAGGTAACCAATTTGACCACGGTTTCCCAAATTGGACGATACCGCCCACCAGTGGACGATTTCAACTGTTGGTTGGGTGATGAGCAACAAAATCGGAAATGGTGGGTGAGTGAAAATTTTGTTTGGCGATATAGGATTTCTTGGACTGAAAAGTTATTTTAACATATAATTCCGTAAAAAATATTCAAGGGCGATATACAAAAACCTTTCTAAAAAACAAAAAAAGAAAACTGAAGGCTAATTGGGAATAAATGGGTTTCATTCTTAAATAAGGTATGAATATCCCTTGAAACAACCGAATATTTTTGCATTTTTTATAGTTTTGAGAAGATCATTCAATAGTCTTTCAGACGAAATAACATATTTTTCGGATATAAATCAGATAAGAGAAAAAACCAAGTACAACAAACGTATTCGCCGAATTTTTATTTATTATTATTATTAGTTTATATCTTTTTAATTGATAATTATGAAGAAAAAATCGTTTCATTTTTTTTTTTTTTTTTTTTTTTTCAGTTGATCATTCAAATAGTTCTTCAGACGAAAGAACATATTTTTCGGATATAAATCACTAGATAAGAAAACCAAGTACAACAAAACGTATTCGCCGAATTTTTATTTATTATTATTATTAGTTTATATTCTTTTTAAATTGATAATTATGAAGAAAAATCGTTTCATTTTTTTTTTTTTTTTTTTTTGAGAAGCATCATTCAAATAGTTCTTCGACGAAATAACATATTTTTCGATATAAATCAGATAAGAGAAAACCAAGTACAACAAAAACGTATTCGCCGAATTTTTATTTATTATTATTATTAGTTTATATTCTTTTAAATTGATAATTATGAAGAAAAAATCGTTTCATTTTTTTTTTTTTTTTTTTTTTGAGAAGCATCATTCAAATAGTTCTTCAGACGAAATAACATATTTTTCGGATATAAATCAGATAAGAGAAAACTAAGTACAACAAAAACGTATTCGCCGAATTTTTATTTATTATTATTATTAGTTTATATTCTTTTTAAATTGATAATTATGAAGAAAAATCGTTTCATTTTTTTTTTTTTTTTTTTGAGAAGCATCATTCAAATAGTTCTTCAGACGAAATAACATATTTTTCGGATATAAATCAGATAAGAGAAAACCAAGTACAACAAAAACGTATTCGCCGAATTTTTATTTATTATTATTATTAGTTTATATTCTTTAAATTGATAATTGCGAAGAAAAATCGTTTCATTTTTTTTTTTTTTTTTTTTTTTTTTTTTTTGAGAAGCATCATTCAAATAGTTCTTCAGACGAAATAACATATTTTTCGGATATAAATCAGATAAGAGAAAATCCGGCACAACAAAAAAACGTATTCGCCGAATTTTTATTTATTATTATTATTAGGTTTATATTCTTTTTTTTAAATTGATAATTATGAAGAAAAATCGTTTCATTTTTTTTTTTTTTTTTTTTTTTTGAGAAGCATCATTCAAATAGTTCTTCAGACGAAATAAGATTTTTCGGATATAAATCAGATAAGAGAAAACCAAGTACAACAAAAAACGTATCTGCCGAATTTTTATTTATTATTATTATTAGTTTATATTCTTTTTAAATTGATAATTATGAAGAAAAAAAAATCGTTTCATTTTTTTTTTTTTTTTTTTGAGAAGCATCATTCAAATAGTTCTTCAGACGAAATAACATATTTTTCGGATATAAATCAGATAAGAGAAAACCAAGTACAACAAAAACGTATTCGCCGAATTTTTATTTATTATTATTATTAGTTTATATTCTTTTTAAATTGATAATTATGAAGAAAAATCGTTTCATTTTTTTTTTTTTTTTTTTTGAGAAGCATCATTCAAATAGTTCTTCAGACGAAATAACATATTTTTCGGATATAAATCAGATAAGAGAAAACCAAGTACAACAAAAACGTATTCGCCGAATTTTTATTTATTATTATTATTAGTTTATATTCTTTTTAAATTGATAATTATGAAGAAAAATCGTTTCATTTTTTTTTTTTTTTTTTTGAGAAGCATCATTCAAATAGTTTCAGACGAAATAACATATTTTTCGGATATAAATCAGATAAGAGAAAACCAAGTACAACAAAAAACGTATTCGCCGAATTTTATTTATTATTATTATTAGTTTATATTCTTTTTAAATTGATAATTATGAAGAAAAATCGTTTCATTTTTTTTTTTTTTTGAAAAGCATCATTCAAATAGTTCTTCAGACGAAATAACATATTTTTCGGATATAAATCAGATAAGAGAAAAACCAAGTACAACAAAAACGTATTCGCCGAATTTTTATTTATTATTATTATTAATATATTCTTTTTAAATTGATAATTATGAAGAAAAATTGTTTCATTTTTTTTTTTTTTGAGAAGCATCATTCAAATAGTTCTTCAGACGAAATAACATATTTTTCGGATATAAATCAGATAAGAGAAAACCAAGTACAACAAAAACGTATTCGCCGAATTTTTTATTTATTATTATTATTAGTTTATATTCTTTTTAAATTGATAATTATGAAGAAAAATCGTTTCATTTTTTTTTTTTTTTTTTTGAGAAGCATCATTCAAATAGTTCTTCAGACGAAATAACATATTTTTCGGATATAAATCAGATAAGAGAAAACCAAGTACAACAAAAACGTATTCGCCGAATTTTTATTTATTATTATTATTAGTTTATATTCTTTTTAAATTGATAATTATGAAGAAAAATCGTTTCATTTTTTTTTTTTTTTTTTTGAGAAGCATCATTCAAATAGTTCTTCAGACGAAATAACATATTTTCGGATATAAATCAGATAAGAGAAAAACCAGACAACAAAAACGTATTCGCCGAATTTTTATTTATTATTATTATTAGTTTATATTCTTTTAAATTGATAATTATGAAGAAAATCGTTTCATTTTTTTTTTTTTTTTTTTTTGAGAAGCATCATTCAAATAGTTCTTCAGATGAAATAACATATTTTTCGGATATAAATCAGATAAGAGAAAACCAAGTACAACAAAAAACGCATTCGCCGAATTTTTATTTATTATTATTATTAGTTTATATTCTTTTTTTAAATTGATAATTATGAAGAAAAATCGTTTCATTTTTTTTTTTTTTTTTGAGAATCATCATTATTATTCAAATAGTTCTTCAGACGAAATAACATATTTTTCGGATATAAATCAGATAAGAGAAAACCAAGTACAACAAAAACGTATTCGCCGAATTTTTATTTATTATTATTATTAGTTTATATTCTTTTTAAATTGATAATTATGAAGAAAAATCGTTTCATTTTTTTTTTTTTTTTTGAGAAGCATCATTCAAATAGTTCTTCAGACGAAATAACATATTTTTCGGATATAAATCAGATAAGAGAAAACCAAGTACAACAAAAACGTATTCGCCGAATTTTTATTTATTATTATTATTAGTTTATATTCTTTTTAAATTGATAATTATGAAGAAAAATCGTTTCATTTTTTTTTTTTTTGAGAAGCATCATTCAAATAGTTCTTCAGACGAAATAACATATTTTTCGGATATAAATCAGATAAGAGAAAACCAAGTACAACAAAAACGTATTCGCCGAATTTTTATTTATTATTATTATTAGTTTATATTCTTTTTAAATTGATAATTATGAAGAAAAATCGTTTCATTTTTTTTTTTTTTGAGAAGCATCATTCAAATAGTTCTTCAGACGAAATAACATATTTTTCGGATATAAATCAGATAAGAGAAAACCAAGTACAACAAAAACGTATTCGCCGAATTTTTATTTATTATTATTATTAGTTTATATTCTTTTTAAATTGATAATTATGAAGAAAAATCGTTTCATTTTTTTTTTTTTTTTGAGAAGCATCATTCAAATAGTTCTTCAGACGAAATAACATATTTTTCGGATATAAATCAGATAAGAGAAAACCAAGTACAGCAAAAACGTATTCGCCGAATTTTTATTTATTATTATTATTAGTTTATATTCTTTTTAAATTGATAATTATGAAGAAAAATCGTTTCATTTTTTTTTTTTTTGAGAAGCATCATTCAAATAGTTCTTCAGACGAAATAACATATTTTTCGGATATAAATCAGATAAGAGAAAACCAAGTACAGCAAAAACGTATTCGCCGAATTTTTATTTATTATTATTATTAGTTTATATTCGTTTTAAATTGATAATTATGAAGAAAAATCGTTTCATTTTTTTTTTTTTTTTTTGAGAAGCATCATTCAAATAGTTCTTCAGACGAAATAACATATTTTTCGGATATAAATCAGATAAGAGAAAACCAAGTACAACAAAAACGTATTCGCCGAATTTTTATTTATTATTATTATTAGTTTATATTCTTTTTAAATTGATAATTATAAAGAAAAATCGTTTCATTTTTTTTTTTTTTTTGAGAAGCATCATTCAAATAGTTCTTCAGACGAAATAATATATTTTTCGAATATAAATCAGATAAGAGAAACCAAGTACACAAAAAAACGTATTCGCCGAATTTTTATTTATTATTATTATTAGTTTATATTCTTTTTAAATTGATAATTATGAAGAAAATCGTTTCATTTTTTTTTTTTTTGAGAAGCATCATTCAAATAGTTCTTCAGACGAAATAACATATTTTCTTGCATATAAATCAGATAAGAGAAAACCAAGTACAACAAAAAACGTATGCGCCGAATTTTTATTTATTATTATTATTAGTTTATATTCTTTTTAAATTGATAATTATGAAGAAAAATCGTTTCATTTTTTTTTTTTTTTTGAGAAGCATCATTCGTAAATAGTTCTTCAGACGAAATAACATATTTTTCGGATATAAATCAGATAAGAGAAAAACCAAGTACAACAAAAACGCGCCTCGCCGAATTTTTATTTATTATTATTATTAGTTTATATTCTTTTTAAATTGATAATTATGAAAATCGTTTCATTTTTTTTTTTTTTTTTTTTGAGAAGCATCATTCAAATAGTTCTTCAGACGAAATAACATATTTTTCGGATATAAATCAGATAAGAGAAAACCAAGTACAACAAAAACGTATTCGCCGAATTTTTATTTATTATTATTATTAGTTTATATTCTTTTTAAATTGATAATTATGAAGAAAACGTTTCATTTTTTTTTTTTTTGAGAAGCATCATTCAAATAGTTCTTCAGACGAAATAAACATTTTTCGGATATAAATCAGATAAGAGAAAACCAAGTACAACAAAAACGTATTCGCCGAATTTTTATTTATTATTATTATTAGTTTATATTCTTTTTAAATTGATAATTATGAAGAAAAATGTTTCATTTTTTTTTTTTTTTTTTTGAGAAGCATCATTCAAATAGTTCTTCAGACGAAATAACATATTTTTCGCATATAAATCCGATAAGAGAAACCGCACAACAAAAAAAACGTATTCGCCGAATTTTTATTTATTATTATTATTAGTTTATATTCTTTTTAAATTGATAATTGCGAAGAAAAATCGTTTCATTTTTTTTTGTTTTTTTTTTGAGAAGCATCATTCAAATAGTTCTTCAGACGAAATAACATATTTTTCGATATAAATCAGATAAGAGAAAAACTAAGTACAACAAAAACGTATTCGCCGAATTTTTATTTATTATTATTATTAGTTTATATTCTTTTTAAATTGATAATTATGAAGAAAATCGTTTCATTTTTTTTTTTTTTTTTTTTTGAGAAGCATCATTCGTGGGGCCAGTTCTTCAGACGAAATAACATATTTTTCGGGATATAAATCAGAGTTAAAGAGAAAACCAAGTACAACAAAAACGTATTCGCCGAATTTTATTTATTATTATTATTAGTTTATATTCTTTTAAATTGATAATTATGAAGAAAAATCGTTTCATTTTTTTTTTTTTTTTTGAGAAGCATCATTCAAATAGTTCTTCAGACGAAATAACATATTTTTCGGATATAAATCAGATAAGAGAAAACCAAGTACAACAAAAACGTATTCGCCGAATTTTTATTTATTATTATTATTAGTTTATATTCTTTTTAAATTGATAATTATGAAGAAAAAATCGTTTCATTTTTTTTTTTTTTTTTTTGAGAAGCATCATTCAAATAGTTCTCAGACGAAATAACAAATTTTTCGGATATAAATCAGATAAGAGAAAACCAAGTACAACAAAAACGTATTCGCCGAATTTTTATTTATTATTATTATTAGTTTATATTCTTTTTAAATTGATAATTATGAAGAAAAATCGTTTCATTTTTTTTTTTTTTTGAGAAGCATCATTCAAATAGTTCTTTTCCGGGACGAAATAACATATTTTTCGGATATAAATCAGATAAGAGAAAACTGGCACAACAAAAACGTATTCGCCGAATTTTTATTTATTATTATTATTAGTTTATATTCTTTTTAAATTGATAATTATGAAGAAAAATCGTTTCATTTTTTTTTTTTTTTTTGAGAAGCATCATTCAAATAGTTCTTCAGACGAAATAACATATTTTTCGGATATAAATCAGATAAGAGAAAACCAAGTACAACAAAAACGTATTCGCCGAATTTTTATTTATTATTATTATTAGTTTATATTTTTTTTTAAATTGATAATTATGAAGAAAAATCGTTTCATTTTTTTTTTTTTTTGAGAAGCATCATTCAAATAGTTCTTCAGACGAAATAACATATTTTTCGGATATAAATCAGATAAGAGAAAACCAAGTATAACAAAAACGTATTCGCCGAATTTTTATTTATTATTATTATTAGTTTATATTCTTTTTAAATTGACAATTATGAAGAAAAATCGTTTCATTTTTTTTTTTTTTTTTGAGAAGCATCATTCAAATAGTCTTTCAGACGAAATAACATATTTTTCGGATATAAATCAGATAAGAGAAAACCAAGTACAACAAAAACGTATTCGCCGAATTTTTATTTATTATTATTATTAGTTTATATTCTTTAAATTGATAATTATGAAGAAAAATGGTTTCATTTTTTTTTTTTTTTTTTTTGAGAAGTATCATTCAAATAGTTCTTCAGACGAAATAACAAATTTTTCGGATATAAATCAGATAAGAGAAAACCAAGTACAACAAAAACGTATTCGCCGAATTTTTATTTATTATTATTATTAGTTTATATTCTTTTTAAATTGATAATTATGAAGAAAAATCGTTTCATTTTTTTTTTTTTTTTTTTGAGAAGCATCATTCAAATAGTTCTTCAGACGAAATAACATATTTTTCGGATATAAATCAGATAAGATAAAACCAATACAACGTATTCGCCGAATTTTATTTATTATTATTATTAGTTTATATTCTTTTTTTAAATTATAATTATGAAGAAAATCGTTTCATTTTTTTTTTTTTTTTTTTTTTTTTGAGAAGCATCATTCAAATAGTTCTTCAGACGAAATAACAAATTTTTCGGATATAAATCAGATAAGAGAAAATCCAAGTACAACAAAAACGGGTCGCCGAAATTTTAACATGGTTATTATTAATATATTCTTTTTAAATTGATAATTATGAAGAAAAAATCGTTTCTCTAGTATTTTTTTTTTTTTTTGAGTTTACACAATTGTAAATAGTTCTTCAGACGAAGAAGCATATTTTTCGGATATAAACTTGATAAGAGAAACTAAGTACAACAAAAACGTATTCGCTGAATTTTTATTTATTATTATTATTAGTTTATATTCTTTTACCTGATAATTATGAAGAAAAAATCGTTTCATTTTTTTTTTTTTTTGAGAAGCATCATTCAAATAGTTCTTCAGACGAAATAACATATTTTTCGGATATAAACGATAAGAGAAAACCAAGTACAACAAAAACGTATTCGTCAATTTATTTATTATTATTATTAGTTTATATTCTTTAAATTATACTCATAATAAAAACGTTTCATTTTTTTTTTTTTTTTTTTTTTGAGAAGCATCATTCAAAGGTTCTTCAGACGAAATAACATATTTTTCGGATATAAATCAGATAAGAGAGAAAACTAAGTATACAAAAACGTATTCGCTGAATTTTTATTTATTATTATTATTATTATATTCTTTTTTTAAATTGACAATTATGGGAAGAGTGTAACTTTCAATGCATTTTTTTTTTTTTTTTTTTTTTTGAGAAGCATCAAGACCTAAATAGTCTTTCAGAATTGAAACAATATATTTTTCGGATATAAATCAGATAAGAGAAAACCAAGTACAACAAAAATGTATTCGCCGAATTTTTATTTTTATTATTATTATTAGGTTATATTCTTTTTAAATTGATAATTATGAAGAAAAAAAATCGTTTTATTTTTTTTTTTTTTTTTTTTTTTGAGAAGCATCATTCAAATAGTTCTTCAGACGAAATAATATATTTTTTCGATATAAATCCGATAAGAAAAAACCGCGCACAACAAAAACGTATTCGCCGAATTTTTATTTATTATTATTATTAGTTTATATTCTTTTAAATTATTAATTATGAAGAAAAATCGTTTCATTTTTTTTTTTTTTTTTTTTTTTGAGAAGCATCATTCAAATAGTTCTTCAGACGAAATAACATATTTTTCGGATATAAATCAGATAAGAGAAAACTAAGCGCCAACAAAAACGTATTCGCCAATTTTATTTACATACATAGTTTATATTCTTTAACGATAATTATGAAGAAAAATCGTTTCATTTTTTTTTTTTTTTTTTTTTTTGAGAAGCATCATTCAAATAGTTCTACTGAAATAACATATTTTTCGGATATAAATCAGATAAGAGAAAACCAAGTACAACAAAAGCGTATCTGCCGAATTTTATTATTATTATTAGTTTATATTCTTTTAATTGATAATTATAGAAGAAAATCGTCATTTTTTTATTTTTTTTTTGAGAAGCCATCATTCAAATAGTTCTCTGACGAAAGAATATTTTTCGATATAAATCAGATAAGAGAAACCAAGTATAAAACAAAAACGTATCTGCCGAATTTTTATTTATTATTATTATTAGTTTATATTCTTTAAATTGATAATTATGAAGAAAATCGTTTTCATTTTTTTTTTTTTTTTTTTGAGAAGCATCATTCAAATAGTTTCAGGACGAAATAATACATTTTTCAGATATAAATTGATAAGAGAAAACCAAGTACAGCAAAACGTATTCTGCCGAATTTTTATTTATTATTATTATTATTAGTTTAGGTCTTTTTTAAATGATAATTATGAAGAAAAAATCGTTTCATTTTTTTTTTTTTTTTTTTTGAGAAGCATCATTCAAATAAATTTTCAGACGAAATAACATATTTTTCGCATATAAATCAGATAAGAGAAAACCAAGTACAACAAAAACGTATTCGCCGAATTTTTATTTATTATTATTATTAGTTTATATTCTTTTTAGAATTGATAATTATGAAGAAAAATCGTTTCATTTTGTTTTTTTTTTGAAAACATCATTCAAATAGTTTCTTCAGACGAAATAACATATTTTTCGGATATAAATCAGATAAAAAAGAGAAAACCAAGTACAACAAAAACGTATTCGCCGAATTTTTTATTTATTATTATTATTAGTTTATATTCTTTTTAAATTGATAATTATGAAGAAAAATCGTTTCATTTTTTTTTTTTTTTTGAGAAGCATCATTTAAATATTTAGACGAAACATAACATATTTTCGGATATAAATCAGATAAGAAAAACCAAGTACAACAAAAACGTATTCGCCGAATTTTTATTTATTATTATTATTAGTTTATATTCTTTTTAAATTGATAATTATGAAGAAAAAATCGTTTCATTTTTTTTTTTTTTTTTTGAGAAGCATCATTCAAATAGTTCTTCAGACGAAATAACATATTTTTCGGATATAAATCAGATAAGAAAAACCAAGTACAACAAAAACGTATTCGCCGAATTTTTATTTATTATTATTATTAGTTTATATTCTTTTTAAATTGATAATTATGAAGAAAAATCGTTTCATTTTTTTTTTTTTTTGAGAAGCATCATTCAAATAGTTCTTCAGACGAAATAACATATTTTTCGGATATAAATCAGATAAGAAAACCAAGTACAACAAAAACGTATTCGCCGAATTTTTTTTTTTTTTTTTATTTATTATTATTAGTTTATATTCTTTTTAGAATTGATAATTATGAAAGAAAAATCGTTTCATTTTTTTTTTTTTTTTGAGAAGCATCATTCAAATAGTTCTTCCAGACGAAATAACATATTTTTCGGATATAAATCTAGATAAGAGAAAACCAGGTACAACAAAAACGTATTCGCCGAATTTTTATTTATTATTATTATTGGTTTATATTCTTTTTAAATTGACAGTAATTTATGAAGAAAAATCGTTTTATTTTTTTTTTTTTGAGAAGCATCGTCTAAATAGTTCTTCAGACGAAATAACATATTTTCGGATAAGTCGATAAGAAAAGGCAGTACAACCATACAAAAAGCTTATTCGCCGAATTTTTATTTATTATTATTATTAGTTTATATTCTTTTTAAATTGATAATTATGAAGAAAATCGTTTCATTTTTGTTTTTTTTTTCGAAGCATCATTCAAATAGTTCTTCAGACGAAATAACATATTTTTCGGATATAAATCCAGATAAGAGAAAACCAAGTACAACAAAAACGTATTCGCCGAATTTTTTATTTATTATTATTATTAGTTTATATTCTTTTTAAATTGATAATTATGAAGAAAAAAATCGTTTCATTTTTTTTTGAGAAGCATCATTCAAATAGTTCTTCAGACGAAATAACATATTTTCGGATATAAATCAGATAAGAAAACCAAGTACAACAAAAACGTATTCGCCATTTATTATTATTTTCCTTCTAGTTTATATTCTTTTTAAAATTGATAATTATGAAGAAAAATCGTTTCATTTTTTTTTTTTTTTTTGAAGCATCATTCAAATAGTTCTTCAGATGAAATAACATATTTTTCGGATATAAATCAGATAAAAAAGAAAACCAAGTACAACAAAAACGTATTCGCCGAATTTTTATTTATTATTATTATTAGTTTATATTCTTTTTAAATTGATAGTATGAAGAAAAATCGTTTCATTTTTTTTTTTTTTTTTTTTTGAAAGCATCATTCAAATAGTTCTTCCAGACGAAATAACATATTTTTCGGATATAAATCAGATAAGAGAAAACCAAGTACAACAAAAACGTATTCGCCGAATTTTTTATTTATTATTATTATTAGTTTATATTCTTTTTTAAATTGATAATTGAAGAAAAATCGTTTCATTTTTTTTTTTTTTTTTGAGAAGCATCATTCAAATAGTTCTTCAGACGAAATAACATATTTTTCGGATATAAATCAGATAAAGAAAACCAAGTACAACAAAAACATGTTCATAATTTTTATTTATTATTATTATTAGTTTATATTCTTTTTAAATTGATAATTATGAGAGAAAAATCGTTTCATTTTTTTTTTTTTTGAGAAGCATCATTTAAATAGTTCTTCAGACGAAATAACATATTTTTCGGATATAAATCGGAATAAGAAAACCAAGTACGAGCAAAAACGTATTCGCCGAATTTTTTTTTAATATTTATTATTATTATTAGTTTATATTCTTTTTAAATTGATAATTGAAGAAAAATCGTTTCATTTTTTTTTTTGAGAAGCATCATTCAAATAGTTCTTCAGACAAATAACATATTTTTTTCGGATATAAATCAGATAAGAAGAAAACCAAGTACAACAAAAACGTATTCGCCGAATTTTTATTTATTATTATTATTAGTTTATATTCTTTTTTAAATTGATAATTATGAAGAAAAATCGTTTTTTTTCATTTTTTTTTTTTTTTTTTTGAGAAGCATCATTCAAATAGTTCTTCAGACGAAATAACATATTTTTCAGGATATAAATCGAATAAAGCCGAGTACAACACGAAAACGTATTCGCCGGAATTTTTATTTTATTATTATTATTAGTTTATATTCTTTTTAAATTGATAATTATAAAAAGAGAAAAATCGTTTCATTTTTTTTTTTTTTTTTTTTTGAGAAGCATCATTCAAATAGTTCTTCGAGACGAAATAACATATTTTTCGGATATAAATCGAATAAGAGAAAACCAAGTACAACAAAAACGTATTCGCCGAATTTTTATTTATTATTATTATTAGTTTATATTCTTTTAAATTGATAATTATGAAGAAAAATCGTTTCATTTTTTTTTTTTTGAGAAACATCATTCAAATAGTTCTTCAGACGAAATAAACATATTTTCGGATATAAATCAGATAAGAGAAAACCAAGTACAACAAAAACGTATTCGCCGAATTTTTATTTATTATTATTATTAGTTTATATTCTTTTAAATTGATAATTATGAAGAAAAAATCGTTTCATTTTTTTTTTTTTTGAGAAGCATCATTCAAATAGTTCTTCGGGCAAATAACATATTTTCGGATATAAATCAGGTAAGAAAACCAAGTACAACAAAAACGTATTCGCCGAATTTTTATTTATTATTATTATTAGTTTTTATATTCTTTTAAATTGATAATTATGAAGAAAAATCGTTTCATTTTTTTTTTGAGAAGCATCATTCAAATAGTTCTTCAGACGAAATAACATATTTTTCGGGATATAAATCAGATAAGAAAACCAAGTACAACAAAAACGTATTCGCCGAATTTTTATTTATTATTATTATTAGTTTATATTCTTTTTTAAATTGACAGGTATGAAGAAAAATCGTTTCATTTTTTTTTTTTTTTTTGTGACATCATTCAAATAGTTCTTCAGACGAAATAACATATTTTTCGGATATAAATCAGATAAGAGAAAACCAAGTACAACAAAAACATTCGCCGAATTTTTTATTTATTATTATTAGTTTATATTCTTTTTAAATTGATAATTATGAAGAAAAAAAATCGTTTCATTTTTTTTTTTTGAGAAGCATCATTCAAATGGATTTAACACAGACGAAATAACATATTTTTCGGATATAAATCAGATAAGAAAACCAAGTACAACAAAAACGTATTCGCCGAATTTTTATTTATTATTATTATTAGTTTTATATTCTTTTAAATTCGGTAATTACTTAAGAAAATGTTTCATTTTTTTTTTTTTTTTTGAGAAACATCATTCAAATATTTCAGACGAAATAACATATTTTTCGGATATAAATCAGATAAGAGAAAACCAAAGTACAACCCAAAACGTATTCGCCAATTTTTATTTATTATTATTATTAGTTTATATTCTTTTAAATTGATAATTATGAAGAAAAATCGTTCATTTTTTTTTTTTTTTTGAGAAGCATCATTCAAATAGTTCTTCAGACGGAAATAACATATTTTTCGGATATAAATCAGATAAGAGAAAACCAAGTACAACAAAAACGTATTCGCCGAATTTTTATTTATTATTATTATTAGTTTATATTCTTTTTAAATTGATAATTATGAAGAAAAAATCGTTTCATTTTTTTTTTTTTTTGAGAAGCATCATTCAAATAGTTCTTCAGGCTTGAAAATAACATATTTTTCGGATATAAAATCAGTGAAAACCAAGTACAACAAAAACGTATTCGCCGAATTTTTTATTATTATTATTAGTTTATATTCTTTTTAAATTGATAATTATGAAGAAAAAATCGTTTCATTTTTTTTTTTTTTTGAGAAGCATCATTCAAATAGTTCTTCCAGACAGAAAATAACATATTTTTCGGATATAAATCAGATAAGAAAACCAAGTACAACAAAAAACGTATTCGCCGAATTTATTTATTATTATTATTAGTTTATATTCTTTTTAAATTGATAAATTATGAAGAAAAATCGTTTCATTTTTTTTTTGAGAAGCATCATTCAAATAGTTCTTCAGACGAAATAACATATTTTTCGGATATAAATTACAGATAAGAGAAAACCAAGTACAACAAAAACGTATTCGCCGAATTTTATTTATTATTATTATTAGTTTATATTCTTTTTAAATTGATAATTATGAAGAAAAAATCGTTTCATTTTTTTTTTTTTTTGAGAAGCATCATTCTAAAATAGTTCTTCAGACGAAATAACATATTTTTCGGATATAAATCGATAAACCAAGTACAACAAAAACGTATTCGCCGAATTTTTTATTTGTATTATTATTAGTTTATATTCTTTTTAAATTGATAATTATGAAGAAAAAATCGTTTCATTTTTTTTTTTTTTTTTTTTTTTGAGAAGCATCATTCAAATAGTTCTTCTGAATTGAAATAACATATTTTTCGGATATAAATCAGATAAGAGAAAACCAAGTACAACAAAAACGTATTCGCCGGAATTTTTATTTTATTATTATTATTAGTTTATATTCTTTTAAATTGATAATTATGAGAAGAAAATCGTTTCATTTTTTTTTTTTTTTTTGAGAAGCATCATTCAAATAGTTCTTCAGACGAAATAACATATTTTTCGGATATAAATCAGATAAGAGAAAACCAAGTACAACAAAAACGTATTCGCCGAATTTTTATTTATTATTATTATTAGTTTTATATTCTTTTTAAATTGATAATTATGAAGAAAAAAAATCGTTTTTTCATTTTTTTTTTTTGAGAAGCATCATTCAAATAGTTCTTCAGACGAAATAACATATTTTTCGGATATATAAATCAGATAAGAGAAAACCAAGTACAACAAAAACGTATTCGCCGAATTTTTTATTTATTATTATTATTAGTTTATATTCTTTTTAAATTGATAATTATGAAGAAAAATCGTTTCATTTTTTTTTTTTTTTTTTTGTCAACATTTTTGTTAACCGTAAACATAAAACCTTATGCATAAAACTAAGTTATATATGGTGTACGGGTAGGTTTTGAAGGTTATCACAATGCGTTTAGCAAAATAAAGGAAGGTAAAGAAGGTGTTAGGTATTACCATTAACACATACACACGCATACATGCACTAACACACTTATAGGTACACACACACACATACTCACTACAAGTAACGACAGCAGTAGCAGCGAAAGAGGTCCGTTTGTTTAAAGGCACGGTCCACCAGCGGACGTGAAATCAAGCTCTCCTGTCATTCTGAAGATGAGATTTTAATCTCGAAATGTTAATGAATAATAAATAGGTAATACCCAACACCTTCTTTACCTTCCTTTATTTTACTAAACGCATTGTGATAGTCTTCAAATACCAACCCATACACGTTATGTACACAATGCTTCAAGCAAATTACAAAACTCTCCTATGTTACATATAATTTTCAATGGTCATGTTTGCTTTCATTAGTCCTTTAAAACAGTAGCAGCAGCAGCCGCATGTCAACGTTATTTTTTGTTATCTCCCTTTGGTCTTTTGTTCTACATCATAAAGTCAGTTTACAAAGCAGTAAGAAAATTTTACCAAACAATTTTGGCATGTTGTATTTCTTATACGGGTGGGCGTCAGAGTTATTTTTAATGCGAAAGCGGAATATAACGTCAAATGGCTGCGAACTATTTGTGAAAAACTTGGTCTAATAGATTACATAAGCCCAAGCAAAGTAGCACGCAGACTATTGGTTAATCTGCTTTTCTTTTATAATATAGCAACGCGTAAGAAATAGATTGACGCAACATAATCTTCCTTTACCCCTTTACCCCATATACAATATATCAGAATAAGAAAGGTCATCCATTAAGGAATTCAGCCATTTCATAAAGTATTGCTGACGCGCAGTGCTTCCCAACATTGAAAAAGGCCGTGCGCGATTATATATATATATACTTACAAAAACAAAAATAGATTTAACAACTGTTTCCCTTCGTTTTACAATCTTGCTGATGCCATTTTGGTATAAATTTCGTGTTCTTTGTTGGAAGACTGTACAGACTCTGCTACTATTTTTTTATCATTTAAAACTTTCTATAGAGAAATTACAATCAGAATGAACCAAGTCAAAAAAATATGGTGGGTGCTGGAGTGCTATCCATTTCAAATCTTTCATTTTCTGCAAAATCTGTTTTGCAACATGCTATCTTGCGTTGCCATCGTGGAAAATGACACTTATCTGTTTTGCCAAAAGCGGCCATTTTTCTTGAACTCAAGTCTCTTCAAATAGCGAGATATCATACAAGTTCAATACAAGTCTATTCATATTGATGATTGGTTGTATTTCTTTAGCGTCATATCAAACTCTGTGGGTTATGATGCCGAAATCTAAATATTTTATATCCAGTTTTATTTTATTTTGCTATTTTTTCGACCATAACATCTTTAGCGATACAAGTCTTACTAATTAAACCCTAGCTTTTGGATTCATGCCTTTCCCACTGGAATTTGCGCGGAAGTGAATATCACGAACCGAACTGGAATTGAAACTCGGCTCTCTTATTAACAATCCAGAGCCATTATCTCGCACATATAAACTTACAACACCTGGTATTCTCAAGAGGTCACCAATCTAAGTACTGACCAAGCTCGACGTTGCTTAACTTCACTAATCTTACAAGAACATATATCGATGGATGTCCGTCTGTTCACTTCTATCTATTAATGTTAGTTTATTTATTCCTGACTATTGATATCTCTTTGTTCTTGCCTGTGTATTGATATCCACGCCTATCTATTCATATTAGTCTGTTGATGTCTATTGATTAATATCAGTCTGTTTATGTCTGTCAGCTGATATCAGTCTGTGTACACCAGTCTATTGATATCAGTATGTTCATGTTTATCTATAACAATCTACTCACATCTATCATATATCACCATAAATTTATTCATAGTATTTACATTATTCGGACTATTGTCCTCATCATTGTTGCCATTTGTACGACGTTTCAGCCGTTGTAGGCTCCAGCCTTCTTCAGGTGCTCATGTTTATCTATACCAATCTACTCACATCTATCATATATCACCATAAATTTATTCATAGTATTTACATTATTCGGACTATTGTCCTCATCTTTGTTGCCATTTGTACGACGTTTCAGCCGTTGTAGGCTCTAGCCTTCTTCAGGTGCTCATGTTTATCTATACCAATCTACTCACATCTATCATATATCACCATAAATTTATTCATAGTATTTACATTATTCGGACTATTGTCCTCATCATTGTTGCCATTTGTACGACGTTTCAGCCGTTGTAGGCTCCAGCCTTCTTCAGGTGCTCATGTTTATCTATACCAATCTACTCACATCTATCATATATCACCATAAATTTATTCATAGTATTTACATTATTCGGACTATTGTCCTCATCTTTGTTGCCATTTGTACGACGTTTCAGCCGTTGTAGGCTCTAGCCTTCTTCAGGTGCTCATGTTTATCTATACCAATCTACTCACATCTATCATATATCACCATAAATTTATTCATAGTATTTACATTATTCGGACTATTGTCCTCATCATTGTTGCCATTTGTACGACGTTTCAGCCGTTGTAGGCTCCAGCCTTCTTCAGGTGCTCATGTTTATCTATACCAATCTACTCACATCTATCATATATCACCATAAATTTATTCATAGTATTTACATTATTCGGACTATTGTCCTCATCTTTGTTGCCATTTGTACGACGTTTCAGCCGTTGTAGGCTCCAGCCTTCTTCAGGTGCTAGGAATGCAACAAAGATGAGGACAATTGTCCGAATAATGTAAATACTGTAAGTACTACTTCATCTCAGAAAGATGGACAAATAACAAGAACCTAACAGCATAGACATGGCCACAATGTAAATGTCCAGTTTATTGCTTTTAATGATAGAGTATATTCAGTTCTAACCTTTTAAAGAATTAATAGCTACAAAAAATGAATTTTCTTAAAAATGGCACAAGTTGAATGGGCAGAAATGGCACAACTAATTTATCGGTGAAATAACTGTCAATGTTCTAAATCCTCAAACGTCAGAGAAGTATCAGATTTTATTTAAATTTTTCGAAATTAGTAATAAATCAAATTATTTCTTTCTATTTTTTTTAATTCGGTAGAAATATTTTTGAAGTCTGTAGTTGGATTAAAATATACATGCACAAATTCAAACTTAACATAAGCTCAATTTGAATACGATTGAAAGTTATTATAACATATGCTGAAAGTTGATTTTATAATATATAATAACTACCCCCCGCCCGTGCATTGAATACTGCAGCCATATTTGGTTGGGTACCCCTGCTATCCACCTAGGAGTCCTTGACAAAACCCAACGGAAAATCTGTAATGTGATCAATCCCGACTTGGCAGCTAGGATACACTCTCTTTCTCACCGACGCAATGTGGATTCCTTGTGTCTCTTCTACAAATACTTTCACGGCTTGTGCTCCGATGAACTTAGCTCACTGGTGCCTCCTATATATGAATTTAATCGAGCCACAAGATTAGCAACTAGGTCCAACTCTTTTACTGTGAAACCAATACATTGGAAATGCAAATTCTACTCCATCAGCTTCTTTTCTCGCACTTCCCGCCTGTGAAATTCACTTCCATTTACTTGCTTTACCGACAGCTACAATCTTCAAGAATTTAAATGTAAAGTCAATAGTCATCTCCTATCTCACTAAACTGCATCCTCTCTCTCATGCTCCTTTCTCCGTTTACTCCACTCTCATCAATATTCTCATCCTTCTTTTACCCACTTCCTGACACCCCGTGTAACCTGTCACTCTTTCTCATAACTTTCCTCCTATGTAATCCCCTACACAACAGTGGTAGTAAAATGCCTTGCTTGGGGCGACACGATTATGAAAAAAAAAATCCTTTAACTTGAAAGAAGCTTCTTCAATCATTTATTTAAGAATTCAGTTTTCGACATTCTGTTGTATCCAAATTTTCTGCTGGATCCAAATCATAGACTTAAGGTCATAAATGCCTTCATAACATTTTTTTGCTGATCATTTCTGTAAAAAAAAATATATATATATATTTTACAAAGTTACACAGATAAAACTCTTCATAATAATGTGTGAGATGTAATTTTTTTTTTAATCATTTCACCCCGAGCAAGGCGGAAACGCCACTGATGTGCAGGGGGCTACATAAATGTATAAAGATTAATTAGAAAAGAGTGAGGAGTACAAGCTAGTTAGAAAGGAACAATAGAAAGCTGAAAAAGCAGGTGCGATGACAGATACATAGGTGGAGAGAAAGGGAAGGTTATAAGGGGGAGGGGAGAGAGCTAGAGGCCAGTGGTTAGTAGATGAGAATTGACTTTGCATTTAAATTTCTGGAGGTTGTAGCCGTCAGGAAAGCAAGAATACGGGAGTGAGTTCCACAGGGGGAAGTGCGAGAGAGGAAGCTGCAGGAGTAGAATTGTCGTCTGCATTTGGCTAACCTGACTGTGAATGGGTGGGACCCAGTTGCCAGTCTGGTTGCACGGGTAAACACCTGTTGAGGAGGCATCAGTGACTTAAGCTCATCCGAGCAGAAGCCATGAAAGTATTTATAGAAGAGACAGAGGGAGGCCACATTTCGACGATGGGAAAGTGACTGCAGTCGAGTCGTGACAACATTTAAGGAATGGGCTAATATTCCTTCAGAGAGTCTATCGAAACGTTTTCCAGTCAAACCGAATGCTCCAACAACAACTGCAAATTTTCATGTATTTGTTGGTTTAGAATTCAAGGTTCTTGTACTTTGATAGCTTTTTGAAGATACACTCTTTTTCTTCATTACAAAATACCTTACATTCTTAAGGTACATTACAATCTGCAGGAACTGTCATGTCAATAAGAAAGCACATTCCCTTCTTGTGGTCTTTGATTGTTCTCTCTGTGTGTATTGTAAAGTTCAATAAAATTGTTACAGGTCCTATCTAGGGACATCTTCAAAGATTCATTCAATCTTCAATCTTCATGCCAATAAGAAAGCACGTTCTGTTCTTGTGGTATTTGATCACGATGTCTGGGTGATTAGCTTTAATTGTTCTGTCTGTGTGTATTGTAAAGTCCCATAAAATTGTTACAGGTTCTATCTTGGGAGATCTTCAAAGATTTATTACAATCTGCATGAACTGCCATGTCAATAAGAAAGCAAATTCTGTTTTTGTGGTCTTTGATTACGATGTCTGGGTGATTAGCTTTGATTATTTTTTCTGTGTGTCTTTTACAGTCCCAAAAAACGGTTACAGGAATTATATCTGTAAGCGTGTCTGGATGATGTTTATACCAGATTCTTGCAGTTTCGTTACAGTAAAAGTAGCAGATTTCCTATTGCAGATTTTGGTCGACCCAGTGATGCATTTTATATTCGATCAGTGCTAAAATCGTGTAACATAATGCAATATTGTGATTATTATTATTATTATTATTATTATTATTATTATTATTATTAACAAACAGAATGATTGAGGTACGTCTTCGAATATTTTGTAAGATTTACAAGAGAACTTGAGGTAGAATGTTACAGAGTAAGAGGAACAGTTTATGTGGACATGTGGGGAAGATAACGGTTAACGGTAGATTTGAATAGGTTAGTGATCAAGGATGCAACCTTTAGTACATAAGTCAGTTGTTCTTGGGGAGAAGCTACTTGAGTGGAACTTACATCTCACTAATGGAATACGAATAGAATGAGGTTGGTTCGTTACAATGTACATAGCATGGTGGGTCTTAGTCGTGAAGGTTAGAACTGGCGAAACTAAAGAATGTAGTTCATTTGAACGTTTTCCCTGAAACTAGCAATAGAGTAGCAAGAGGCTTGCGACGTTTCGTGGTCAGAAAAGAAAAAAGATATTCAAGTGAAACTTATATCTCACCAATGAAATACTAATGGAATGTGGGTGGTTCGCTACAATAGACGTGGAATGGTGTGTCTTAAAGGTGAACGTTAAAACTGGTGGAACCAAGCAATGTCGTTTGTCTTTACACTTTCCATGTAAATGGCGGTAGAGCAGGGAGAGGCTTGTGGTATCTTGTCTGTGAAAGATGTGTTGTTGGGTGGAAAATAACTTGTCAGCCACAAGGACCCGGAAACGTTACTCAAATTCAGAGTTTTCTGATTCATTTCTCTGGAAACTACAACAGATACAGTGAGTACAACATAAGCAACACTGCTGAATCTAGCAATATTTTAGCAACAAAACACCAATTGTCAACATAGTTACCTCCACCGGATATGCGTTTTCGCAAGAGAACCAACATATCGCATTCGCAAACATAACTTCTGGTATAATCTCTGTCGATACTGCAGAAATGCACTATCAGCGGCTTAACTGTGTTCACATACATAATTTCCTCTCCATAAACCATCAACAAGCGCTGATGAATGTAGACAGGTATGGAAATTTAATTGTTGCTCTGCTTTGTATATATTCTCATGTCAGACACCATTTTGCCAGATATAAAAGCAAAGCAAATGAAATATGGGTTATTGGTTGGAAGGTTTAGCCTCTAAAGCCCTATCGTCAACATCTAGCATTTTCTTTGGACTCGATAATAAAGTAGGAGGGTTTATTTTTGGAGTTATCCTTATTTTGTTATAAGAATGAAAACTTAGAGATTGAAAATTGCGAAATAATTGCGCCACTGACATTGATTTCGATTTTTGTTGCACTTGATTCAGAAATAGAGAAAACATTTTTTTAGTTGTGAGAACTTTCATTTTCCTTTTCATTTTATACTAGCAGTGTAGCCCGGCGTTGCTCGGGTGTAATGAAAGCTTATATATATATATATTATCGATTTTCTGCACTATTGTAAGAACTGCAACCTTGAAACTTCTGAATATCGTTTCTTATGTCTTTGTCTATGAGTGTATCAAATTTGATTAAAATCGGACCACTCCTTCTATAACCCGATTTGTTCGATTATCGATTTTCGATATTTATCGGGGGCACCTCGACACAAAACCTAGCTAAGAACACTCGCAGACGCTTATAGTACAATTGTGTAAATTTTCAAGAAAATCGTTTCAGCCGTTTTGGAGTCTATAGGTAACACACACACACACACACACAGACAAAGTTCCATTTATAAGTAAGTTTAGATATTAGCTTTTTAGACATAATATTCTCCTTTTCTTATCTTTTTTCTTAATTATTTAAAAGTTTTTCATTTATTCTTTTTTCATTTTTTTTTTTTTTTTTTTTTGCACACTTTCCGCCTGTGGAATTGTTTTCCGTTTACTTATAGCTACAATCTTCAAAAACTTAAATGCAACGTCAATTGGCATTTTCTATCTTCTTGAATCCCGTCCATCGTTTATCGTTTCTTCAACATCCCCTGTTTTTTTTTTCTCACTATAACCGCATGTGCGATGTTAGTTGTTGGGCAGTGGATATCGGCTCGGAACAAGAAATCGTGGAGCCGAGTTCGAATTCCAGGTAAATACCCTTGGGAAAGGTAATAATCAGTCGCTTCTCCCTCCAGCTATGGCTCAATACCAGAACAGCTAGAATTTTATAGCCTTGGTTGGCAGCCAGTCTACCGCAGAAAGCAATGGCAATCTATTGCGGGAAATCTACCCAATCATGACTCTTTCGAGACATGATCGCCCAAGCGTGTATTACGTATGAAACTTAACTGAGTGAAAACCTTGTACATTAGTGGCGGGACCGCCTTACTTAGGGTGAAATTTTAAAAAAATTAACAAATTTTTCTTTCTTTTCTTCTATCTCTTGTTTTACAGTCATAATTTTCAATGTTTTTTTATTATTTTCTTCTCTTTTTCCTGATATATATATTTTTTTAATCATTTCACCCCAAGCAAGGCATTCCACTGCCACTACTGCGCTTGGGGCTACATAGGGGGAGGTAAATAGGAAGAGTGGTTAGATATAGGAAATGTCAGAAGCGGGGGTGATAGATAGTTGGGTTGGTGGGAAGAGTGTTTGAAAGAATTGAAGTTAGTGTGTTAGGAGGTGTCTATTGACCTTACATTTAAACTCCTGGAGATTGTAGCCGTCGGGGAAGCAGTCATGTGGAAGAGATTTCCACAGTCGGGAAGTGCGAGAAAAGAAACTGTTGGAGTAGAAGTTGCGGTTGCATTTTATCGGTTTCACTGTAAAAGGGTGGGATCTAGTTGCTAATCTAGTATCTCGTGCAAATTCGAACCTAGGGGGCACCAGTGATCTAAGTTCATCGGAGCAGAAGCCGTGAAAGTATTTATAGAAGAGACACAGGGAAGCCACGTCGCGCCCGTGAGAGAGAGACTGCAGGCGGTCTGCTAAGTTGGTATCGATCACATTACAGACCCTCCGCTGTACCTTGTCTAGAAGCCCAAGGAGAATAGCAGGGGCACCCGACCAGATTCAATGCACGGGCGGGTCCTTTTTTTTAGTTAACGTTTCTCTTTCTTCCTTCTCTTTTTTCAACCTTTTAACTTTATTAGTTTTCTTTATTTTCTTTATTTTTGTTTCTTTCCTTCATTGTTGTATTTTTATTATCAAAATTTCTTTTCTTATTTTTTTGTTCTAAACGTTTTTCTAGTTTTTCATTTTATTCTTTTTCAGCGACAGTTTTTCTATATCGTTTTTAATTTTCATCGTTGTAAGGAAGAGGGAGAAAGAGAAAGATGCATATTGAAAGAGAGAGAGAGAGAAAAAGAAAGAGAAAAAGAAAGAAAGATATTGAAAGAGAGAGGTAGAAAGAGTAAGATACATATTGAAAGAGAGAGGGAAAAGAGTTAGATGCATATTGAAATAGAGAAGGTGAACGAGAAAGATAGATATTGAAAGAGAGAGGGAGAAAGAGAAAAATACATATTGAAATAGAGAAGGAGAAAGAGAAAGATGCACATTGAAAGAGAGAGGGAGGAAGAGAAAGATAGATAGTGAGAGAGGGAGAAAGAGAAAAATACATATTGAAAAAGAGGAGAAAGAGAAAAATACATACTGAAAGAGAGAAGGAAAAAGGAAAGATACATATGGAACGAGATAGGAAGAAAGAGAAAGATACATATTGAAAGAAAGAGGGAGAAAGAGAAAGATAGATATTGAAAGAGAGATGGAGAAAGAGTAAGATACACATTTAAAGAGAGAGGGAGGAAGAGAAAGATAGATATTGGAAGAGACAAGGAGAAAGAGAAAAATAGATATTGAAAGAGAGAAAGAGAAAGATACACATTGAAAGAGAGAGGGAGAAGGAGAAAAATATATTGAAAGAGAGAGGGAGAAAGAGTAAGATACATATTGAAAAAGAGAGGGAAAAGAGTTAGATACATATTGAAATAGAGAAGGAGAAAGAGAAAAATACATATTGAAAGAGAGACGGAGAAAGAGAAAAATATTGAAAGAGAGAGTGAGAAAGAGAAAGATACATATTGAAAGAAAGAGAGAAAGAAAGAGAGAGAGAGAGAGAGTTAAAGAAAGATGCATATTTTGTTTCGTTGTCAACTGTTTTCTCTTTTCTTCTTTTTTCTCTTTTTCTATCCTTTTTTGATTCTGATGTTTTTCCTTCGTAATATTTTATTTGTTTTTTTTAATTATTCACTGTTTCGTTACTTTCTTTCTGTTATTTTTTGTCACAATTTTTCTGTTTTCTTCTCTATTTTTCTTTTACTGCTTCTTTCTTTCTTTCTTTTTTCTTTCTTTCTTTCTATCTATTTTATTCACGCAAGTTTATATTCTCTCAATTTTTTTGTTTTTTCGCATACATTCATACACTTTCCCTATTTTCCTGACCGCACCCATAACACACACGTACACACAAATGCATTCACTCTCTCCTCTCCCTCCCCTCTCTTCCCTCCATCTCACACTCTCTTTTTTCCTCACTCCCTCATTCTCAACTTTTTTTTAAAAGACACAAAAAAAATGAATAAGGATACAAAGGCGCTTCAACTTCTATTTCTGTTCATTGAGATAGAAAGAAAAAGAATTTAGAAAGCAAGAAAGAAAGAAAGAAAGAAAGAAAGAAAGAAAGAAAGAAAGAAAGAAAGAAAGAGAGAAAAGATAGGAGAGAAAAAAGAAAGAAGGAATTCAGAAAGAAAAAATGAAGAAAGAAAGAAAGAAAGAAAGAAAGAAAGAAAGAAAGAAAGAAAGAAAATAACCTGGATGAAGAAAGAAGAAAAAAAATAAACAAATGTAGAAAAAAAAGAAACAAAGAGAGAACTGAAAAAGCAAAATGGATCAAGAAAGAAGAAATTCAGAAAGAAAGAAAAGAAGGAGAAATAAATAAAGAAAGACATGAGAGGAAAAGAAAGAAAGAAAGAAAGAAAAGATAAGAGAAGAAAGAAAGAAAGAAGGAATTCAGAAAGAAAAAATGGAGAAAGAAGGAAGGAATTCAGAAAGAAAGAAAGAAAGAAAAAAGAAAAAAGAAAGAAAGAAAATAACCTAGCTGAAGAAAGAAGAAAAAAATAAATGTAGAAAAAAAAAAGAAACAAAGAAAGAACTGAAAAAGCAAAATGGATCAAGAAAGAAGGAATTCAGAAAGAAAGAAAAGAAGGAGAAAGAAAGAAAGCAGGAAAGTAACAAAGAAAATAAAGTTCACACAGATTAAAAAATATAAAAGAAATGAAAGAAAGGTTAAACAAAACAAGGTTGTGAGTTTGAAAATGAAGAACAATGTAAAATCGAATATGAAGGAGAAATAAAAATACAAAATAGAAAAAAAAAGAAAAGAAAAGAAAAGAGGAAAACGATTTTTATAAACAAAAAGAAAAGATGGAACCTATTAAAGATGAAAAGAGTCAAGTTGCTATTAATAATTTTGGAGAGCTGTACATAGTTTCTGACCGACGCGAAATCGTCTGCTTTATATCCATTTTTATGCAAGGCGCAGTTGAGGCGAAGAGACGGCCAAATCCTCTTCTCGTTTTCGTTTTCACTTCATACCGTTTTATTTGTTGTTGCTGTTTGTTGTTGGGGTTTTGTTTTGTAGTTTAATTAAGAAGAAACATTTCCCAGGCTAAAGTCATAATTTTCACGACCGACCTCTCGACAATGTGCACGTACGCTGCGGCCTTTTTCACAAAACAGGTGGAGAGGCCAGAAATGTTAAACACACACACACACACACACACACACACACACACACACACACAGACACACAGGTTATTTTTTTATTTTTTTCAAAGATCTATTTGATATAAACAATTCTGCGCAGGTTCCTAAGCGTAATTTTTAATCGTAATCACGGAAAAATTAGGATCATGAGATAAAAATTTGAATCCTTCCTTTGTTCATTGACCAAAAAAAAAAGTTTAACGAAGTTTCCAGTAACTTAACGCCATAGAGAAAGGGACAGAGAAAAAAAGAAAGAACGAAAGGAAGAAAGATATATATTAAAAGAGAAAGAGAAATAGAGAAAGAAAGATACACATTGAAAGAGAGAGAAAGAGACAAAGTGAGAAAGAAAGAAAGAAAGAAAGATGTACACAGAAAGAGAAAGAGACAAAGAAAGATGCACATTGAAAGAGAGAGAAAGAGACAAGGTGAGAAAGAAAGAAAGATGCACACTGAAAGAGAAAGAGAGAAAGATACATATTAAAAGACAAAAAGATGCATATTTAAAGAGAGAAGGAGAGGGAAAGGGAAAGAAAGTGATATGTTGAAAGAGAGAAAGAAAGATGCATATTGAAAGAAAAAGAAAGAGAAAGAAATACATACATTGAAATAAAGAGGGAGAAAGAGAAAGATGTATATTAAAAGAGAGGGATAGAGAGAAAAACAGATGCGTACTGAAAGCGAGAGCGAAATATACATAGTAAAAGAGAGAGGAAAGAGAAAGAAAGATACGTTAAGAGAGAGAGAGAGAGAAAGAGAAAGAATGAAGGAGAAAGAGAGAAAGAAAGATTTATATTGAAAGGGAGAAAGAGAGAAAGATGCATACTGAAATATAGAGAGAGTGAAATAAACATATTGAAAGAGAGAAAAAAATGCCTACTGATAAGGGAGAAAGAGGGAGAGGAAAAGATACATATTGAAAGAGAGAAAGAGAGAGAGAAAGAAAAAGAAAGCTGCATGCTGAAAAAAAGAAAGAGAGAAAGAGAGAAAGAAAAAGCAAAGGAAAAAATCTGAATAATGACAGAAAGAGAGAGAAATATGCATATTGAAACAGAGAGAGAGAGAGAGAGAGAGAGAGAAAGAGAAAGTTTCATATTGAAAGAGAGAGAAAGAAAGATGTATATTGAAAGAAAGAGAAAGATAATACGAGAAAGAAAGATGCATATTGAAAGAGAGAGAGAGAAAGAAAAAATACAAATTGAAAGAGAGAGAAAAAGATGTCTATTGAAAGAGAGAGAGAGAGAGAGAGAAAGAGAAAGAGAAAGATACATATTGAAAGAGAGAGTGAGAAAAAGAAAGATACAAAATGAAAGAGAGAAAAAAAGATCCATATTGAAAGTGAGAGAAAAAGAAGAGAAAGATAGATATTGAAAGAGAGAGAGAGAGAGAGAGGGAGGAAGAAAGAGATACATACATATTGAAAGAGAGAGAGAGAGAGAAAGAGAAAGATACAAAATGAAAGAGAGAGAAAAATACCTATAGAAAGAGAGAGAGAAAGAGAAAGAGAAATATGCATACTGAGAGAGAGAGAGAGAAAGAGAGAGAGAGAGATAGAGAGAGAAAGAGAAAGATACAAATTGCAATAGAGAGAAAAAGATGCCTATTGAAAAAGAGCAAGAGTATTTTTGCTTAGAAAACTGTAATGTTCAATACGAACTATATGACGGTTTCTGCATTTTACACGGGCGCGAACCTCGATCCTTAGCATTCCCCCAAAATACGCAATTATCTTATGCACGAAGCAAGCCATAAGCTTCGTTTCTTGAATCTGACTTCTTCTATGTGCCGTGTTCCTTCAGGACGTAGGTGATCATGGCCTTCTACATCTCCCTATTCCTTGTAGCTCTTAATATCTCTACTCCTGTTAGCCCAACTCAATCCACGCTACACCACCCATCTGCTTAAGTTCATCAAGTATGCCATGCATTGCTTCCCCTTATCTCTCTTTCCCTCTGTCTGTCAGGTTCTCCAAGCCTTTCTTCCTCATTTAGTTCCATACGTGATACACGCTTGGGCGATCATGTCTCGAAAGAGACATGACTGACTAAGCAGAAGATTATCCCGCAGTAGGTTGCCATTAGTAGACTGGTTACCAGTCAAGGCTATAGAACCCAATCTGTCCTATTATTTAACCCATAACTGGAGAGGAGAGACGGATTAATACCCTTTCCCAAGGAGTATTTGCGCGTAAATGAAAAAAAAAAAAACCTCAGCTGTCTTTTCCTGCTGTTAAGTATCAGTTTCATTCTTGTTCCTCTCCTCTCTAAAACCTCGTCGTGGCTCGCGTGTACCTCTCATAGTATCCTCAGCATCCTTCTGTAGAACCACATTTCAGTTGCTTCAAGCCTTTCTTTCATTTTTGATGAGATTGTCAATAACAATCTAGGACTCTTTTATGTTTCTAACGCAGTTTTCCTGTCTGTTAATACTCTACTCAGCTACTGGAATGCATCCTTGGCCATTCCAATACGCCCTCAGATCTCCGTATCGCACTTTCCGTCCTTTCTTAGAAAGCTTTCCAGGTATTTAAATTACTGTACCTGTTTGATTTTAATGTCACTAACTTGTAGTTGGCATTTACTCTTTTTACTGATTACCATGCATTCAGTTTTCTTGTAGTTTATATGTAGTCCTTTCTTTTCGCTTTAACTACTTTCTGTAGGAGGTCTTGTAGCTTTTTTTTTCTGTGTCTACCTTCAGCACTGTATCGTCTACGTATCTTATATTGTTCAGATTGCGGTCGTCAATGACGAATCGTGGCAGGACTTCTGCCGCTCTCAGAATTGTCTTGCTGTATAGGTTCAATAGATCTGGTGAGAAGACTCATCCTTGTCTTACACCCCTTTCTATTTTTGTATATCTACTGAACTCTTTTCCTCTTTTCCTCTGTCAGGTCTTTGTGGCGTACTTCGTCGAATGCTTTTGCGTAGTCGCTGAAATACAGGTACACGTCCTTCTTCATTTATATTGATCTTTCTAAGCCTAAATATCACGTTCCTTGTTCCGGTGTCCTTGACGAATCCGCACTGTTCTTGTCCTATTTCCGGTCTGATTTTACTGCGTGCACTAATCAGCAGAATTCGGATGATGAGTTTTCTTATGTGGCTCATTAGGGTTATTGTTCGGTGAAGTTCACATTCATTTGCACCAGGCTTCTTATGCAGTGCTATGAAAATTGATCTGCTTAGGTCTTCTGGGATTTCGCCGCTGTTGTAGATTTCATTTATCATTTCTGTGTTGCCATCTGGTCCAGCTGTTTTGTTTCTATTCAGTTTGGCCAGTTCAGCTTCCAATACGGATTTTAATATTTCTGGTCCGTCGATATTTCTCTGTATTTTAGGTTGCTCTGTATTGTCGTAGAAAAGATATCCTATATATTCTTCCCACCGCTGAAGTATTTCCTCCTTCTCTAATATCAGTGTCCCATCTTTGAATTGCATACATCCCGTTGAGGAGCATGTTTTTTGTTCTGTTAGTTTCCTTATTTTTTTATGCCTGTCTGTATTGGTTGTGCTTAATCTCTCTATTTCTACGCATTTAAATGTAAACGCAAATTCTATTCCATCAGCTTCTTTTCTCGCACTTCCCGCCTGTGAAATTCCCTTCCGTTTACGTGCTTCCCCGACAGCTACAATCTCCAAGAATTTAAATGTAAAATCAATAGTCATCCTCTATCTCAATGACTTGCAGCCTCTCTCTCATGCTCCTTTCTCCGTCCACTCCACTCTCATCAGTATTCTCATTCTTCTCTTATCCACTTCCTGACACCCTCTATAATCTGTCATTCTTTCTCACAAAAAAAAAAAAAATGTCGTTGAGCCATTCCTTTTTCGCCTGTCTGGATTTGCTCCTTATTTCCTTGTGTAGTTTTCTATATTCCATCCCATTTCTTGACATTATCTTCTGTCTCCTTTTCATCATGTCGTACAGCCACTTCTCCACCGACGAAATATGCCTCCCCTTGTCTGTTCTATAAATACATTCATGGCTTCTGCTCGAACGAACTTAAGTCACTGGTGCCTCCTCAACAGGTGTTTACTCGTGCAACCAGATTGGCAACTGGGTCCCACCCATTCACAGTTAGGTTAGCCAAATGCAGACGACAATTCTACTCCTGCAGCTTCTTCTCTCGCACTTCCCGCCTGTGGAACTCGCTCCCATATTCTTGCTTTCCTGACGGCTACAACCTCCAGGAATTTAAATGCAAAGTCAATACTCATCTGTTAACCACTTGACTCTAGTTCTTTCCCCACCCCGTATATCCTTCCCTTTCTCTCCACCTTTGAAACTGTCATCACACCTGTATTCTCATCCTTCTATTGCTTCTTTCTAACTGATTCGTCTTCCTCTTCACTCTCTTCTAATTAATCTTTTTACACTTATGTAGCCCCCTGCACATCAGTGGCATTACCGCCTTACTCGGGGTGATACGATTAAAAACAAAATCTCATCTGTAATACACTCACTTTTTATTTTACGTCTGTTTTCCTCTGGAACGATATGGTTGGTCGATGCTACTAATGCTTCTTTTAGTGCGTACCATTTTGAGTTTCTGTTTCCAGTTTCCTCTTGTATATTTTTTCACGATACCCGTACAATATTCCTGCAGGTTGAGGTCATTCATTAGTGTGATGCATTGCAGTCTTGATGCTGAACTAGGTTTTTTCATTCTCCGTTAATTTGCATATAACCGGGAGATGGTCGCTTCCGCAGTCGGCACTTGGATAAGTTTAACAATGACCAACTGCATTCCTGAATCTCCTATTGTTGTTGTAATCAATTTGGTTTTTTGTGTCACCTTCTGAGCCTCTCCACGCCCATAATCATCTTGGGTGTTCTTGAAACCGGGTGTTGGTTATTACCTAGTCATTCGCTGTGCACCATCGGACCCATTTTTCTCTTTGGTCATTGGTTTCTTAATCCAAAGTTGCCAACTGTTACCCATTCCCTCTCCTTATCTAGTTTGGCATTCAGTTCTCCCATGATAATTCTAATTTAATAGGATTTACACTTAGCCTTGTCGCTATCCAATGTGGAGTAGAAAGATTCTATTTCAGCTTCAGTACTTTGTGTTGTCGGTGCATACACTACTACAACCAAAATGTTAAGGGCATTCCTTTCAGTTTGACCAAGAGAACTCTTTCACTTAAATATCAGAACCCTAACTTAAGTACGCATCTTTGGTGCAGAAATAATCCGGCATCTCGACGTGGTGTAATGGTTAACAAACTTGATTCGTTAAAAGAGTAATTCTCAACATTTTTTACACATTCACCACTTTTGCTCTTAATTTTTTTGGTGGACTTCATAGCTTTGCGATGAAAAAAAAAAAGCTTATATTATTTTTTTACTAATAGGTAAGTTTAGGGATTTTATTATAAAAATAGTATTTATATATATATATATATATATATATATATATATATATATATATATATATATATGCTTTATGTTGAAGTAAAAATAATTTAATGAAAATAAACTTGTATTTAACCACTAAACTCTGTGGAAGATTTATATACACAAATAAAGTAATTCATGAACCCTTTTAAAATATATAAGTAAATTATATATATATATATATATATATATATATATGAAATGAATTGTTTGATTATTATTTTTTATCGACAAACATATTTAAGTAGATATTCTGTTTTTAATTAAACAGTATTATATATTTATATCTACTGGCCTGATTATTTAAATTTAAATTTTTACTACGATAAAAAATAATGTTCAAAAAATTCATTTCAAATTGTCGGTTGTTTATAACCAAGTTTCGTATATATATATATATATATATATATATATATATATATATATATATATATATATATAATTAAATTTTTTTTTAATTAAAAATACTTAATTATGGCCAGTAGTATATATATTTCTGATCAGAGTACAATTAAATAACATTTCTTAGAAAAACATAGCCATGTAGTTCAGATTTTAATCAATAACACAATAATCCTCACTCAGACACACAATAAAAAGAACCTTCAGATATTGGAGGCCATCTAAATGAAATCCAAACAAGCCACACTTAATAAAATCACGTTTAAATCTGGTCATAACACATTACATTGCATTTAAATATATGCTTCTGTTATCATTTCGAGCTCACACGCGGTGTGACGTCATAGAACCGCATTACAAATTTACGAACTGCGTTTGCTATTTTTGGTAACTGTCATTGTTGGTTAGCAAAGTTTTATGCCAAATCGTCGCTGATGGTGGATGTTCTTATGTTCACGTCCTTGTAACCTCCCTGAAGATGGCTCATGTGAGGCGGAAGCTTAGAACCAACTTAATAAAAAATTATCCAAATGTTGGATAATTTTTGTCTTTATTTTCAATTGAAATTAAAGCCAAAATACGATGTTTAGAACGGCTCATGATTAAACATAATAGACATTCCTTGTCTCTTTTATTTACCAGTATATGTTTAGAATATATATATATATATATATATATATATATATATATAGAGAGAGAGAGAGAGAGAGAGACTTTTCACTATACTCGTTTAGAAAAGCCCTTCTCGTATATACGGGGAAGGAAAAGTGATTGTAAAAAAAGAAAGAGCTAAGCACATGAACATCAGCCAAAGCGATTTGGACCGAGCCAGTACGTAGCCCAAAGACAAAACCGGGACGAGTAATCAATAACAAATAGCGCTCAATACGTAAGCAGAGCAGAATAAGTAACTTAATCTAGTGAGCCAACAAACCTACCAAGGTTTCACCTAAACGGATCTTCAGGGAAGGTTGGCTCCATCGCTTGATCTCGTTTTCTGTTACATTTAGAGTTGTTCTTCTATTTTTAGCATTTTATTATGGCGTTGATTAATTGATTAGAAATTCCAATTGTCAGTTCTAACAACGGTTCGGAAGTGAAATTGCTCTATGGACCACTAAATATTTCCGTGTATCAGCAATTTCCTATTTGTTTGTGTGGACCCTCAGTAATCTTATATGGTCCATATGGACTCCGGTTGAGAACCTCTGTTCTAGAGTATTACTTTGCTATTGCTTTATATATTCTTCTCAGTTTTATTCAAATTTTACCATCAGAGTATCCGGCAGAGAAAAAGGAATGCTAACTTCAATGCTTGATCTCGTTTTCTGATAGATTTAGAGTTGTTATTCTATTATTAGTATTTTAATATGGCGTAGAAAGTTTAATCCTCGGTTGTAACAACCGTTCCGAAGTGAAATTGACCACTAGAACAGGAGTTCCCAAACATTTTAGAATCGGGACCCACTGTGGGATGAGCAGGCGTGCTTGGAAATAAAATGAGAATTCTTCGACAAGAATAGATTATCTGATAGAATACATAGAAAGAGAAATGGTCAGGTTTGACCTCTTGAAGATCGCAGTTCGACTTTTGAAAATTTAGGCGTACATTTATATTTCTTTCATAAAACCTACATTATGTACGTTTTGGTGAAGTGAAAATCGAGTCGGAACGAGAACTCGGAAAACCGAGTTCGAATTCCAGTTGAATTCGTTGCATTCACTTATCGCAAATACTCTTCGAAAAAGTATTAATTCGCCATTTCCCTCCAGCTATGGGTTAACTAACAGGACAGTTAGGAGAAGAAGAAGAAGAAGAAGAAGAAGAAGAAGAAGAAGAAGAAGAAGAAGAAGAAACAGTAGCAAGAAGAAGAAGAAGAAGAAGAAGAAGAAACAGTAGCAGAAGAAGAAGAAGAAGAAGCAGTAGCAGAAGAAGAAGAAGAAGAAGAAGCAGTAGCAGAAGAAGAAGAAGAAGAAGAAGCAGTAGCAGAAGAAGAAGAAGAAGAAGAAGCAGAAGAAGAAGCAGTAGCAGAAGAAGAAGAAGAAGAAGCAGTAGCAGAAGAAGAAGAAGAAGAAGAAGAAGAAGCAGTAGCAGAAGAAGAAGAAGAAGAAGCAGCAGCAGAAGAAGAAGAAGAAGAAGAAGAAGAAGAAGAAGAAGTAGCAGAAGAAGAAGAAGAAGAAGAAGCAGAAGAAGGAGAATAAGAAGAAGAAGAAGAAGAAGAAGAAGAAGAAGCAGTAGCAAGAAGAAGAAGAAGAAGAAGAAGCAGTAGCAGAAGAAGAAGAAGAAGAAGAAGAAGCAGTAGCAGAAGAAGAAGAAGAAGAAGAAGAAGAAGCAGTAGCAGAAGAAGAAGAAGAAGAAGAAGCAGTAGCAAGAAGAAGAAGAAGAAGAAGCAAGTAAGCAGAAGAAGAAGAAGAAGAAGAAGAAGAAGAAGAAGAAGAAGAAGAAGTAAGAAGAAGAAGAAGAAGAAGAAGAAGAAGAAGAAGAAGAAACAGTAGCAGAAGAAGAAGAAGAAGAAGAAGAAGAAACAGTAGCAGAAGAAGAAGAAGAAGAAGCAGTAGCAGAAGAAGAAGAAGAAGAAGAAGCAGTAGCAGAAGAAGAAGAAGAAGAAGAAGCAGTAGCAGAAGAAGAAGAAGAAGAAGAAGCAGAAGAAGAAGCAGTAGCAGAAGAAGAAGAAGAAGAAGCAGTAGCAGAAGAAGAAGAAGAAGCAGAAGAAGAAGCAGTAGCAGAAGAAGAAGAAGAAGAAGCAGCAGCAAGAAGAAGAAGAAGAAGAAGAAGAAGAAGAAGAAGAAGTAGCAGAAGAAGAAGAAGAAGAAGAAGCAGAAGAAGGAGAATAAGAAGAAGAAGAAGAAGAAGAAGAAGAAGCTAGCAGAAGAAGAAGAAGAAGAAGCAGTAGCAGAAGAAGAAGAAGAAGAAGAAGAAGCAGTAGCAGAAGAAGAAGAAGAAGAAGAAGAAGAAGAAGAAGCAGTAGCAGAAGAAGAAGAAGAAGAAGAAGCAGTAGCAGAAGAAGAAGAAGAAGAAGAAGCAGCAGCAGAAGAAGAAGAAGAAGAAGAAGAAGAAGAAGAAGAAGAAGTAGCAGAAGAAGAAGAAGAAGAAGCAGAAGAAGAAGAAGAAGAAGAAGAAGAAGAAGAAGAAGAAGTATATAGTTCGAATTCCAGTTGAATTTGTTGCCTTTATTTATGTACAAAATCCCTCAAAAATTAATAGTATTAATTCATCTCTTCTCCCTCCATCTATGGGTTGAATAGCAGGACAGATTGGGTTCTGTAGCCTTGGTTGGCAGCCAGTCTACTGCAGAAAGAAATGGCAACTTGCTACGGGAAAATCTTCTGCTATTCAGTTATGTATCGAAAGAGACATGATCACCCAAGCATATGACTGATATTGCATTAACAATAAGAAAGATTATTCCAGGAACATATCCGAACCGTTGTGGTTTATTTAAAACCGTACTACTGATTTAAATTTTTATCTTATCAATTCTTTGGGGGCATGTTTAAACATATCTTTCAGTAAGAAAAATTCCTTTTATGTTATTGTGAGTAAATAAAACAATAGTAGTTTTTTTTCTTTTAGATATGAATGACCTTTTTCCTTTTCTACATACAAGTCCAACTAGAAGATATTTATTCATACCTTTCCCAAAAGTATATGCGCGTCAGTGAATGTATGAACTAGATTTGTAACTCCACCCTCTCTGATACGTAATTTTTAATTTAAAATTTTAAAATAATGATCGGGTACAAATTAAAACCCAAGGAGGAGAGAGTAATGAAAATTACCTTTATTGAAAGGTATAAGGATAATATTTTAAAACCAGTAACCATTTAGTCCCAAACATGAACCAAAAATGTCAAGGATGCGCCGAACAGAAGATACAGTCAGTTAACTGCCATACATGATACACGCTTGGGCGATCATGTCTCTTTCGAGACATGACTGACTGGGCAGAAGATTATCCCGCAGTAGGTAGCCATTACTTTCTGGGGTAGATTGGTTGCCAGCTAAAGCTACAGAACCCAATCTGTCCTGTTATTTAACCCATAACTGGAGGGAAGAAGTGGATTAATACCTTTTCCAATGTTATTTGCGCGTAAGTGAATGCAATGAACAACAAGAATTCGAACTCGGCTCACCGATTTCTCGTTCCGAGCCGATATCCATGGCACCACAACAGAAGATACAGAGATTCCAAATTTATGGTTCCATCGCCGCAAAGATCTGACCAAATTGACATTCTTGGGTGTTCGAATTGTTATCGAGAGCCCAGATGAAGAAGAACCCGTTGCCTTACGATCTTCACAAGTGCCATGACCTTCCCCAGGTTCTTGACCAACTTGAAAGTCTGACTCCTGTTTGGAAATGTGTTGAAATTGAACTTCTTTATGTACCTTGCTTAAACATTATAGAAAGACTTAGTTTCTTAATATATCTTCACACAAAATATATTCTGCTCCATCGTTCAAAGCCTGATTTCGTTATCATAGTATATATGTTCTTTAACTGGGCTACAGATGCTCAGACTTCATTTTCCAGCTTTTAGTGAAGGAAGACTTATTTCCCACTTTACAGCCTCTTTCCTCACAGACGTAATGTTAGAACATGTCGATACTAAATCGTTATTTCAACGGCAAATGGTCCTGGGCATGACGGCAAACTGCATCCGGCAGTAAGGCCTCTGATTGGGAGGTTGCTAGAAGCATGGAACCACCTCTTAATTGCTGTTGTTTCCAGGTCAACACCGACCTAGTGTGGTAGCACGTGTTAGGGTTTCCCAGCTATTTATAATTACGATCTTAAGAGTAACATTCTCCCTTCTATAGTAACTGAGATTTCCATTACTTGAGCATGAACATTAAAAAGCCCTATCTATCTATCTATCTATCTATCTATCTATCTATCTATCTATCTATCTATCTATCTATCTATTTTCAATGTCTTCATATCTATCTATCTATCTATCTATCTATCTATCTATCTAACTATCTATCTATCTCAGTTTGTGCATATCTATCTATCTATCTATCTATCTATCTATCTATCTATCTATCCCAGTTTGTGCATATCTATCTATCTATCTATCTATCTATCTATCTATCTATCTATCTATCTATCTATCTATCTCAGTTTGTGCATATCTATCTATCTATCTATCTAACTATCTGCTTGTATTTAGTGTATCGAGGCAGCAGATAATTTTCTAAACATATACTGTGAAATATAAGAGACAATGAATGTCTATTATGTTTAATCATGAGCCGTTCTAAACATCGTATTTTGGCTTTAATTTCAGGTGAAAATGAAGATAAAAATTCTCCAACATTTGGATAATGTTTTATTAAGTTGGTTCTAAGCTTTCGGCTCACATGAGCCATCTTCAGGGAGGTTACAAGGACGTTAACATAAAAACATCCAACATCAGCGACGGTTATCTTGTGTTGACATAAAACTTTGATAAGCAACAATAACAGTTACCAAAAATAGCAAACGCAGTTCGTAAATTTGTAATACGGTTCTATGACATCACACCGCGTGAGATCTCGAAATGATAGCAGAACCATGTATTTAAATGCAATGTAATGTGTTATGACCAGATTTAAACGTGATTTTATTAAGTGTGGTTTGTTTGGATTTAATGTACATGGCCTCCAATATCTGAAAGTTCTTTTTACTGTGTGTATGAATGATTATTATTATATTATTGACTAAAATCTATCTGATATTACCTACATGGCTATGTTTTTCTAAGAAATATTGTTTAATTATACTCTGATCAGAAAGATAACAGATAAGTCTACGGAAGAGCGTGGTTGTTGTAAAACCAATATATATATAGTGGGTTTATTATTAGTATACTGCTTGTATATATGTATGTATGTATCTTTCTCAATTCGCTTCTAATTGTGTCCGTCGGTCCGGCTGTAATCCCGTCTTTCCGTCCGCGTATGATCTCGTCTCCCATCCGCTTATTATTACGTTTCCTAATCATTTTGTAGTCTTCAGTCCATTTGAAATTGTCTCTCATAACCCGCTTTTAATCGCGTTCATCATACCGCTCGTTGTCTTGTATCTTAATCTGCTTGTAATCGCGTCTCACAATACGTTTGTAATAGAGCCTCTCAGTACGCTTGAAACGCGTCTCTTAATCCGCATGTGATGGCGTCTGTTAATTCTTTTGTAGACATGCGTCGTACTTTGCTTGTAATAGTGTATCTTAATCTTCTTCTAATCAGTGTTTCATAATCTACTTGACACGTGTCTCTTAATCCGCCTGTAATCGCTTCTCTTCATCCGCTTGTAATCGCTTCTCTTAATCCACTTGTAATTGCGTCTCTTAATCCACCTGTAATCGTTTCTCTTCATCCGCTTGTAATCGCTTCTCTTAATCTACTTGGAATTGCGTCTCTTAATCTACTTGTAATTGCATCTCTTAATCCACCTGTAATCGCTTCTCTTCATCCGCTTGTAATCGCTTCTCTTAATCCACTTGTAATTGCGTCTCTTAATCTACTTGTAATCGCTTCTCTTCATCCGCTTGTAATCGCTTCTCTTAATCCACTTGTAATTGCGTCTCTTAATCCGCCTGTAATCGCTTCTCTTCATCCGCTTGTAATCGCTTCTCTTAATCTACTTGCAATTGCTTCTCTTAATCCACTTGTAATGGTGTTTCTTACTCCCCTTGTTATCAATATTTCTTCATATGTCTCTCAATCCGTTTCTAATCTAATCACCTTTATCAATATGCTTGCAAAGGTGTCTCTTAATCAGCTTCAAATCGAGTCTCTTAAACCGCTTACAATCAAGCCTATCAGTCTGCTTGCAATCATTTTCTCTAGTGTTACGGGTTGCGATATGTTGTGTGGTGGGGAAGTAAGCTCTGTCGAGACGACGAAACATTTTTCCCTACGGTCTGCTGATTATACAGGTCAATCGTCGGCTGCTAGACTGTGGCCACTCCCGCGGCAATTTCATCAGCTACTGCGCAGTAAGTGCCGACACGTCATTGAAACGCTCTTATGTACACAGACGCACACAAACGTTCGTCTGTGTGTCGCTTGTGTATTCACTGACATTCCCTCTTTTCCTACCTCTTTATATATATATAAAGAGTGAGATATTATATATATATATATATATATAATTCCAGGTAATGAGGACCCAAGGTTTTACGATTTTGAGTTCCCTGGCATTTATTTATGCCTAAGGACGAGATTCTATCTCGAAACGTATGAATTTCTGTGCTGCAACGTACTTTTAATTCATAATTATATATATATATATATATATATATATATATATATGCGCGCGTGTGTGTGTGTGAACGAGGTAGACATCATAGTACATCTTACACCCTAGGAAACTTTTGGCCAACACTTTATGGAAGGCATCAGTCAGTTAGTTAAGTGCCATACGTGATACACGCTTGGGCGATCATGTCTCGAAAGAGACATGACTGACTGGGCAGAAGATCATCCCGCAGTAGGTTGCCATTGCTTTCTCCGGTAGACTGGTTGCCGACCAAGGCTATAGAACCCAATCTGTCCTGCTATTTAACCCATAACTGGAAGGAAGAGACGGATTAATATATTTCCCAAGGGTATTTCCGCGTAAGTGAATACAATGGATTCAACTGGAATTCGAACTCGGCCCCCCGGTTTCTCGTTCCGAGCCGATATCCACTGTACCACAACGCACGTCCTTCCACTGTACCACAACGCACATCCTGGAAGGCATACATGGAAGGCATACGTTAGCAAAATTCAAATAACACTCAAGGACACATTAATGTAACGTTTGCGAAAGGAGTGATGGAACACGAATAAAAAAAATTTAATCAAAAACAATTAAAATGTAAAGTGGGGTGTAAGCCTAAAGTTCCACTAGGGTATTACTAAAGAAAAAAAAAAAAAAGACACTCACAAAGAACAAAAGTAAGGAGCTAATAAAGTGCTCTTTTCGTTTGCACAGACTGGGCCAATGGATCTTTAGGTATACAGCCTCAAGAACACGAAGCTGGTAAGACAAACAAGTGCTGTGCAGAATCGTGAACCGGAGGAACAGTGTCGAGCAAATGTTGTCCAATCGCTGAATCATGGACGGCTTGAGCTTGAGTAGTTCTTAAAGAACGGCTCTGACTACCTGCATCACAGCTCATCAGTGTGCCTAGACATCCACTCACTTCTCGACCAATTTTTTGTGAGTCGGAGTCCCTACTCCCTAAGCAATTAGGCGCTTAGTGAGAGAGGCGAAATTTTAGCGTCTTATATAAGCGGTGTATACACACGTCAGTCACCGTTAGAACACAATTATATATATATATATATATATATAGAGAGAGAGAGAGAGAGAGAGAGAGTGAGAGTTGGGGCTTTTATATATAAATATAGTCATCCGCAAACAGATTTGTTTCGGTGTATCACAGCTCATCAGTACGGTTAGACATCCGATTGTTTTTTACCCGGGATTGAAATCCGACCGAATATGATTTATATATATATATATATATATATATATATATATAATCTGCAGACAGATTTGTTTCGCTGTATCACAGCTCATCAGTACGGTTAGACATCCGATTGCTTTTTACCCAGGATTGAAATCCGGCCGAATTGGCGTTCTACCTCTGAGTTATGGGCGCTCGGTAGAAGGAGGCAGACTTTTTAGCGTGTATATTATCATTATACAGACCCAATAGCCAGAGTGCTTTAATTCATTACTGAATGAGCGATGCGTATATGCTAGAGTAGCTTCTGTTTTTCAAAGTCTACCATTCTTCTAGAGTGCTCAATTAGGATGTGAGAGCGTAAATAGTCATCCGCAGACCGATCTGTTTCGCTGTATCACAGCTCATCAGTACGGTTAGACTCCGATTGCTTTTAACCCAGGATTGAAACCCGACCGAATTGGTGTCAGTCGGCGATTCTACCTCTGGGCTATGGGCGCTCGGTAGAAGAAGGCAGAATTTTTAGCGTGTATATTATCATTATACACGCCCAATAGCCAGAGTGATCTAATTCATTACTGAGTGAGCGATGTGTACATGCCAGAGTAGCTACTGTTTTTCAAAGTCTACCATTCTTCCAGAGTACTCAATCAGGGTATATATATATATATATATATATATATATATATATATATATATATATAGAGAGAGAGAGAGAGAGAGAGAGAGACACAGAGACAGAGACAGAGAGAGAAAGAGACAGAGAGACAGAGAGCGAAAGAGAGAGATTTTATATTTGTCTTGGCTTTTATTTTTATTGGTCTAAGAAAAGATTTTAGATGAGAAATAAACAACATACAATTTCAAACTTGATTTATGGTATTCCAACTCAACATAAATAAACTGTTTTTTGAACCAGAATGGAGTAGGTCCTTCATTTGCTAGTTTCAATGCTTGTATTCGATTTTTCATGGATTTGATCAAATTATCAACAATCTAGTCATCCATATTTTGGCACTTCTATAGCAATGTTACTTTAAAGGTTGTCACTCACGTGATTTTCGTTGCACGCTCTCGAAGTTTTCGGTAATGTGCTTCCAAACGTGCTCTATTGGATTCATGTTGGGACTTTTGGCTACACATGGCAGTGACTTGTTTTCTTGAAGTTCCTTCTAGGCCTTTACTACTTTGCTAGTATGACATGGGGCTCCATCTTCTTGAAAAAATATGGTAGACATTCTTGTGATTCTGATTGGTTTCAAATAGTGGAAGTAGTCCTTTCTCTAATATTTGACAGTATTTGGGACCATTCAACTGCTCGTCAACAAGAATCAGATTTCACTCCAAACCAGACTGCGCCCCACACCATTACGACTTTCCCTCCATGTTTCATGATCGCCTGCAGACACTCAGAGTTCTAAGTCTTATTTTGATTTATCCAAAAATAAACCTAACTCTGTTATGGTGAAACACACCTATTTCTCAGATAATGGACTCTCCCTCCTATATTAATGTTATGGGGAAACACAACTATTCCTCAGATAATGGACTCTCCCTCCTATATTAATGTTATGGGGAAACACAACTATTCCTCAGATAATGGACTCTCCCTCCTATATTAATGTTATGGTGAAACACATCTATTCCTCAGATAATGGACTCTCCCTCCTATATTAATAAGAGTTAACTCGAGAAGTTCTTGGGAAGTTCATAGGAGTTGAAAGTGAATAGCTAAGTTAAATTAGAACAGATGAAGACCAGCCTTCCCCGTCTCCGTTTTAGGCCTTGTGCCACATTTGTACTCATAGTACAATAAATAATGAAGTTCATAGGAGTTGAAAGTGAATAGCTAAGTTAAATTAGAACAGATGAAGACCAGCCTTCCCCGTCTCCGTTTTAGGCCTTGTGCCACATTTGTACTCATAGTACAATAAATAATGAAGTTCATAGGAGTTGAAAGTGAATAGCTAAGTTAAATTAGAACAGATGAAGACCAGCCTTCCCCGTCTCCGTTTTAGGCCTTGTGCCACATTTGTACTCATAGTACAATAAATAATGAAGTTCATAGGAGTTGAAAGTGAATAGCTAAGTTAAATTAGAACAGATGAAGACCAGCCTTCCCCGTCTCCGTTTTAGGCCTTGTGCCACATTTGTACTCATAGTACAATAAATAATGAAGTTCATAGGAGTTGAAAGTGAATAGCTAAGTTAAATTAGAACAGATGAAGACCAGCCTTCCCCATACCCAATTTCGGCCTTGTGCCACATTTTTTGTATTCCTATACAAAAATTAATAATGAAGTTCATAGGAGTTCTTAGAAGTTCTAGAAAGTTCTTTAGAATTCTATTGGAGTTCAGTAGAATTACTAGGCAGCTGATATTAGTCGACAGTTAGCCGAATACTAAGAAGATTACAAAGTTCCTAACATTTTGGGTGCGTTAAGTCGATTAGCAACCGACATAGCACGGTTATAACCTTCAGTGCGAAAACTACTCCAAAACTGCGAATATTGGCAGAATTTATTTCGATGAACAAATTACAGATTGCCGAAATTCATAATCTTTGCTCTCGAATCCTCTCATCCAGTTCATACGCCTGTTCTTGTTGTCCTCTGAAATCAAGAGTTTTTTTTTTCTTGCAACTCTGTGATAAACTAGCTTTTTCAGAATCTTTCTTACCTCATATGGCGACATTTCCATGCTGACGACGTTTTCTGATGACTTCTCTCTTTAGCACCCTTTTCGTTTGCTCAGATACGATGCTTGGTCTTCCTGAATGTTGTTCCGCACCATATTGGTTTTCTTCATTATATTTCTTGACAATATTATGAACCATTTGATAATTAACCTGGAAAATCCTAGCAATTTCTCTATTTGACTTGCCGCACTGATGACATCCTTTTATTTGCCATCGTTGAAATTCACCAATTTCCTTACTTCCGCAAACATTCATTGCAAAATATAGGTCAACTATCGTTTATAGATGTGAGTAGCTTGATGCTGTCATGGTATTGTCTAAAAAAAAGAGAGAAAAAAGAAAACAAGAAGGAAGTGACGTTATTACTCGAGCCAAAATTGTTGTAATCAAGAGTGGTTAAAAACTATATACTGTATATCTTGTTTTTTTTCATGATTGTACACACACACACACACACACACACACACACACACACACACACACACACACACACACACACACATATACCTCTCTGCCATGCTCAGGGGTGGGGATAACCTGTGAGGAAAGAGCTAAAAATAGTCTCAAATATTTTGCCGTCATTTCTGGCGGTATATGAGCCTACTCGTTAAAAATGTATAGCTAGAGATCATGTGTGTGTTGTGGGTAGTAATGAGGAAATGCCAAAATACCTCATAAATACTTTTAGCCTTTTTTAATATATGTAAACATGGATATTTGATCTTCATGTTAAGAATATTTGTAACTAGAAGCAATATTTTATAAATTTGTCTAAAGACTAAATACAGTCAGTCAGTTAAGTGCCATATGTGATACACTCTTCGACGATCATGTCTCGAAAGAGACATGACTGACTGGGCAGAAGATTTTCCCACAGTAGGTTGCCATTACTTTCTGCGGTAGACTGGTTGCCAACCAAGGCTAGAGAACCCAATCTGTCCTGTTATTTGACCCATAGCTGGAGGGATAAGATGGATTAATAACTTTCTCAAGGGTATTTGCGCGTAAGTGAATGCAACGAATTCAACTGGAATTCGAACTCGGTTCTCCAATTTCTCGTTCCAAGCCGATATCCTCTGCACCACAGTGCACATTCAATACAGTCTGTAGAATTAGAAGTCCTACCAGGATTTATTATTGGCTGCCGCAAACTTAACAACATAGAATATTTAGATGACACAGTATTGATAGCAGACAGAGAAATGACATTTCAAAAGCTCCTATAAAAGTAGTCAAGGAAAGCGAGAAGAAAGGACTCATCAACTGCAAGACGGGATGCATGATTCTTAGCAAAAGGATGAGCACAAACATCAAATTACAAATCGGAGTTTGAGTTTTTGTTTAACAGCATATCAACTTCTGTGGGTTAATTAATGCCAAGAAAGTTGGGTTTTAAGGTATTTTTTTAATATTCGGTTAAAGTTGATTTAGTCAGATTTTAATGAAAACGTTTTGTTTATATTCTTTTTTATTTTATAAAACTGAAAATGTCTTCCAATTTTGTATCCAAAACTGTTTTACTTAGAACAATTTTTTCTTTCAAAAATGTCTTATGGTAATAATTTTTCCTTAAAAAATGTATCTTTTCTATAAAAGTCTATTTTTCTGTATACCTAAACTTATTTATAAATGGAACTTTGTCTTTGTGTGTGTGTGTGTGTGTGTGTCCGTTACCTAACAGACTCCGAAACGGCTGAACCGATTTTCTTAAAAAATTTACACAGTTGTACTATAAACGTCTGCGAGTGTTCTTAGCTAGGTTTTGTGTCGAGGTACCCCCGATAAATATCGATAATCGAAAAAAATCGGGCTATAGAAGGAGTGGTCCGATTTTAATCAAATTTGATACACTCATAGACAAAGACATAAGAAACAATCTTCAGAAGTTTCAAGGTTGCAGTTCTTACAATAGTGCAGAAAATCGATAATATATATATATATAAGGCAAGATGTTTGTGTGTGTGTGTGTCTGTTTATCTAATTGTATGTCTGTATTTTTTTCAGCCCTTTTATTTTAGTTTTGGCTTCGGGTTTGGCTCTAAGTAGGTATAATTGTAGTTCTTAGTCTCAGCCATGATACCATTTACTCAGAGGACTTATTTAGCTTCTAAAATTCAGTTTACGACGAAAACACTTATTTGATATCGATACCAGGAAATCAAAATTTGACTTACATCCATTCATTTTTCTTTCAGTCTACGGTTTACCTTTAACTGGAAACTATTGCTTTTAGTCTTTCGTGCCAACGTCCAAAGAGTCTGAGCTACAGGACCATGGATTAGTTTTAAAGCTTTCATTACACCCGAGCAACGCCGGGCTATACTGCTAGTATTTCTATAAAAGTGTATTTGCATACTTTTATAGTGTTTTGACGCCAGTTTGGAGATAAAACTATTTTCCCATAGCTGGGACCCTAATATGTGCTACCACTCCGGGTCAGGGTGGACCTGAGAATAACAGAATGTAAGAGATGATTTTATGCTCCTCACAGCCTTACTGCCGGGTGTAGTTTACAGCCATTCTCAGGACCATACAAACCGGAGATACCAAAATCAAGCAAGTACAAAACAAAAAAAAAAAATTGTCTGACAAAAATTTTAAGCAAAGAACAGAAAGAGTGACACCGAAATCCGAAGGCAGGTTGGGATAACCAAGGTTGAATTTCAAAAGCAGAAAAAAAAAAGCAGAAAAAAAAAAAGCAGAAAAATATCGTTAGAAATTTTGTACTGAACAGTTACGTAACATGAGTCCTTGTATATGGCAGTGAATGCTCGACAATCATACAGGTCCATGGTATCCTCAGCATCCTTCTGTAGAGCCACATTTCTGTTGCTTCAAGTCTCTTCTTTATCTTTGAGGAGATCGTCCAAAATTCGCTGCCATATTGGAGGACAGATATCACATAACAGTCCACTACTCTTTTCTTTCTTTTCAAGGAAATCTTCCTGTCTTTCAATACTCTATACATCTATACATCTTTTGGAATGCGTTTTTTTACTGTATCAATGTGTCATTGGATCTCAGTGTCGCACTCTCCATCCTATATCATAGGATGTGCAGATGAGACAGTGTCGATAGCAGATAGAGACGTGAAACTACTAAAGTTTCTACAGACTTAAATGGCGGAATTTGAGGAGAAAAAATTAAACATCAAATGCGAATACTGGAGAATCTCCTTAGAGATAAAGAAACTTGAAACAACATCAGTGTGGTTCTACAGAAGGATGTTGAGGATAACATGGACCGAACATATACGCAAGAGAAAGTGGAAACAAAACTGAAACTTATACTTAACATCAGAAAGAGACAGCTGAAATTTGTAGTCTGCAAAACGAGGAAAGAGGGCTTGGAAAATCTGATACTCACAGGACAGATTGAAAGGAAGAAGGGAAGAGAAAGAAAACGCATGACCTAATTAGTGAACTTGAGTAAATGGATAGCAGTTTAGTTGGTTGGTTGTTTTTTATGCCATATTAACCTCGGCGAGTCATTTATTGCCCGGCCAACTAAATTTTCATTTATTTATTGTTGGTAATACCTTGGTAATACCTTTTTCTTTCAACAGTTTATTGTTGTTTTTATATACGTTTTGTGTCTCATAATACATTTTTCTTTTCGAGTATCAAGATTCATTGGGATTTGTTTTATTTTTTAAGGGCACGTCCCAAAGTCCTACCCTTGTTATTTAACCCATAACTGGAGAGAAGGGACGGATTAATACCTTTCCAAGGGTACCAGTGCTTAAGTGAATGCAGAGTATTCAACTGCAATTCGAACTCGCTCCCCGCTTTCTCTTTCCGAGCCGATATCCACTGCACCACAACGCACATTACAGCACCTGGTATTCCCAAGTGTTCACCCATCTAAGTACTGACCAGGCTCAACGTTGCTTAACTTCGGTGATCGAGCAAGAACCGGTGTATTCAATGTGCTATAGCCCTAAGCCGGATAGTGGTTTAGAAAAACTAACAAAAAAATAGAATTTATTAAGAGCTACAAAGTACAGGAGTTTGTGGAGAGTTATGATCGCTTGCATCTTGAAGGGACACGTCACATAAAGAAGAAGTCTTCACCTTCAATCAGTAGAACAAAACAACCTGCATCATTACACGTAATTTTATTCTAAAATACCATATATGAACAAAGCTTCTGTCTACATTTAGTTTAAATTCGTTGTGTTTGTATAGGAACAATACATATTTGCCTTGAGAGAATTCAGTCCTAATTTTAAAAAAAATGTTAGTGAGTTTGCATTTAAAGAAAACGTAGAATAAATGGATTCTAAAAATTACTTCTTCAGTTTTTAGAAGCGTATATGAAATAAATAATTTTAAAATACATTACTTACTTCTTTTCTTGTTTCGGCGCTCATTGTAACCATTGTTGTTGTCTGCCATTTTGTATTTCTGGAGATTATTTGAGCGGAGCTGCCAAAAATTATAGAATGATAAAAATAGTAGTTTATTGAGATTTTAGCAATATTTTCTTAAAAGAGTAATGCATTATTTAAACAAAAGTTAATTTGCTGGATTCATTTTTTATTATTATTATTATTATTATTAGTAGTAGTAGTAGTATTCAGTCAGTTAAGTGCCATACGTGAAACACGCTTGGGCGATCATGTCTCCAAAGAGACATGACTGACTGGGCAGAAGATTATCCCGCAATTAGTTGCCATTCCTTTCTGCGGTAAACTGGTTGCCATCCAAGGCTGTAAAACACAATCTGTCCTGTTATTTAACCCATAACTGGAAAGAAGAGACGGATTAATAACTTTCCCAAGGGTATTTGCGCGTAAGTGAATGCAATGAATTCAACTGGAATTCGAACTCGGACCCCCGATTTCTTGTTCCGAGCCGATATCCACTGCACTACAACGCACATCCAGTAGTAGTACTATTATGATTATCAAAGGAAATAGTATTATTATTATTATTATTATGTCATTTTTCATCATATTTAGATTTCTGCATTGGTCTCACTACCAACCAAGTCTGCGGGGAGACCTAAGGCAGGTAGTGGCGTGTTGTTATGACTCCATTTCATGTTTTTCTATCCTCCCTATCATCCCCAGCATTACATAGATAACGTTTTCCTTAGTGTGTGGGCTGTACTTAATAATACAATTTTTTGTATATCTCTTAAGCTGGGGTTTCCAGGGATTCTTTCAATGTGTTGTTTTGTTCCATTTTTTATCATTCCAAGTGCACCTACTATCACTGGCACAACTCTTGTTTTCAATTTCCACATTTTTTCTATTTCAATTTCCAGGTCTTTATATTTTGACAGTTTTTCAAATTCCTTGATTGCTATGTTACAATCCGCTGGACAAGCCATATCAATTAATAGACAAGTTTTCTCCTTCTGGTTTTTAACAATAATGTCTGGCCTGTTTGCTTCAATTTTTCTGTCTGTGTAGATGGTGTAATCCCATAGAATGGTTACATCTTCTATTTCTGTAACCGGTGCTGGATGATGTTCATACCAGTGTTTGTTTACAGCTTTTCCATAATGTTTGCACATTGCCCAATGTAAATATTGCCCAACTCTATCGTGGCGATTTTTATATTCGTTTGGGGCAAGCACAGAACAGCCTGAGATTAGGTGGTCTATTGTTTCTTGGTGTTTATCACAAAACCTGCATTTTGGATCCATATTATTATGCATAATATTTGCCTGAAAGTTTCTCGTGAAAAGACTTTGGTCTTGTGCTGCAAGTATAAATCCTTCAGTTTCAGACTTTAATCCAGATGCACGTAACCACCGATGAGTATTAACTTTGTCAACATTGGATTTATTGGCACGTACTGGATATTGGCCATGCAGAGGTTTGTCTTGCCAGCGCTGTTTCATCTTTTCAAGAGCTTTATCCTTGGCTTTCATTTTCATATTTTTTGCCGCAATAGTTGGTTCTTGGCTACTGTTTTGCTTTTCTACAGAATCTACTAACTGTAATTCTTGTTTGTATTTACTGCCTTCTTTTATTATTGAATATTTTTTCTTTCTTTCTTCATGTTGCCTTACTAATTGTATCATCCAATCCTTTGTTGTTTCTATGTATGTTAGTAAGCCAATAGTTGTTGTCTTGTATGACAATTCCAGCTGAATAAGACCCCTTCCACCTTCTTTACGGGGTATGTATAGACGGTCTACATCAGCCTTTGGGTGATGCATCCTATGCTTAGAAAGAAGCTTTCTTGTTTTAGCATCCATTCGCCTGATGTCGTTTAGAGTCCAGTTTAAGATGTTGAAGCTATATTGGACAACTGGGATTGCAAGGCTATTAATGGCCATAACTCTATTCTGTGAATTTAATTCAGTTTTTAATATCATTCGTAGCCTTCTATAGTACTCTTTACGCACTATTTCTTTCATTTTTTTATGGTGAATGTTTTCGCTCTCATTTACACCTAGGTATTTATAAGCTTCTTCTGGTTTCAATTCTTTTATTGTTACAGCAGGGTCTAGGCTAATTGAGGATGTTTCTTGTATTGATCCACGTAAAACTGTAGCTTTAGCACATTTATTCAAATTAAATTTCATTCCAATGTCTTCGCTGAAGCATTTTACAGTTTGCAGAAGACCTTCCAGCTCATTATCATTCTTAGCATATAACTTTAAGTCATCCATGTAAAATAGATGGCTTATTTTCTTTTGGCCTATTTTATAACCATTATTATTATTATTATTATTATTATTATTATTATTATTATTATTATTATTATTTCCTTTGATTTCTATTGTATACTCATTTCTTTACGCGTCTTTATCAGAGACATAAGGTCAGAAATGACATCGTGACATTTTTCATTTAGAAAATAAATATATGAACAAACACCCGCCCCCTTGCGAGCACAAAAAAAAAAGAAGAAAATTAAAAAAAAAAATGCTTAGAACAGACGCATCTAGATAGAAAAAAAACTCTTTGTATGGTGTGAGTAGTATTTGTGATAATAATAATAATAATAATAATAATAATAATAATAATAATAATAATAATTCATCCTGCTTGATTTCTGCTATGGTCGCACTACCTAGCAAGTCTGCGGGAAGACCTAAGGCAGGTCGTGGTGTGTCGTTCCATGTTTTTTATATCTCCCCTATCATCCCTAGCGTTACATAGACAAAGTTCTCCTTAGTGTGTAGGCTGTACTTAACAAGACCATTTTTTGTCTATCTCTTATGCTGTGGTTTCCAGGGATTCTTTCATTATTATTATTATTATTATTATTATTATTATTATTATTATTATTATTACATTCAACCCAAACAAGGCAGTAATTTAACTAAGACAAAAGAGGTTCTTTTTCTTAATGTGCCATGTGTTTTCAAGATGTAGGCGATCATGGACCTCCACTTACCCATAACTTTTGTTGCATTCATATCTCTCCAAAACCTTGTTTTTCCATCAACTTGCTCAAACCCATCAAGTATGTCTCGCGTTGCTTTTCTCTGTTTTTCTTCCCCTCAACCCATTCTGTGAGTATTAGATCCTCCAAGCCCTCTGTCGTCATTACGTTTCCTAGAAACTTCAGCAGTTTTTCCTGGTGTTTAGTATAAGTTTCCTTTTCGCTTGCATCCTTTTCAAAGCCTTGTCGTTGCTCATATTTTCGGTTCATGGTATCCTCAGCATCCTTCTGTAGAACCATATTTCTGTTGCATTGATTCTCACCTTCATCTTTGAGGAAATTGTCCAAAATTCGCAGTCATGTAGGAGGAGCGATATCACATAACAATCCAGTATTCTTTTCTTTGTTTCCAACGAAATTTTCCTGTCTCTCAATACTCTGCTTAGCTTTTGAAATGCATCTTTGGCCATGCCAATGCGTCTTCGAATATCAATGTTCTTGTTCTTTGTCAGAACGGTTCCCAGGTATTCGAATTACTCCACCTGCTTAATTTAGCATTCCTCACCTGTAGCTGGCATTTTGGGATTATCTTTCTGTTGATGACCATGGATTCAGGTTTCTTGTAGATTATGTTTAGTTCTTTATTCTCGCTTTCCCTTACTATTTTCAGTAGGAGGTCCTGTATTTTCTTTTCCGTGTCTGCAATCAGCATCGTGTCATCTGCCTATCTTATTTTATTAAGATTGTGGCCGCCAGTAATCCTGGCAGGACTTATATAACGCAAAAAATTAAGAAAGAAACAAAAGCTATTACGAAAGAGCGGGAACAATCGAAGATTAATCAGGATGACAACAGATAAGTATTAGCATTGCATTTAAATTTTTGAGACAAAATTTGACAGGAAAGCATAGAGCAGGAAGAGAGTTCTACAAGCGAGAATAAACTGTGAGTATAGAACTTGCGGTTCATCATCATCATTTATCCATCACACTCAGATGGTGCATAAGGCAGCAACTTTTTGTTGCTGTTTCTGTAACAAACCGTTTTTTTTTATAGGGCAGGGTTGTTAGCCCTGCACTCCACCCCCAAACCTGGAGGGCCATTCTTGGTCCTTACGTTTACAGCACCTGGTATTCCCAAATGGTCACCCATTTAAGTACTGACCAGCCTCGATGTTGCTTAACTTTTGGTGATCGGACGGGAACCGGTGTATTCAACACGACATAGCCGTAGACAGAACTTGCGGTTACATCGAGCCAATTCGAGTGTGAATAGATGAGTCCTTGCCGCCAATCTATTAATTCATAAACTTTAGGTAACATAACGAAGAATTAGTCCGAACAAATTACTATGAAATTATTTTTAGAAAAGACACAGGGAAGCAACTTTGCAGTTGTGAATATCAGCACAATATCCACTCTATATCGAGAGGAGAGAGGGGCATGTATTGAATTACAACCCTGTTTATTTTTTGTCTGCCAAATGGACACGAGTTGGAAACATCCTTGCGAAGGTGAGTCTCATACTCTTAATTGTTCACTATCCTTATCTATCTGATCAGATGTAGTATCGAGACAGGAGTAAGTGGTTGTGACATCATCGATTATTATTATTATTATTATTATTATTATTATTATTATTATTATTACACAATGGAGTTATGGATAGCGGCTCCGAGAGCCAAGTTTGAATTCTAGTCAAGTTCATTATCATTTCCGTGCTAATACCCTTGGGGAAGGTATAAATCAATCTTTTTTGCCGTCATAGAGAGACTGAGCCCTATCGGCTTGGATGGCAACCTGTTGAGGAGAAGAAAACTTTAAATTGAAAGAAATTGCTGCCTTGTGGGTCCTGCCACTCTACGCAAACTTTAGAAGAAGGTAAATTTAAAAATCAAACCCTAACCGCTGTGAAAACAAAGAGATTAACCTCAACATCAGTAGTGCAAAGAAACCGTCTTGAGTGTCAACAGGAACCACAGCTGAAAGATTATTGTTTTTTAATCACTTAACCCCAAGCACAAGAAGCCACTAGTGCATAGGGGGTTACAGTGAAAGAAGAAACTGGGTACAGTGGGTATTGAAAGGATAAAAGTTGAACGGGGTTCAAGAAGATAGAAAATAGCAATTGATGTTGCATTTAAATTTTTAAAGTTTGTAGTTATCAGGGAAGCAAGTAAACGGAAGATAGCTCCATAGGCGGAAAGTTCGAGAAAAGAACCTGTTGGAATAGAAACGGCCGTTACATTTAACAATTTCAACGGTAAAAGGTGAGGAGCTAGATGCCAACCTAGTAGCACGAGTAGATTCATGTAGTCGGGGCACCGAGGGAAAAGGTAAATTGGTCATTTTTATAGTAAAAACGAAATCAAATTTCACAAGTCAGTGTAAAAAGATTTTGGCCAACGAAAGGTGACTGACTTCCAAAACGGAAGAGATTTAACGTGCAAATGTGAAAAAAAAAAAACAAAAAAAAAACTCGCAGGCATATGAACTTTTTGACCTGCTCACCACTTATCTATATATACACGATATTTTGTCCATCAGAAAATCAAAGGGATCTCGATATGTAAAGTCACAGGTTTATTCGCCTAAAGAGAATCAACTTTAGACTCGAACATGTCTACCGACACAAATACCATCATGGATACTTAATATATCAAACAAAAAACAGTAATATTAATAATAACAGCGACAATAAACATTCACGGCTTCTCGCACTTTATATATATATATATATATATATATATATATATATATATATATATCCCTCTTGTAATGGTCATGGAGAGAGAGAGACAGACAGACAGACAATAGCGAGACTTGGTTCATTCTCTTTATTACCAGTTATTAAACTTTACTACCAGTTATAAATGCATGTCTTGCCGCGTGTTTGGTCTTTAATAGTGCCTTATTATTTTATTTTTTGAAATTGGTCTACTTTGCTGTCATATTGTTTTCCACATTCATAGGATGTCATCTTCATAACTGATGATAGATTTTCGTTTGGATTCATATCAGGACTTGATAGTTGCGATTTCATTACCTTATCTCACGCAACCCCTATGTTACACAAAATGAAATTCACGTACAACATTTGATAAATGAGAAGGAAGATTCCTGTGCATAAATACCCACTACTTTAAAAATGCGAGCCTGAGACAGCTAAAATATGTTAGAAAATAATTAATATATTTTCATTTATTTTATTTTGAGTGATTAATGAGTTCTTTAATATTCGGTGTAGCAAAATGTTTGTTTATGAGGCGGATATTGATAGCAGTCCCGAGAAGATCCAGTAGTGTAGTTTTGAAGTCAGACCATGATAGGGATACTAGTAATATTAGAAATAGGTCAGTGTTAAACTACTTTGGTTTTTATTGGCTAAGTCGGACAGAAATATCATTAGTAGATTGGCTCTTAAATATTTTTTCACGCGTCACGCATAACTGCTTTCTCTGAGGTAGCGTCTCAGTTCGACACTCTCGTTGTCTTTCTTTCTAACTTAGAGGTGTCAGTTAATAACCGTTTTGACCAAACTCCTAGCATGTGAACTTTGGCTTCGGATAACATCAAAAGTCTCTTTGTGTCAAATCGTTTGATAGGCCAAACTTTTTTTTTTTTTCACTTTTTAGGCGTTCCTTACTTTGGTGCTTTTTTTTTTTTTATAACGGAAGTCATGAGCTGAGACTCCCTGAGTTTTGGCATTTTTCAGTTCAAAATAAGTATGTTTTAATCGTGCAAACTTCTAGCGATTTTCCGCCGGGTTAAGTCTTTTCTTTTTTTCCTTTTTAGATCTGAGGATTGCCTTCTCGTTAATTGAGATATAGAGAAGAATAAAGTGAGAGAGAAACAGAGAAAGAGAGAGGGGGGAGACTAGATTTTAAGGAAAGCGAGAATGTCTTATTTTAATATTCATTCTTTATTTTTGTTTTTATATTTTATTCTTATATTTTATTTTATTTGGTTTGGTTTTCGGAACTCTATAAACTTTGAAACGATCAATAATGATATGGTCGACATTTTTTTTTCTTTTTTATAATCATTTCTTGTCAAGCAAGGCAGAACCGCTGCAGAGGATATCGAAGAAAATATAGGATATGAATGGGAATCAAGTCGATAAAAGATAGCAATTGACGTTGCATTTAAACTTTTGGAGATTGTACCTATCAGGGAAGCATGCAAAAGAAAGACGGTTCCACAAACGGGAAGTGCGAGAAAAGAAACTATTAGAGTAGAAGAGATGATTACATTTAACTATTTTTATGGTAAGAAAGATGGAACCTTGATGCCAATCTAGTAGCACGAGTAAATAAACGTGGTTGGCGGGGTACCAAGGAAAAATTCCCCGTCAGAGCAGTTTCCCTGAAAATACTTATAGAAAGAGACAGAGGGAAGCCACATCATGTTATTGGGGAAGTGACTGAAGACGGGCTACCAAGTCAGATCGATTATATTGCAGATCCATATAACATTTCCAGCTCCATATCAGAAATTGTAGCCCATATCACATTGCCAACCCCTTGCTGCCTTCTTTTAGCATCGGATAAAATCCATCCTTTGACCCATTCATTAGGTCCATCGAGCGTCACCCGAGATTGGTCCGTGAAAATTCATTTTTTATTTATTTATCGGCCCAATTTTGACGCTTTAAAATACATGCTTTACCGAGAGGAATTTTCCTAGGAGATTTCTTGACAGGTCCCAAAATGCAAAGTATTTTACGCCTCTTGTCTTAGTTAACTCCTTCGATTCCAGCGTGTTCAAAGTTTTGCAGACTGGTTAGAAGTGGTTGTTTCGCTATAATTCGCTCAGAGACACGAGAAAGAGAATTCTTGTGCATAAATTCTCACTTCATTTTGAAAGTGTGAGACGGGCGATTTATACACTTCAAAGACAATCTTGTCCATGAACTCACAATAGCATTGTTCAGTTTAACTCTTTCTTCGACTTTAAATGGTCTAATAAGGGTTTGGTCGACAATCCAAGCCCGTATCATATATACTAGCAGTATAGCTCGGCGTTGCTCGGGTGTAATGAAAGCTTTTTAACTAATCGATGGTCCTGGAACTCAGACTCTTTGGACGTTGGCACGAAAGACTAAAAAGCAATAGCTGTTTACAGTTAAAGGTAAACCGTAGACTGAAAGAAAAATGAATGGATGTAAGTCAAATTTTGATTTCCTGCTATTGATATCAAATAAGTTTTTTCGTCGTAAACTGAATTTGAAGGCTAAATAAGTCCTCTGGGTAAATGGTATCATGGCTGAGACTAAGAACTACAATTATACAATTATACCTACTTAGAGCCAAACCCGAAGCAAAAACTAAAATAAAAGGGCTGAAAAAAATACAGACATACAGGCAGATAAACAGACACACACACACAAACATCTTGCCTTATATATATATATATATATATATATATATATATATATATATATATTGTCGATTTTATGCACTATTGTAAGGCTTGCAGCCTTGAAACTTTTGAATATCGTTTCTTATATCTTTGTCTATGAGTGCATCAAATTTGATTAAAATCGGACCACTCCTTCTATAACCCGATTTTTTCGATTATCGATTTTCGATATTTATCGGGGGTAACGGACACACACAGACATACACACACACAGAGACAAAGTTCCATTTATAAATAAGTTTAGATATGGTCGAAAGTGGTTGTTTCGCTATAACTTGCTTTAGTTTACGTTCTTCTCGAGGTGACAAGTTCTTAAAGTTTTCTTTTTTTTTTTGTTATGGTAATCTACCAGTGGCACACATAAACTCTTCCAAACTATAAATAAGCAGCAGTTTCTGCTTTAAGCAGAGTAGAGAGAGTGAGAGAGGTCTATTTCAGTAGATAGCTCTGACAGTCGGACCAATACAGTTACGCTAGTGATTTCCCCCATGTTGTATCTTTTTGTACTACGATTCTCTGTAATATATTTGTTTAACTCTGTTTGATCTTTGTATCTTTATTTCTGATCCTTAACCAGGCTACAACACTTTTTTTCCGATGGGAAAACTGCCGCCATTTGATATTTTTAATTTTGAGTATGCTCGTTGTTAATTTTGATTTTGTTGATTGCACAGTATAGTAGGGTCTGATGGGCATTATCTGTGAGAAAAACGTGCACTATGACGCAATGGAAAGAGAAATTTGGAAATGACATTCTGTACTAAACATTCAAGTCGGAAACTCCAATACAAACATTTCAGTGTGTTTGGTGTTAAACTGAGGACAGTGCAGAGGATTCGGAAAGAGTTGGATGAGTCTAATGGTGATTATGAAGGTACAGCAGCTCAGAAAAAACACTCTAATCGTTCTGATATATATATATATATATATATAACTCCCAAATCTGTTGGTAAGTTCCTCAAACTCAACGTGGAGTCGGACATCAAGTCCCTTGTAAAGGTAGTGATAATCTAAGTCTCTTGATTAAGGGTATCTCTAAGAAGACCTTATTTCTTGCAAAAGGTTTCTGCAACATGCCACACAAGCAGAAAAACCTGGTCATGGCTTTCAGATCACACCCTATATCTGTCCACCTAACTCTCCAGACTGCAAGTCAAGATTCTTGATTATTACATGTGGAGTGCAGCTGAGCGAGAGACCAATAAAACTTCTTGTAACATCAAAGACAAACTAAAGGCAAGGATTATGGTGGCATTCACAAACTTAAACAAGAAAACCGTCCAGAAGAGTACCAAGATATTCCGAAGTCATCTGGAGGCTGTGGTTGAAGCCAATGTCAATTTTATTGAATGAATTTACTCTTTAGTATTTCAAGATATTTTTGTGTAATTTCGGTAAATATATCTGTTAAAATGAAATTGTCAGTTTTATTTTCATTTTTGCGTCATTTAGACGACAATTCATCCATTTCACTTTCTATATATTGATCTGTGACCAGTGCTGAAGCATTTATATTCACTATTTGAGAAGGAAATAATTGCTGTATATCTTATCGTGGTAACATTCGAATATCAAGTTTTCAAAAAATTTAATTAAAACATAGGAATACCGCCAGTAAAAAAAAGAAAAAAGTAAAAACAGATCATCTACTCAAATATAAGTATCTATTAAAAATAACGTTCAAACAAATAAATTAAAAAATATGTCGGATTTAATACTTTTCCTATATATATATGTGTGTGTGTGTCTTAAAGAAATTAACGAATATTAACGAAACTTGGTTATAAACAACCGACAATTTGAAATGATTTGTTTGAACATTATTTTTGATCGATACTCGTATTTAAGTAATTATTCTGTTTATAATCCAACAGTATTATATATTTATTTCTACCGGCCTGATTATTTACGATAATCATCATGTTACGGAAATTAACAAATATTAACGAAACTTGGTTATAAACAACCGACAATTTGAAATGAATTGTTTGAACATTATTTTTGATCGATACTCATATTTAAGCTGACTTTTTTTTTTTTTTAAGTTTTTACTCATATTTAAATTTTTATTACGAAAATGTGTCATTCGGCAGGTTAGAATCCTGCCGAATGATACATTTTCGTGATAAAAATTTATCGCAAATAATCAGGCCAGTAGATATATAATACTGTTTAATTAAAAACAGAATATTTACTCAAATATGAGTATCGATCAAAAATAATGTTCAAACAAATCATTTCATATATATATATATAATAAACCTACAATTTAAAAAAAAATAAGAAACTGTAGAAAAAAGCAGATAATTTGGTTTAACCCTCCTTATTGTAAATTAACTAATATCAATATTGGTAAATATTTTCTCAAATTAGTAGACAAAACTTTTAATAACAGTAATCCTTTACGGAAAATTTTTAATAGGTACACCCTTAAAATCAGCTATTCTTTTATCCCAAATATAGACAACTTCATAAATTCCCATAATAGACGTATTCTAATGAATTTACATAATACTGACACTGGGACCGGAATTTTGAATGAATGCAGTTGTAGCTCTGTGGACGCCTGTCCGGTGGAGGGCAAATGTAAATCCACCCAGGTGATTTATGAAGCCCGCATTTCTCTATCAAACAATAAAAATAACTACCGGACGTATATTGGTATGTCCGCTGGACCTTTTAAGCAGAGATTTTATAACCATGGGTATTCTTTTTCGAACCTGGGTCAAAAATACCAGACAGCCCTTTCACGGAGATTCTGGAAAATGAAAGAAGGGCTGGACCCTGTAATTAGATGGAAACTAATAGGTTCAGCCCGTATTCCGAGGAATTTTCGTGATAGGTGCTGTCTGTTTGTGTTTGCTAGAAAAAAAAAAATTAATATTGAAGTATCCTTACCAGCACCTGCTCCTGAATTTTAGAAGGGAATTTATTAGTAAGTGCCGCCATAAAGCTAGCTTTGTGAACACTTAAATTTAAAATTTAAAATTCCTAATTTTTAGTTTTTAGGATATTAAATATAAATTTAATGATTTTTGATAAATTAATTTAATTTTAACTTTTAATAGTAATTTATCCCCTCTATCTTCCTCTCCCAGTCTCCTTTAATTGTCTACTTTTATAAGATATGGATTCTTTTACTAAGCCCCGATTTCCTCTGTTAGTATACATATCTTTTTAATAACTATTTTCACATCATAAATTTTTTAAATAAAATTTTTTTAAAAAATATATCAAAAGTTTTTTAAAAATTAATTTTTAAAAATTTATAATTTTCTTTAATTTTTATTTAGTTTTTCTATACCTAAAAATATCTTTAATTGGATTAACTTAATTAACATTTTTTAAATCTTATTTCTATTTTTTCCCCTAAATATACTTTTTCTAAGTCTCTCTTTTTTCTAAAACTTTAACCCATTTAAACATTTAAAGTTAAATTTGTTTGACACGTATCGAGCGTTTCTATTTAGAATTTTTTCCTTTTTCTTTCATTTCTTTTTTCCCCTTCTTAATTTTTTCTCTATATTTTTTTCTATTTCCCGCCCCTTCCTTTTCTGTTCTGTTTTGTTTAACCCAATTCTCAATTTCACAACTTCCCTTCCTTAACCCTATTCGTTTGTTAAGCTAGATATGCCAAATTTTCAATCTTTTCACTTACAACTCTATCTAAAAGTAAAAACCAAAAACAGACTGATTTACAAAAATTTTTTGTAACATAAATTTCTCAAATCTTAACCGTTATTTATATTTTTATTTTTTTTATTTCTTTTTTTAATCTTATTTTTCTTCTCATTTTGAATATGGACTGTTGCTACGTGAGATCTCTCTTAGGGATTTCATGTTGAAATTTTCATTCAACATTTTTGAATTTTGAAAATTTATTTTAATTTATATTGGCTCAAATTTTAATTACATTAATTTTTAATTAAATACCTCCTGTATCATTTTTTAATATTAAAATTGTTAATATTAATTAGGATCGGGTTCTTGGGATTTACCTTCCTACTTTTCCGTTTTGGATTAAAGTAATTTATATATATATATATATATATATATATATATATATATATATATATATATATATATAACGTAGAATACTTGCTATATAAATCCGATAAATTCCGATCAAAATAAGTCCCGGGACTTATTTTGATTATTATTAACTTTTGTATCTTTTGGGTCTGACGAGCAGCTTTTTTTTTTTCAGGCTGTGAAATACGTATAACCCATGAAATTGTAGAATATCTAAAAAAATTTCTAAAATATATATATACATATATATTTTAGAAAAAAAATTTTGTGTGTTTGTGTGAGAGAGAGAGAGAGAGACAGAGAGAGACAGAGACAGTTTGTGTGTGTGTGTGTGTGTGTGCGCGCGCACTACTTCGTTATATTTTCAACAGCCCTCTTTATCGTCCGTTGCTTTCTGAAGTACCTTTGATATCTCCAACATGGACATTCCCCCAGTCAATAACTTTATAATTGTCTGTAGTTTTTCAGTATTTGTTAGATCCTTTCCATTGGCTATGTTTCAGCATACGAAGTTGGTCAGGAAGTTCTGACTCACTTAGAAAGCGGAAAGAAAATATTTCTATGGAGCAGCAAAAACATTAGGTTAAGTTAGCCTGAATGTCCTTACTCATTTGACTACCAGCCTTCGATGAGAAGTGGATGTATTTGGTTAATCACGATCTCGGGAGGAAATGAGGACGGAAAGTGTGACACTGAGATCCGAAGACTCATTTGTATAGCCAAGGACGCATTTCGAAAGCTAAACAGAATATTGAGAGGTAAAAATACAAAGTAACCAAAAAAGTCCTGTCCGTTTTTTGATTAATCATTGAATGAAGTTGAAATATAGACAAAATGCGTGTAGCAATTGTTTTCAGATTCGGACAGCCGGAAGGAGGAACATCAGACGTTATAAAAAAAAAAACACGCGCACTGTGCCCGACCATCAGTTATAAGCCGGACAGCCGTGAGAAAGATGGAAGTATCTAGAGATCACGTTCGGGGCTGTTTGCTTTCCAATTTCAAAGTGGGTTGGTTTATCATCAGTTGCATCAAGTCACCGCATATGTCAAACATTTGGGGATAATGCTGTGGATGAAAGTACTGCAAGGCGTTGGTTTCGAAAATTCAAGTCGGGAGATTAGCCTCTCCATGATGAGCCTCGCAGTGGACGACCACAGGTCTTGAATGACGGAGTCTTGAAGGCGGCCATTGAAGAGAACAGTAGTCTAACGAGTAGTGAACTTGCAAGAAAGTTGAACGTTTCCGATGAAACAGACTTCACCTGCACCGCCTAGGTAAGACGGACAAACTGAGCAAGTGGGTTCCGTAAACGCTGTTGGAGGTTACAAAGGACAAGTGGCAGCTTGCGTGTCACTGCTTTCTCGCCACCGTACCGCATCCTTATTCAATGAGTGCTTATCAGTGATGAAAAGTAGGTTCTGTACGAAACTCCCAAGCGTTTCAGACATTGGTTGTATCCTCAGGATGCTGTCTCTCACACCGCAAGACCGCCTATGCACTCGAGTGAAAGAACAACAGCACCCCCCCTTTTTTTTTAATCATTTCACCCCGAGCAAGGCGGAAACGCCACTGATGTGCAGGGGTTTACATGAATGCAAAAAGATTAATTAGAAAAGAGTGAGGAGTACAAACTAGTTAGAAAGGAACAATAGAAAGCTGAGAAAGCAGGTGCGATGACAGATACATAGGTGGAGAGAAAGGGAGGGTTATACAGGGGTGGGGAGAGAACTAGAGTCCAGTGGTTAGTAGATGAGTATTGACTTTGCATTTAAATTTCTGGAGGTTGTAGCCGTCAGGAAAGCAAGAATACGGGAGCGAGTTCCACAGGCGGGAAGTGCGAGAGAGGAAGCTGCAGGAGTAGAATTGTCGTCTTCTGTTTTCTCGACCCAAACGAGACTCTACCCGTCGGCGGAGCCTCGCCTGGGTTCCTCTGCTAGGATGCAGAGAGTTGAACAAGTGTGCTTGCTCAGAACCGATCGTTCAGTCCGTATGCAAGCCTCGTTGTAGAAGCAAGTGTATTTGCTACCTTCCCACTAAGGCAGGTGTGACACAAGGTCTATTTATGCGGGAAGTCCGGGCCCTTAAGCTCAGCCAAAAATATGCCGTAGACACAGCTTGTGGCTGGCTCGGGCTCTTGTTTTATCCATCCAAAGCCTCGTCTGGATTCCTCTCTGCACGGACGCAGACAGGTGAACAAGAGTGCTTGCTCAGGAATGATAAGCTCAATCCATAAGCAAGCCTCGTTGCCAAAGCGAGTCACAGGTATCTTCTGTGCTCACTATATATATCTACAAATACAATCAGTCCGCAAAGACGATAGGGAGTGTGGGATATTCTATTACAACAATTTACTTCCCTTCAAACCACATAAATGTTTATTGACTCGAATATATAAGATCGATATTTACCTATCCTCAAACTAAGTAGTTACTTATAAGTTCAAATATTTGACTCTATTTCTGAACCAGGTAAATGCGTATGGACACAAAAATAATACCCACGATTTATCTATACCGCCAATTTTTCAGGAAAATAGGTTTCTCAAGTCCACTAACTGTTATTGCTCTTTCCATTTGAGACTTATTGACCGAGCAGCCCGTGCTGCATTCGGTTGAAATTTAACAAATCTTTCTCTTCAAACATTTCCACTAACTGTTATTGTTCTTTCCAGTAGTGTTGATCGTTTCCTTCCTAATGTTTTGTTTGAAATTTGTTTGGAATGTGATTATGTTATTGTTATGACCAAAGGGCCATAGAAAGATAACACGGACTCGGATATAAGGTTGAATAGTATATTCTCGGAAAACGTAGTACAAAGGGGACTGGAGAGTACTTTCTCTCGCAGGCGTCCTGACTCACTATTTGTTACTATTTATTTTGTTTGTATGATTCTGTAGCGCCAGTTTACTTGTTTCAAATAAGTGTGATATTTGCACAGGTTTCACTCGCTGAAAGCTATTTATAACCATTGATTTTAGAAAGCGGTGGTGTACAGCTGACAGTTTAGATATTTCGGAACGGGATTGGTGTCATGCATAACATCCATATGAAAGTCTCAATCTAACGAGTTATTTAAAACATGATTCCAGTTTTTAAGTTAATGTTTTTTGGTTTATGTAGCAGTTTGAGGTATTTGGAGAAACTATCCCTAGCGCAGGCTATTCTATATTTAATTTCTTTATCTCATATACTAAATTTGTTATAACTGACCCCCTTGAGGCAACCGAAATGTGGTTCTACAGAAGGATGCTGCGGATTTCATGGATCGAGCATGTGAGCAATGATGAGGTTTTAGAAAGGATGGAAACGAAAAGAAAATTAATACGAGACAGCTGAATTTTCTGGGACATGCAATGAGGAAAGAGGGCTTGGAGAATCTGATACTAACAGGCCAGATAAAGAGAAGGAGAGACATGGAAAACAGCGTGTAACGTACTTGACTAGCCTGTGCAGGTGGATGGCGGAAGGAGGATTGCGTGGTGTAACAGAGGAAAGCGTGCTGAGATCCACCAGGGGATAGGGAGACATGGAAAAGCATGATCGTCTACGCCCTGGAGGACGTAGAGAAGACCCATTAGTTGAGGTAGATGAAGTGTTCTGTATGTCAGTCAGTTTAGGTGCCATACGTGATACACGCTTGGGCGATCATGTCTCGGAAGAGACATGACTGACTGGACAGAAGATTATCCCGCAGTAGGTTGCCATTGCTTTCTGCGGTAGACTGGTTGCCGACCAAGGCTATAGAACCCAATCTGTCCTGCTATTTAACCCATAACTGGAAGGAAGAGACGGATTAATACCTTTCCCAAGGGTATTTGCGCGTAAGTGAATACAATGGATTCAGCTGGAATTCGAACTCAGCTCCCCGGTTTCTCGTTCCGAGCCGATATCCACTGTACCACAACGCTGAATTTTTATTATGGAATTAGGGTCTGCTATCACTTCAATGGTCTACGGCTATATCATGTTGAATACACCGGTTCCCGTCCGATCACCGAACTTAAGTAACATCGAGCCTGGTCAGTACTTAAATGGGTAACCATTTGGGAATACAAGGTGCTGTAAACGTAAGGACCAAGAATGGTCTACCGGTCCTCCAACTTTGGGGGTTAGGTAACAACCCTGCCCCGTAAAAAACCGTTTGTTACAGAAACAGCAACAAAAGTTGCTGCCCTATGCACCATCTGGGTGTGATGGATAAATGATGATGATCATCACTTCAGTTCCAGATTGTAGTTTTGGAAATGGTTGTTTGGTTGTTTTGTTTTTATGGCAAATCAACCTCGGCGGGTCATTTATTGCCAACTAAACTTTATTTATTTATTGCTGATAATACCTTTTTCTTTCAACAATTTATTGTTGTTTTATATAAGTTTTGTGTCTAGTAATACTTTTTTCTTTTCGAGTATCAAGATTCATTGGGATTTGTTTTTAAGGGCAGTGTCCCCAAATCCTACCCTTGTTATTTAACCCATAACTGGAGGGAAGGGACGGATTAATACCTTTCCCAACGGTACCAGTGCTGAAGTGAATGCAGGGTATTCAACTGGAATTCGAACTCGGCTCACCGATTTCTCTTCCCGAGCCGATATCCACTGCACCACAACGCACATCCGTCACTAAACGCTTACAGCACCTGATATTCCCAAGCGGTCACTCATCTAAGTACTGACCAGGCTCAACGTTGTTTAACTCCGGTGATCGAGCGAGAACTGGTGTATTCAACGTGATAGACCGTAAGCCGTTTTGGAAATGCTTCTCGGAACAGTTGGTTGTGATGTAAAAGCTACTTACAAAAATAGGAAGTTGTGGAGAGCTATGATCAACGAGGCTCTGAAGGGACATGGCAGATAGAAGAAGAAACAAGTGTCGATTTTGATCCTCTACAAATATGTCACTTGTCGGTGTGACGAATAGTTAGCGTTGGAGGACCAAGGTGTTTACCCGGTGACACTCATTAACAGTAGATTGTTTTGTCTCAACAGAAACAAAGCAGACAGGACTTTTTGCTATCGCCAAATCCGAGGCGTGCACAGTATTTTAAAACGATAACCATCAACCCGGGCCGATGTCAAAAGATGGCCTTTGCCCTTCCACTCGTATCAAGAACTGGAACTTTTTTTTGTTGTTGTTCAGGTAAAGCAAATGTCAATATGAAAGATAAAAATAAAACCTGGGCCACTTATTTATTCGTGGCACCTGCTCCAATGACCAACCTTGACCCGTTAACAAAGGGCGGGTCGAGATTCGCCAAATGGTCCCACCACTCTCACCCATCTTCACCACGAGACACTCAAGCTAAATCCGTTCATGTCGTCGTGTCCGCGTGAATTCACACCATTCTGAAGTGGAAAGTTTCTCCCGCTCCTCATACATTGACTCATCAATAACATCTCCAGGTGTTTAAGAGAAACTAACTTGAAAAATAAAGTAAAATAAAATAAAATAAATCAAGTTTAAATACATTTCAAATCTAGAGACTTACGATTACTCACCTTACGATTATTAGCCTTACCGTTTTCTTAAAGTTACGATCATAATCTTATTATTATTATCTGTAGTAGTAGAAGAAGAAGAAGAAGAAGAAGAAGAAGAAAATGAAGAAGAAAATGAGGTAGTAGTAGTAGTAGTAGTAGTAATAGTGGTGAGATTCGAGTTTGTTACTTTGCTTTACGAGCAGCCTTCCAGTTTTAACCAACAATTTATTTTCCTAGCATGATGATTCTTTATTCTATTATAAATATTACGAGCCATAAAAAATGACGAAAATTTTTGAGAGGATTATATATATATATAATATAATTATATAGTTATATAGTAGTTTTACATTGCAACATTTCTTTTTTTTTAAAAAAAGAAAAAGAAATACACACACATATATTCACAGAAATTTATAAAAGCATAGTATCACGACACAAAAATGTTCGCGTTTTATAAAAGCATAGTATAACTATACGAAAATTTACGCGTTTCGGAGCTACGTTTGCTCCTTAAGGATGAAACGTAGCGAAAATTTTTGTGTAGTGATACTATGCTTTTATAAAACGCGAAAATTTTTGTGTAGTGATACTATGCTTTTATAAAACGCGAACATTTTTGTGTCGTGATACTATGCTTTTATAAAACGCGAACATTTTTGTGTCGTGATACTATGCTTTTATAAAACGCGAACATTTTTATGTAGTGATACTATGCTTTTATAAAACGCGAACATTTTTGTGTAGTGATACTATGCTTTTATAAAACGCGAACATTTTTGTGTAGTGATACTATGCTTTTATAAAACGCGAACATTTTTTTGTAGTGATACTATGCTTTTATAAACCATTGTAACAACCATTACAATATATCAATAAAAAGAGGAACCCAAAATGCCAACTATAAGTCGGAGATACTAAAATCAAACAAGCGCAGAAATTTAAATGCCTAGGAAGTGCTCTAACAATGAACGGAAAGAAGGACCCTGAGATCCGAAGGCGTAATTGGGTTGCCAAGGGTACATTCCAAAAGATGAGTAGAGTATTAAGATGCAAGAAAATTTCGTTGGAAACAAAGAAGAGAATAATGGATTGTTATGTGATGTCTGTCCTTCAATATGACAACAAATGCTGGACAATCTCGTTAAAGATGAAGGAAAGACTTGAAGTAACAGAAATGTGGTCCTACAGAAGGATGCTGAGGATACCATGGACCGAACATGTGAGCAACGACGAGGTTTTGGAGAGGATGAAAACGAAAAGAAACTGATAGTTAATATCAGGAAATGACAGCCGAAATTTCTGAGACATTTAATGAGGAAGAAAGGCTTGGAGAATCTGATACTCACAGGTTAGACATAGGGAAAGAGAGACAGAGGAAAGCAACGCGTAATATACTTGATGGGCTTAAACTAATGGGTGACAGAACGAAGTTTGGGTGGAGTAACAGGAGAAAGCGTGCTAAGACTCACTAGGGATAGGGAGATGTGGAAAGCCATGATCTTGAAGAACACGGCACAAGAAGAAGAAGAAGAAGAAGAAGAAGAATCAATTACTTATTTTAATCTATAATTCTTATTGTAGGAGTTCCCAAAATTTCTAGAATCGCGACTTTACTATTCATAACCACGGCTTATGGCGACCTACTCAAATTTATTGAGCAAAAAAATTTTGAAAGAAATTAAAAAATATTATTTTTTTGAACATGTGAAAATTGATTTCCTTTTTACGATGACGAATGATTACATTGAGAGCATGATCACCCTGATACACTAAACTCGTTGAAAGAACAGCCTGGCAATGAAAGCTTGAGTCTTGAACTATTAGTTTGTCCCAAAAGTTCGTAAACACTTGCGAAATGGGTCTATTTGGTCGAGTACAACCGACAAAGCGATGGGTTCAGAAAGGGCAAGAGACACCGTCGGTTCCAAAACATGATCGATTTGGCAAAAAAGTCATATTGTGCGTCTGGTGGAACTTTGAAGGAATCGTGCATTTGAATTGGTTCCGAATGATCGTGTCATCAGCGCCGAACTTTACTGTCAGCAACTTGAGCGGGTCTACGAAAAGTTGAAGCAAAAGTACCCAGCTCTGATGAACCGAAAGCGCGCTTTGATGCAGCAGGACAATGCCAAGCCACACACCGCCAGGTAGACCAAAGGCAAGTTTGAAGAACTGGACGGCGTTGAGTTTCTGCCACATCCAGCCTACAGTCCTGACTGTGCTCCATCAGATTACGGCCTTTTCCGCTCAATGCAACACTTTCTGAAGGGCCGCCGATTCGACTCGTTTGATGAAGTCGAGGAAGCGTGTCAAGAATTCTTTGATTCGAAGCCGGCTGAATGGTACTTTGACCAGATCCGAAAGCTTGCAGATCGATGGCTGAAAGTCTTGGCAAATGTTGGTCTTTATTTTGAGCAATAATTTTTGTTGTTTTTGCAAGTAAAATTTCACTTTTTTTGCAAGTGTTTACGAACTTTTGGGACAACCTAATATCTTAATAGATAACATTTAATCGAAGCTAATGCATAATTCTAGTATAACTTTTTACAACCTACTAACATTCCGCTTGCTTCCAACTCATAGTTTGACTTATACTATTTTGGGAATTCAGTTAAATTTTGTCAATATGAAGGCCGAAACACGAGTTCATTTTTAAACTAGTTTATTTCAAGTTTAAAAACGTGCTTTAATCTTTGTTTAACTTTTCTTATTACCGACCTGCATCTGTGCTAATTGAATTTTGGTTCAAGAAAGCATCTATAAAGCATTTGTGAAACATCTCACAAAAGCAATGAAAAATCAGTTGGTTTTTGATAATGAACTTGACAAATGAATCAATATTGGACCCCTTATTATTTCTCAGGCTGTAAATAAGTTTGTATTTTAGTGCTAGAAAATTCAGGATTTTATAACAAACCTTAGATTCTTTTAACGGCACATCAACTCCTTATGGGTCATTTAATTAAAGAATTAATTTTCTTCGATAACCTTTTTCAAAATGTATTGCTGGTAATTTTTGTTTTCACAAACACCTATTGTATTTTTTGAACATGAAAAATTTTTTTTTATACTTTCACAGCATTTGACTACACTTTAGGGGGTTCCCGATTTGCTCATAGTTGAGATCCTAACAGGTGTAACCATCAGGGGCCAGGGTAATCCTGGAAACAACATCATTTTAAGAGGTGATTCCACGGTTCTGAAAACCTCCCAGTTAGAGGGCTTACGGCAATATCACGTTGAATACACCGGTTCTCGCTCGATCACCGAAATTAAGCAAAGTTGAGCCTGGTCAGTACGTAGATGCGTGACCGCTTGGGAATACCAGGTGCTGTAAGCGTTTAGTGACGGATATGCGTGCTTATGTCCATATCACGTTGAATACACCGGTTCTCGCTCGATCACCGAAATTAAGCAAAGTTGAGCCTGGTCAGTACGTAGATGCGTGACCGCTTGGGAATACCAGGTGCTGTAAGCGTTTAGTGACGGATATGCGTGCTTATGTCCATATCACGTTGAATACACCGGTTCTCGCTCGATCACCGAAATTAAGCAAAGTTGAGCCTGGTCAGTACGTAGATGCGTGACCGCTTGGGAATACCAGGTGCTGTAAGCGTTTAGTGACGGATATGCGTGCTTATGTCCATATCACGTTGAATACACCGGTTCTCGCTCGATCACCGAAATTAAGCAAAGTTGAGCCTGGTCAGTACGTAGATGCGTGACCGCTTGGGAATACCAGGTACTGTAAGCGTTTAGTGACGGATATGCGTGCTTATGTCCATATCACGTTGAATACACCGGTTCTCGCTCGATCACCGAAATTAAGCAAAGTTGAGCCTGGTCAGTACGTAGATGCGTGACCGCTTGGGAATACCAGGTACTGTAAGCGTTTAGTGACGGATATGCGTGCTTATGTCCATATCACGTTGAATACACCGGTTCTCGCTCGATCACCGAAATTAAGCAAAGTTGAGCCTGGTCAGTACGTAGATGCGTGACCGCTTGGGAATACCAGGTGCTGTAAGTGTTTAGTGATGGATGTGCGTTGTGGTGCAGTGAATATCGGCTCCTAAAGAGAAATCGGTGAGCTGAGTTCGAATTCCAGTTGAATACCCTGAATTCATTTCATCACTGGTACCCTTGGGAAAGGTATTAATCCGCCCCTTCTCTCCAGTTATAGATTAAGTAACAAGGGTAGGACTCGGGGACCCTGCCCTTAAAAACAAATCCCAATGAATCTTGATAATCGGAAAGAAAAAGTATTACTAGACACAAAACTTATATAAAAACAACAATAAATTGTCGAAAGAAAAATGGTATTACCAGCAATAAAATGAAATTTAGTTGGCAATAAATGACCCGCCGAGGTTGATTTTTCATAAAACAAAACAACAAACCAACCCAGTTAGAGGCCTTGCTGCCGAGTAGAGGTTATCGTCATAACGAAGATGGGCAACAGAGATATCGTTCTAAAGATGGCTGTTGAGAATGGCATAGACAGACTATGTGAGCAACAAGAAAAAGTTTAAGGTAAAATGGGACATGAAAAGGCTATTGTGCTTGGGGTTCAGAAAGGAAGAATTGACATCTCAAAGACATAATAAAGAAATAGTGTTTTCAGACATTTGGCTTAATTTTTTTTTTTTAATCATTTCACCCCGAGCAAGGCGGAAACGCCACTGATGTGCAAGGGGTTACATAAATGTAAAAAGATTAATTAGAAAAGAGTGAGGAGTACAAACTAGTTAGAAAGGAACAATAGAAAGCTGAGAAAGCAGGTGCGATGACAGATACATAGGTGGAGAGAAAGGGAAGGTTATACGGGGGTGGGGAGAGAGCTAGAGGCCAGTGGTTAGTAGATGAGTATTAACTTTGCATTTAAATTTCTGGAGGTTGTAGCCGTCAGGAAAGCAAGAATACGGGAGTGAGTTCCACAGGCGGGAAGTGCGAGAGGGGAAGCTGCAGGAGTAGAATTGTCGTCTGCATTTGGCTAACCTGACTGTGAATGGGCGGCACCCAGTTGCCAGTCTGGTTGCACGAGTAAACACCTGTTGAGGAGGCGTCAGTGACTTAAGCTCATCCGAGCAGAAGCCATGAAAGTATTTATAGAAGAGACAAAGGGAGGCCACATTTCGACGATGGGGAAGTGGCTGCAGTCGAGTCGTCAGATCAGTACCTATCACATTACGGACTCTCCTTTGGAGCTTGTCAAGAACACTGAGGAGAACGGCAGGGGCACCTGACCATAAATGGCAGCAGTACTCCATGCACGGACGGATGGTTGACTTGTATATATGAAGGATGAATTCAGGTGGAAAAAACATCCTGGATCGACATAGTGACCCAATTTCTCTTCTAATTAATAAAACGGCGGACTACCACCACGTTTAATTTCATTGTTTTTCTTTTTTTCTACTTTTTAAACTTTTTTTTTACAATATTTAAACAAATTTATGGGGGGTCAGTTCATCATACAACGTTAAAGTAAATTGATTCTCCATTTTCAATCCACTCGCGTTGGGGTCGCTTTGTTTATGTTAATTTCGTTGTTTTCATTTTTTTTTTTTTACTTTTTCAGCGCAGTTCTATCGATTGTTACTTAAACTTTCCGATTAAAAAAATAATTTGAAAAATTATAATATTTAAACAAATTTGTGGGTGGGATCAGTTTCTCATACAACGTTAAAGTAAATTAATCCTCCATTTTCAATCCACTATAAGGTTGTATGAGAAACTGGTCCCCGCTCCCCTAAAATTGTTTAAATATTTAAATTTTTGCAATTTTTTTTTTTGTCATTCTAAAAGTTTAAGATGTAAAAGTTAATATTACATTAAAAAAATGTCCAAAATATTTGATAATGAACAAATTTACAGGTGACGGTAATGTCGTATCGGCGACTGGCTTCAAAATGGAGGCTCGGTTTACTATAACGTTATATGAGACACTGATTCCCCTCACCCCAGATAATGTTTAAATATTGAAATTTTTCAAAATTTTTTTTGTCAATCGTAAAGTTAAGTGGGTAATCGATAGAACTCCGCTGGAAAAAACTAAAAAACAAAAAAAAACAACAAAAAAAACGAAATTAAACGTGGTGATAGTTTGCTTCAGGTCCGCCAATAAAACAATTACAGTAATTTTCTGATTATTTTAACATAATTTGAAGAACGAGAATTTTAAGAACCGCAACTTCAGTGGTTGTCTCTTAATCGAATGCATTTAAAGGCGAATTCAACTCAGAATTTCTCGATTTACAATCTCATTTTTAGTTCCTTGTTTGTAAGAGTAACATAGTATTTGTCAGTGGCTGGGGTGGGGGGACTGGAATCATCGCTTCGAGTTCAACTTCTGATTAATCCTGGGTTTAACGATAAACTACATCCGGCAGCATGACCTCTGATCGCTTTTGAGGAACGTAAAGCTAACTCTTAATCGCTGCTGTTCCTAGGTCCACGCTAACCCTGGGTGGTAGCACCTGTTAGGATCCCAGCTATAGGCAAATAGTGACCCCCACCACCAAATCAAAAACAAAATACTATGAAAGTATAAAAATACGTTTTTATAGTAAAAATACCAGAAATATATTCTTATATACAAGTTTAACAGAAACACGCGCATGCTAACAAATTGTAGACTCCACCCAAATCCATTTAAAACGCTCTCAAACAGCCAACATAAAAGAACTTCTATGACATTAATCCGTGCAATATCTTAAAATTTCTTAAATGTAACTCTATTAAAAAATATAGAATCAACACCATAAGACATACACATCACCACCTCTAGTAATCATGTCCACACTAACATGAATATGCAAGATGTGCATTACCTACCACGTATTCAATTGTGAAAACATAACATATATCATATTTCTATTTCTTCAAAACTCCTAAGTAAATTAAATTTTGGCATTAAATGACCCAAAAGGTGTTTATATGCCGTTAAAGAGACAAATCAAGTAACCAAATTTTGATCGTTTCTGTTTTTACTTGTGCACTAAGAAGCTCGTAAAAAGTAGGAGACCACTTTTTTACGTCCATGTTATGGATCAAAGCCCTCTAGTCGAGGTTATCAGTCAATTTACTGAAAAGAAAGTTTGAATTAGATTATTTAAAAAATAGGAAGGTAAGGAGAGTCATGTTTGCCTACTAAAAGACAATTTTGAATTCAAAACTGTAGAGAAGAGAAGAAACCCCTCCACTGTCTCTCCAAAGAATACTTGACAATTTGCCGATAATTAAAATCAGGCTGTGGAGAGCTATAATCACACAAGTCCTGAAAGGAGAAAGTACGACTTCGAATTTTTCTTGTATATTATAGGTTAAATAACAAAGTAGACTAGGCTTTCTAGCCGTAGGTATCAGCCAGTTTAGGAGAAGGAAAGTCTGAATTCTATATCATAGTAATGAGTAAAATGTTTGCACTGTTCCCCAGAATGTCATGTCGGTTGAGAGAAATAAAGAAAAGGAAGTAGTGGAGATCTATTATCGCTTAGGAAGAAATAATGATAGCAAAATGTGGAGGAAAATCGCCCCAATATCATTCCCGATGAGAATCCATAGATTATTTTAAAAAAATAGGAAGGTAAGGAGAGCCATGTTCGCAATGTCTTAATTTATCAATAATGAAAATGAGGCTGTGGAGAGCTATAATCGCATACACTCTGAAAGGAGAAAGTACGACTTTGAGTTAAAAGATTTTGGAGAAGGTAACGAAAAATAGTCCACTATTTTTTTCAAGAAGTCATGGCAATTCACAAATAATAAAGAAAAGGAAATTGTGGAGAGCCATGATCTTCAATTACTGGAAAGAAAATGTCTGTTGGAAACCTCTCCACTATCATTGTTAACCTAAAGGAGTATAGTAAAAAGTAAGAAAACGTTATCGTAAATACATTAACATCCGCCATCACATCAAATTAAACTCATTATATATTATAAAAAATCCAAAACAATTGACCTCATAGTCTCTAATAACCCTACAAGCACTAAACTAAATTCTCTACAAAAAACCAATGTAGTGTACCAATTTACATGCCCATTCAGAGATTGCATCTCTGATACTAATAAAAACCCCAGTACATATATTGGTTTTACTACAACCACTCTCTCCCGTAGACTTACATGTCATCTTTCTGATCAGAGTACAATTAAACAACATTTGTCTGAAAAACATAAACATGTAGGTAATATCGGACAGATTTTGGTCAACAATACAGTGATCCTTACTCATACACATAGTAAGAGGAACCTTCAGATATTGGTACATCAAATCTAAACAACCAACAATTAATAAAATCACCTTTAAATCCGGCCATAACACGTTACATTGCATTTGAATACATGGTTTTGTTGTCATTTCGCGCTATCACGCGGTGTGACGTCATAGAACCGCATTGCAAATTTGAGAACTGCTTTTGTTATTTTTGGTAGCGGAGTTTTATGTCAACACAAAATAGAATCGTCGGTGAGGTGGATGTTATTGTATTACCGTCTAAATAACCTCTCTGAAGATGGCTCATGTGAGCCGAAAGCTTAGAAGGAAATTTATAAAAAAATATCCAAATGTTGGAGAATTTTTGTCTTTATTTTCAACTGAAATGAAAGCCAAAATACGACGTTTTGAACGGCTCATAATTAAACATAATAGACATTTATTGTCTCTTATATTGAACAGTATATGTTTACAATATATATATATATATATATATATATATATATATATAGGATTGGGAATCCTTTGAAAGCTGTGGATAGCTGTGTTAGCACGATGTCACAAGTCATCGAGGACTTGAGCGTCATGGGCTTGTTCAGACTGTTGTTCACCTTAGATAAAGCGATATCTCCCTGAAACTCTAAGGTCCACTCAGCATAGTAGCAGTATAAAACAAAGGTGGGCTCTGTGGGTGTAGAATAAACACAAATGTGCCCGAGTAGTCATCTGCAACGGGGATTATCAGGCCTCCCTAGCAGATAGGCATCCTCGGATTCGAGTAACCACCCATTATATATATATTTTTTTTCTTTCTCTTTTTGCTTTGATTTCTTTTTCATCGGCGATTTTCTTTCTTTCTTTTTCATCTGCGATTTTCTTTCTTTTCCATCGCTGGTCTTGCTTGTTCTTTCTTTCTTTAATTTTTTTCTTTCTTTTTCGTCGTTCTTTTTCCTTTCTTTCTTTCTTTCTTTCTTTACATTTCATCGCCAATTATTTTGTTTTCTTTTCTTTTTTTTCCATCGCCGATCTTTCTTGTTGTTTGCTTTGCTTTCTTTTTCATTTGTGATTTTCTTTCTTTCTTTCTTTCTTTCTTATTATATATCTATTTCAGTCTGCTCACTTATCTATAGATAATTAGACAAGTCTACCTTGTTTGGTTAAGAAAAGTAAATAGATAAAAGCCGAAAGCTCTTTCAAGTCAAAACTCCTTCATAATTCTCAAGTGTCAACTGGAAATTGCGTCATCACCAATTTTGATATCAACTCTACAGACGAGACGAATGCGCATCAATTAAATCCAAAGGAATGTTTTATGGGAGTTATTAACAACAATTTTTAATCTAAATATACATAGACGTGCAACCGAGTGCCTGTTTAACCAGTCGCTTTCACAGACAACTCGTAAACATAGGGTATTCCGGCTTCTACAGTAGTAACTTTAAAGAAAACATCGTGTATAATTCGATTAAAGGTCTGGCTGGAGATTGGCAGTAGTTCTGTTAAAAAGACGCTAATAACTGAAGCTACATTTAATAATCTTGTATTCATCGCTTGCTGTTAGCAATTTGAGATATTGGTGTGATACAATATTCTGAAAATAAAGCAGAATTTGAATGGCACTTGCCTTTGTTTTGTGATAATCTCCTAAGCCATTGACAATGAGTCTTCCATCAATAACAATCGTTGTTCTTCTTAGCGATCATAGATCTCCCCAATTTCGCATCATTTCTAGTTTTGGTAAATCTTGTCTTTTCGCCATCTTCCCTAAACCTTGGTCCATCATCCATTTACACAAACGCGTCCTTCTTTTTCTATATGCCATCTTTCCTTAGTATGTTGGCGATAATGGCTCTCCCCAATTTCCTGTCCTTTGCAGATCCTAATAAATCTTGTCTTTTTGTTATCTCTCCTAAACCTTATTCCACCATCTATTTACACAAGATCGTTCTTCTTCTATATGCCGTGTGCATTCAGAACGTTAGCGATCGCAGCTCTCCACAATTTCCCGTCCTTTGTGGCTCTTAATAAATTTTGTCATCAGTTATCTCTCCTAAGCCTTGTTCCAATATCCATTTACACAAAGTCGTCCTTCTCCTATGTATCAAATGTTTACAGGATGTTGGCGATAATGGCACTCCACTGTTTCCTCTCCTTTGTAGCTCTTAATAATTTTTATCATACTGTTATCTCTCCTAAACCTTGTTCCAATATCCATTTACACAAAGTCGTCCTTGTTCTTTTATGTGTCATCTCTCTTCAGTATGTTGACGATCATGGCTCTCCACAGTTTTCTGTACTTTATAGCTCCTAATAAAACATGTCTTTTTGTTATCTATCTTCAATCCTGCTCCGCCATCCATTTGCACAAGCTCATTCTATTTCTTATCTGTGCCGTGTCCATTCAGGACGTTGGTGAACATGGCTCTCCACAATTTCCCGTCCTTTGTGGCTCTTAATAAATTTTGTCGTTTTATTATCCCTCTTAACCCATGTTCCGCCATCCGATTATTCAAGCTCTCTAAATAGGTTACGCGTGATTTCTTTTTGTCCCTCTTGCCTTCAATCCGTTATGTTACTATCAAATTTCGCAAGCCTTCTTTCCTCATTATGTACCCGTGAAATTTCTGCTGTCTCTTCCTGATTTCAAGTATAAGTTTCCTTTTAGTTTCCATTTTCTTCAAAACTTCGTCGTCGCTCACGTGTTCAGCCAATGGTAGCCTCAGTATCCTTCTCTAGAGCCACATTTAATTTGCTTCAAGTTTCTTCATCCGTTTAGAGAGTGTCCAGCATTCACAGCCGTATAAGATAGCAGTTCACTAATCTTCTCTGTTTTTCGCACGTCATCTTCCTGTTACTTAATACTTTGCTTAGCTTTTGAAAGGCATCTCAACCATTCACTGCCATACAGAAAGACTGATACTGTGTAGAAGTTCAGTACTCTTTTCTTTGTTTCGCACGTCATTTTCCTGTTTCTTAATACTTTGCTTAGCTTTTGAGTGGCATCTCCAGCATTCACCACCATATCGAACGACTGATATTACGTGGCAGTTCAGTACTCTTTCCTTTGTTTCCATCGACATTTTCCTGTTTCTTAATACTTTCCTTAACTTTTGAATGGCACCCCCAGCATTCACTGCCATACTGATATTATGTAGCAGTTCAGTACTTTTTTCTTTTTTTCTGACGACATTTTCCTGTTTCTTAATACTTTGCTTAGCTTTTCTTTCGCTATCCCAAAGTCGCCTTCGGATTTCGTATGTCTGATTCTAAGTATAAACAGCCACTTTGCTTCCATTCTCCTTAAAACTTCCCCGTTGCTCACATGTTCAGTAATTTTCCGATGTCTCTGTGAGAATCAATTTTTAAAATTTCTCTGTTCCTTCAAGTCTCTTTTTCATCTGTAAGAAGATTGTCCAATATTCACTGGCATATAGAAGGACTGATATTACATAACAATTCAGCACTCTTTTCTTTGTTTCTAACGAAATGTTTCTTAATACTTTTCTTAGGTATTGTAAGGCATCTTTCGCTATCCCAATTCGCCTTCGGATTTCAGTATCGCACTTTCCGTCATCTGCTAAAACACTACCCAGATATTTAGATAATTTTTTATCTAAATTATCTAGATAATTTAGATGATTTTTTATTTGTTTGATTTTGGGTATCTCTAATTTGCATGTTAGGCAGTTCTTTTTGTTAAGAACCTTGCCTACTCTATTCTTGCAATTAATGTTTAGGCTTCTTTTTCTTTTTCTTTCATTGCCTTCAGTTAGAGTACTTGTACTTTCCTTTTTGTGCCTGATATCAACTCTGAGTCATTTGCATATGATCTTGTTAAGATTGTGCCCGCCAACAATAAATCCTGGTAGGACTTCTAGTTCTCACAAAATCACTTTACTGTATGTGTTGAATAAGTCCTTTAAGACACTTTTAACATACATTCGTATGTTAAAAGTGTCTTAAAGGATAAACATTTCTATTAGGTTGTTACACATGAAATAACGCATTTTTCTAGTTGGTTGTTGATCTCTGGGTGCCGAGTTCAAATTACAGTTGAATTCCTGGCATTTACTTGCACAATCTTCAACCCAGTCAGTCATGTCTCGAAAGCGACATGATCGTCCAAAGCGTGTATCACATATGGCACTCAACTGACTGACTGAACATTATAGTTGGAAACAATTAAAGCTTCTCCTGGGCATAAAGTACGGGTTCGGTTTTCTATTGTTATAAAGTAATAAAATGATCCCCCACTAATTACTACTTATTAATATAATGATATAATTCATTTCTTCTCACTCCAGCTATGAGCTAAATGGCAGGATAGATTGGGTTCTATAGTCATGGCTAACAACCAGTCTACAGCAAAAAGTAATGGCAACCTATTGCGAGATAATCTTTTGCCCAATCTGTCATGTCTCTTTCGAGACATGATCGCCCAAAGCGCGTATTACGTATGGCACTTAACTGACTGTTGATCCGGGCGTCTAACAATGTAACCTTCTTTGTATATATATAAAATATTTCCTTATTCCTAACTCTTTTTCTTTCCAGATAAATTTTTCTTTTAATTTATCTAAATCTAAAACTTATTTATAAATGGAACTTTGTCTGTGTGTGTGTGTGTCTGTATGTGTGTGTGTATCCGTTACCTATAGACTCCGAAACGGCTGAACCGATTTTCTTGAAAATTTGCACAGTTGTACTATAAGCGTCTGCGAGTGTTCTTAGCTAGGTTTTGTGTCGAGGTACCCCCGATAAATATCGAACATCGATAATCAAAAAAATCGGGTTATAGAAGGAGTGGTCCGATTTTAATCAAACTTGATACATTCATAGACAAAGACATAAGAAACGATATTCAGAAGTTTCAAGGTTGCAGTTCTTACAATAGTGCAGAAAATTTGATATCAAGACCAGGAAATCAAAATTTGACTGACATCCATTCATTTTTCTTTCAGTCTACGGTTTCGCTTTAACTGGAAACAACTATTGCTTTTTAGTCTTTCGTGCCAATGTCCAAAGAGTCTGAGCTCCAAGACCATGGATTAGTTTTAAAGCTTTCATTACACCCGACCAACGCCGGGCTATACTGCTAGTTGTTACTAATAAGCACAATGAAAATTATTACAATGATACAATGTCGTGTAATCTTACTGTATGTCGCTCGACTGGATAAAGAACCAATTTTACATCGACTCATTACACCTGTTGAGAAATAGATACTCTTTGACAAAAGTAAGAGAGTAGGTCAGGGATTAGATGCTAGTGAATCGACAAAACAATACTTAAAATCTTCATTACACCCTAAAAGTTTAATGGTTATTGTATAGTGGTCATTCAAACGGGTTATTCATTATTCCTTCTTGCCTCAGGGGAAAACAATAACAGCAACCTCGTATTGCGGAGAAACCCCATTGTTGCTGTCATGTTTGGTCCATGGTATCCTCAGCATCCTTCTGGAGAACGGCATGTTTGTTGTTTCAAGTCACTCCTTCATCTTTGAGGCGATTGCCCAGCATTTCACTGCCATATTGAAGAACAGGCATCACAATCCAGTACTCTCTTCTTTGTTCCCAGAGATATTTTCTTGTCTCTCAAAAATCTACACAGCTTCTGGGATACATCCTCGACAAGTAGCCCCAAAAAGTCATAAACCAGACGCGTGTAGGTGACTTTATTATTATTTTTACTATTTTCTTTGATTTGTATACCCATTTCCATCCGGGTTTCAACCAGAGACCTAAGATCAAATATGGCTTCTTGACTTATTCTACTGATCGTTTGTGTAAAAAAAAAAAAAAAAAAAAAAAAAAAAAAAGAAGAAAAAATCTCACACAGATTTTATATAGATAATGCTCTTTTGTGTGAATTGTACTTATCGGTGCAATTGTTTGTATTGTTTGAAGGCATGGGCTACCAGGAATCTCTTCAATGTTCATATATTGAAGAAATATATTCATATCGGAACCTTTTCCAATCAATCCAAAGGCTCTAACTATAACTGGAATTATTAATGTCATCATGTACCACATTTTTCAGATTTTCACATAAAGATTCACTGATGCCTCCTCAACAGGTGTTTACCCGTGCAACCAGACTGGCAACTGGGTCCCACCCATTCACAGTCAGGTTAGCCAAACGCAGACGACAATTCTACTCCTGCAGCTTCCTCTCTCGCACTTCCCGCCTGTGGAACTCACTCCCGTATTCTTGCTTTCTTGACGGCTACGACCTCCAGAAATTTAAAAGCAAAGTTAATACTCACCTACTAACCACTGGCCTCTAGCTCTCTCCCCTCCCCTTATAACCTTCCCTTTCTCTCCACCTATGTATCTGTCATCGCACCTTCTTTCTCAGCTTTCTATTGTTCCTTTCTAACTAGCTTGTACTCCTAACTCTTTTCTAATTAATCTTTTTACATTTATGTAACCCCCTGCACATCAGTGGCGTTTCTGCCTTGCTCGGGGTGAAATGATTAAAAAAAAAAAAAAGATCTTTGTATTTAGTTTGTTGAAGATCTTCAAAGATACTTTTCAATCTTCAAGGACTGCCATGTCAATAAGTAGCCACGTTCACTTTTTGTTGTCTTTGATTACAATGTCTGGGCGATTTGCTTTGATTATTCTGTCTGTGTGTATTGTAAAGTCCCATAAAATTGTTACAGGTCTTATCCTGGGAGATCTTCAAAAATTCATTACAATCTGGATGAACTGCCATGTCAACAAGAAAGCATATTCTGTTGTTGTGGTCTTTGATTACAATATCTGGACAATTAGCTTTGCTTGTTCTGTCTATGTGTATTGTAAAGTCCCATGAAAATGTTACAGGTCTTGTCTTTTTAATTGGGTCTGGGTGATGTACATACAAGTTTCTTATAGTTTCCTTCCTGTAAAACTTGCATATTTCCAGAGCAGATATTGGCCAACTTTGTCATGCCGGGGTTGATATTCATTTGGTGCCAGTACCGTGCAATTTGATATAAGATGGTCAATTGTTTCTGGATATATATCAGAGAATATGTTTTTTTGGTTACCACAATTTTTTAGTATGTGTGCTTGGTCATTTTTAGTTAGCAAACATTGGTCCTGTACGGCTTCGGTTTGAGCTTTTAACCATGCACTACGTAACTACTGATGGATATGGGGTTTGACTTCATCAGCTTATTTGATACGGGCAGAGTATTGACAAAGAAGCGGCTTATCTTGCCATCATTTTTTTATTTGATACAGTACACATACTTTTGCTTTCTTTTTTAGGTTCTTTGCCGCTGCCGTAGATGTCTTATAGTTCACTTGATCTTCAACCAGTTGAAATTCTCTTTTGAATTTGCGGGCATTCTTTATTATTGAATAATCATTTCTTCTTCTTCTTCTTCTTCTTCTTCTTCTTCTTCTTCTTCTTCTTCTTCTTCTTCATTCTCCTCCTCCTCCTTCTTCTTCTTCTTCTTCTTCTTCTTCTCCTCCTCCTCCTCCTCCTCCTTCTTCTTATTATTATTATTTCTTTGCATTTCTGTTGTATACACATTTCCTTCTGGAGCCCAACCCACAACCTAAGGTCAGAAATGACCCCATGAAATTTTCCACTGATCATTTTTATAAAATAACAAGCAAAAATCACACACATTTCATATGGATAAAGCTCTCCGTAATGTGTGAGTTGTATTCACGAATACAATGTTTTGCATTTCTTTAAGACATCGGCTACTAGGAATTTACTATCAGAAAGTTTTTTCTGATCAATCCGAGTGCTCCAGCTACAACTAGATTAATTAATGTGCCACATTTTTGTAGATTTCCAAATCAAGATGTTTGTATTTTGATAGTTTTTTTAGATGCATTAAAATCTGAAGGAATGGCTGTGACAGACCGAAAGTACATTCTGTTCTTGTGGTCTTTGATCACGGTGTCCGGACTATTATTTTTGGTTGTTTCCTCTGTGTGTATTGTAAAATCCCATAAAATGGTTGTAGTGTTGATTTGTCTAGGAGGTGACCTTTATCATCTCGGTCTGGGCAGATGATCCCAGCCTGTGGCACTGTTGGAAAGAGGCATGAAATCACAGGTTGCAGTGCCGGTATATACAACCTACGAATCCTTGGAAGTTGATTAGTGGCTGCGGGCAGAGCTTTGTGAGCCTCGCTGTCATATCAACATATGTAGGTCCTATCTTTGTAACCGGATGTATGTGATATTCATACCAGTTTCCTTCTTTTATTATTGAATATTTTTTCTTTCTTTCTTCATGTTGTCTTACTAATTGTATCATCCAATCCTTTGTTGTTTCTATGTATGTTAGTAAGCCAATAGTTGTTGTCTTGTATGACAATTCCAGCTGAATAAGACCTCTTCCACCTTCTTTACCGGGTATGTATAGACCTTCTTTACGGGGTATGTATAGATTATTATTATTATTATTATTATTATTATTATTATTATTATTATTATTATTATTATTATTATTATCCTATTAGAAATTATACAGAAATAACTCTTCCATTTGCGAGAACTATAATGGATATCGGCTCAGAGCGTAAAATCAGAGAGCTGAGTTCGAATTCCAGTTGAATTAGTTGCATTCACTCACGCGCAAATACCCGTGGGAAAGGTATTAATCCGTCGCTTATTCCTCCAGCTATTAGTTAAATAGCAAAACACAGTGGATTCCGTAGCCTTGGCTGTCAATCAGTCTTCCGCTGAAAGTAACGGCAACTTACTGCCGGAAAATATTCTACCCAGTCACTCATGTCTTTTTCGCGATATGATCGCCCAAAAGTAGGTACTTTACTGACTGATCTAGATAAAAGAATTGAATAGCAGGATAGATTGGCTTCTATAGCCTTGGTTGGCACCCAGTCTACCGCAGAAAGTAACGGCGAGCTACCGCGGGAAAATATTGTGCCCAGTCCTGTCATGTCTCTTTCGAGACATGATCGCCCAAGAGTGTATCCCGTATGACACTTAACTGACTGACTGTAATTATGCAGACCTACGATTATGACTTCTGTTTTTCACTCTTCTTTCTTTATTTTCTTGTTCTACGTTTTTTTTATGGCCTAAGAACATTACTTTTGTAAATCACGTATTTTTTTTTCTTTCGTAAATCTTTTTCCTACGCTAAAACAAACAGTCTTATATTTTGACTTGGTAACGATTAAGTCGTAAAATTAAATAGGCAGAAGATAAACTCCGATAGCCTCTTCAACCTGCCTGTCATCAGAAACATTTTACAGCAGACTTGTTGACTAAGCCGACAAATCGTTAAATATATAACTTTAAAAAAAAAGTAGAACGCTCCTTTAAAATGTATAAACAATTTGTTTATTAATACTGGCTACGGTTGTCAACTGACAAAGAAAAACGAACAAAATATACAGTAAATATTAACTGGCTTGAGGTGTCGTGTAGTGGAGAGGAGGTATTTTGTGGCGGAAGCGGCTGTTTAAGAACTGACGGGGAGGTTGTTGCATTCAGCACATGGAGTTTTTTTTCATGGAGTTATTTTTATATAAAGATCAACAAAGCTCACAATAAGAGAAAATTATGTTTGCGTGTGTAGAGATAGCTCCAAAAATAAGAAAAACATTCATGGGATTAGCATAGTGTTGTGGTTTGCTTGAAATTAAGTATTCGGTTCACCTGAGTAGTTCACGGAGCAAAAAAATCCCAGACCAGAGAGAGAGAGAGAGAGAGAGAGAGAGAGAGAGAGAGAGAGAGAGAGAGAGAGAGAGAGAGACAAAGAAAGAAAGAAAGAAAGAAAGAAAGAAAAATAAATAGAGGATTTTAGAAGCAATTTGAGCTCAACAACTTTAACTATAGCAGTAAGGATCATAACTCTGAATGCAAGTCATTGAATATGTAAGAGGATACAAATGATTTGAAAGTGACAAAGTTTTTCCGTTTCATTGAAGCAGACGTTGAAACTATGAGAGCATTATCGCCTCCCCTTTGTTCTTATTCTTTCTTTCATTCTTATAGTAATTTTCTACGCGTAGCGCAGATACGGCACAAGGCCAAATGTATAGGGCACCCAGTAAAAATCGAACTCACTATTCAGTTGGAATTGATCTATCGAGACAAGTTTGCTAAACATTTTACACCTTAAGTGCTCCTTTCATTCTTATTATGTAAAATCCTTCTTCTCACTAACCTCAAATAGCGCCGTTGTTACTTCTTTTCCTTGCGTCTATCCTTGAAATCCAAACGGAATGGTTCATTATATACCTGAGGCAATGGCGGGTTTAATGTACGCCCTACTTTACTCACAGAAGAAGAATTAAAATTTAAACATCATTTGAAATCAAATTTTTTAAACTGTATCACTTTTAAAATTATAATTGACTGATTTCAATCTACTGTTTATTTATACCTATTGTTTTTTTTACTCCGTAGCCGAGTTCAAATTCCAGTTGAATTCCTTGCACTCACGCACAAATTCCTTTCGAAAGGTATTAATCCGTCTCTTCCTTCCAGTTATGGGTTAAATAATAGAACAGATTGGGTTCTATAGCCTTGGTCGGCAGCCGGTCTACCGCAGAAAGCAATAGCAACATACTGCGGAATAATCTTCAGCCCAGTCAGTCATGTCTCTTTCGAGACATGATCGTCCAAAGTGTATATCACGTATGGCACTTAAATGCCTGACTAGAATGGTGCCGAGGTCTTATGAATTTTCAGTTGAGTTGGCAAGATGTAGCCGTAAGTCCTATGCAAAACAGTTTATTTTCTCGTATTTCTCGTTATGGAATGCTCCGGCCCTATTCAGGATTTGTACATCGAGCCGAAAAAATCTCTACTAAAAGTTGCCGACCAACTAAAACCTGAAAGAGAACCTCATGGAGCTAAATAGGTAAATAGATATTTTTGACTCTTTCATTGACCAAACTAAAACTTATTCTTTATAGACACAGTTGAGGATTTCCCAAAAATCTAGCACTTAGACTACTTCGCTAGCTTAGATGGGTAAAGATACTTGACACTTTCCTTCCCCTACGTAACACTTCGCCTGCCAGTAGTAAACTCTACGTTTCTTGTTTTGAATACAAAAATTTTTGTAAATATTTTCATTGTTGTGTTATCGTAAATTAAATATTTGTTTGTGATTAAGCTCTGTGTTCCGGTCAATCATTTTTATTCTTTGCTAACAATATATATATATATATATATATATATATATATATATATATATATATATATATACGTGTGTGTGTGTAGTAATGGAATTATTGATGTGCCACATTTTTTTTTTAGATTCCCACATCAAGATCATTGTATTTTGCTAGATTTTTTTTGGAAGATCTTTAAAGATACATTAAAATCTGTAGGAAGCAAAAAATTGTTGTGTCAAAACGCACATTCTGTTCTTGTGGTCTTTGACCACGATGTCAGGGCGATTAGTTTTGGTTGTTCTGTCTGTATCCATTTTAAAATCCCATAAAATTGTGGTAGTGCTGATTTGTCTTGAAGGTGACCATTACCATCTCGGTCTTGGGAGATGATCCCAGCGTGTGGCACCATTGGAAAGAGTTATGAAATCATAGGTTTCAGGGCTGGTGTATACAACCCACGAATCCTTGGAAGTTGATTATTGACCCCGGGCAGACCTTTGTGAGCCTCGCTATCATATCAACATATGTTTGTCCTATCTCTGAACCTTTGTGATGTTCATACTAGTTTCTTGCAGTTTCTTTCTTATATATGCGTTGGTTGGCCAGAGATCACACTTTGGACATAAAAATGCTACTCTGATCAAAAGAAAAGCAATTCTCTACGACGTAAATGCCTTCAGAATGCCTTGATCGCAACGTCATCTACAGTAAATTGTCGTCCTGGCCCTTAGAAAATGACATTTTACAAAGGATACGTAAAATTCGTTGGTTGCGCACCGTAACGAGATATAAAAATGCTTCTCTGATCAAAAGAGATAGCAATTCTCTACGACGTAAATGCCTTGAGAGTGTCTTGTTCGTTAGGTCAACTAGGTTAAATTTGTGCATGTCTCTTACAAAAAGAAAAAATTTGCTAGGAAAATATGCCTCCTTAGGCGGGATTTGAACATGATCTGACGTGTCTTAGACCGGACGACCACGTAGGAGCTCTCGATGAAAGCTCGAATAGTATTGTTGAATATACATCTTTCTGATCGTGGTGGTCATATGTAGTCGAGCAGCCTAAGACACGTCAGATCTAATGACGGGTTCCGCCTAGATAAGGCAGGTTCGAATCCTGCTCGAGGACGCATATTTTCTTAACAAGATTACTCGATTATTCAAATCAGTAGATGTAACTAAATATACAGTTTAATAATCAAATCAGAGCATCTACACAAATACAAGTATCCATTAAAAATAATGTTTAAACACATAAATTAGAAATATGAATTTAATCAATTTCGTAATGGATTTCGGAAAATTTCGGAAATAAAAAATCACCGTCCCCTATGGGATGAAGTTGAAGTAATAGAAAGAGAACGTCACTGGAAATTACGTAAATTTAAGGAATTATCACATATGCTAGGCTACAAAAATCTCTCAAGCCGACAAAGCATAGAGATGAACACAATATGGGAACCAGTAATACGGAGTGCCAGAGAAAATCATTAGTGTCAAAATTGCAATATGAGATCTGGTAAAAAATCCTAGGGAAAGCCATTAACATAAAAAAATGCAATATGAACTCTGTCATAAAAAAAAGGGTTACTGAACATTAGGTTTATAAGTTGTTCTTGTCCTTAAGGACACATGGCTCAGTGGATATGGACGTTGGTTAGTTCTTGAGACTTGACCCAAAGAGTTGTGAGTTCAATACCAGGCTTCAGCCGTGCTGAACAAGTAACTTACAGGGTTAGAAGGAGATAACTCATGACAACCGGAAGAGGCTCTACTACACAAGGAATGGAGTTCATATATTCCAGCGATTGTAATAAAGGTTTCGGTTCGGAATTTCTAGCCCCCGAAGAAGGCCGGAGTGTACAACAGCCAAAACGTCGTACAAATGGCAACAAAGATGAGAACAATAGTCCGAATAATGTAAATACTGAAAAGAAATAAATAATTCGAGGTTTATAATTATTAACGTGAATCGAATTCTGTCTCGTCGATTTTGATTGAAATAAAATCGTTTTTTCTTTTCTTTTGATGACGCTGCTTCATCAGAGAAACATCTCAAGATAATTTTTTTAAAAATTGTCTTTTATATTTTCAGTCACGTCATATTCCGAACCAAATTTCAACGAGAACCAAATAATCTTTCTTTTAAAAATCTCCCGACCCAAGTATTTTTTAGAAATTTAATTTGAAGACTTTTAATAAATATGATTAAGGTTTGGTAGCATATCATCCAGAGTATTAGAGAAAATGAGAGAGAGAGAGAAAAAAAAACACTATTAAGGAGAAAGGACAACAAAAGAACAGCAATTAAGAAGACAAGAGTTAATAATTGAAAATGCATTTGAATTTTGGAAGAACAAAGTTCATTGGGAAATAAGGAGCAGAAGGAAATCTTCACAAACGAGAAAAGCGAGATAAAAAACTGTTACCTTACAAGTTAAGGTTGCATCTAGCCATTTCAACTGTGTAATGATGAGACCTTTCTGCCAATCTAGTACTGCGTTTAAATTCATAAAGTCTAGGTCAGTCAGTCAGTTAAGTGCAATACATGATACACGCTTCAGTGATCATGTCTCTTTTTATTCATGACCGACTAGGCAGAAGAGTTTCTCGCATTTTCTCAGTTGCCATTTCTTTCTGTGGTAGTCTGGAGGCTACCCAAGGCTATAGAACCCAATTTGTCCTGCTATAGAACCCAATTTGTCCTGCTATTAAACCCATAGCCGCAGAGAGAAGAGATAGATTAATACCTTTTCAATGGTGTTTGCAAGTAAAAGAATGCAACAAATTCAACTTGAATTCGATCTTGGCTATTCGATTTTTTATTCCGAATTGATATCCATAACACCACCGAGTTACGATCGCGGAAAGATCATCAGAACAATTACCATTAAAGTCTTTATAGAAAAATAACCCGTAATCTACAACACGGAGGTGAAAAAAATGACTAAAACTGAGATGCTGGGTCAGGACCAATAATAATGCAGATTATTCTTTGGATTTTATCAATAATTACTAAATATATAGCAGGAGAACCAGACTAGATGTGACAGCAATATTCAAAGCACTTATGTTTGATTAACAGGTTAGACTAGGCTCTAGTCTCTAGGCTCTAGTCTCTAGGCTCTTGGTTGCCAGCCAGTCTAGAAGAGAAACTATACCAATTGCAAAACCGCGGAGAAGGTAACAGGAAAACACTGCACCATCTTTTCTAAGGATTCATGACATTCAGAGATAACAGAGAATCCGGGAAGAGAAATGACATATGCCCTTAAAAGGTATATTACAAAAATAATAATAAAGGATAAAAATGCATTTGGTTACAAGTAGTCTGTGAAATCATTTCAAAAGTCAAATGATTTTTGGATCAGTTTCTCCTATATACCTGATATCAACTTGCCCTATCCACACTTGATATCCACTTGGCTCGTGAACACCTGATATCGATTTGATCTATTCACACCTGATATCCACTTGACCTATCCGCACCTGATTTCAACTTGCCTTTGACACATCCTAATGCATAGCTGCCCTATACTCACCTGATATCCACTTGCCCTATACACAATTGATATCCACTTGCCTTATCCATATCTGATATTCACTTGCCCTATACACATTTGATATCCACTTGCCTTATCCATATCTGATATCCACTTGCCCTATACACAATTGATATCCACTTGCCTTATCCATATCTGATATCTACTTTCTCTATCCACAATTGATATCCACTTGTCTTATCCATATCTGATATCTACTTTCTCTATCCACAATTGATATCCACTTGCCTTATCCATATCTGATATCCACTTGCCCTATCCACAATTGATATCCACTTGCCTTATCCATATCTGATATCTACTTTCTCTATCCACAATTGATATCCACTTGTCTTATCCATATCTGATATCTACTTTCTCTATCCACAATTGATATCCACTTGCCTTATCCATATCTGATATCTACTTTCTCTATCCACAATTGATATCCACTTGCCTTATCCATATCTGATATCTACTTTCTCTATCCACAATTGATATCCACTTGCCTTATCTATATCTGATATCTACTTTCTCTATCCACGATTGATATCCACTTGCCTTATCTATATCTGATATCTACTTTCTCTATCCACAATTGATATCCACTTGCCTTATCCATATCTGATATCTACTTTCTCTATCCACTTATGATATCCACTTGCCTTATGCACACCTGATATTCACTTATCCTATCCGCCCTCCCCAAGATTATTGTCGCATGTGTTTTGTTCTTATAAAAGATCGAAGGTGATAAAAAATAACAATAATAAGCGGAAACCTGTTTTATTTTGATACGCAAACTGTGTTAGCAATTAAAAAACTCGTAAAGTTGCAAATATAGCATGAGTTTCACTGCGGAACAGTCAAGGCGATATCCACACTATTTCTCAACGCTTCCACCATACATGTACTTTGTAAAACATTTCAATATTTATTACAAAAATGAGTCTATTTCAAAAGTGTCCACGTTCCAGTATGAGAATAATACAATACTTAGAGAAAAGTGCGATTTAATAAAAGAAAGAAAAAGACTGGTTGAAAATAATATCTGTAATTATTATGATGTAATTTTTCATCATATTTTGATTTCTGCTATGGTCACACTACCAACCAAGTCTGCGGAAAGACCTAAGGCAGGTCGTGGAGTGTTGTTATGGCTCCATTTCATGTTTTTTCTATCTCCCCTATCATCCCTAGCGTTACATAGACAAAGTTCTCCTTAGTGTGTGGGCTGTACTTAATAAGACAATTTTTTGTATATCTCTTAAGCTGGGGTTTCCAGGGATTCTTTCAATGTATTGTTTTGTTCCATTCTTTATCATTCCAAGTGCATCCACTATCACTGGCATAACTCTTTTCAATTTCCACATTTTTTCTATTTCAATTTTCAGGTCTTTATATTTTGACGGTTTTCCAAATTCCTTGATTGCTATGTTACAATCCGCTGGACAAGCCATATCAATTAATAGACAAGTTTTTCTTTCTGGTTTTTAACAATAATGTCCGGCTTATTTGCTTCAATTTTTCTGTCTATGTAGATGGTGTAATTCCATAGAATGGTGACATCTTCTATTTCTGTAACCGGTGCTGGGTGATGTTCATACCAGTGTTTGCTTACAGATTTTCCATAGTGTTTGCACATTGTTCAATGTAAATATTGCCCCACTCTATCGTGTGACTATATATATATATATATATCGTGTGACTATATATATATATATATTTGGCACGAAAGACTATATATATATATATATATATATATATATATATATATATATATTTACACACATCCTGTCACGCTCATGGGGTGAGAGACAATAGCCGGACAGCTGCGGTTCAGTTCCTTCGCTTTACTACCAGTTATTAAACTTTACTACCATTTATGAAAGCTATCACCGATTGTTTGCTCTTTACGAATGGCTATTTTATTTATTTATTTTTGCAATAATTATGTCATCGGGTAGTGAAGAATATATATATACACTAGCAGCATAGACCGGCGTTGCTCGGGCGTAATGAAAGTTTTGAAACTAATCCATGGTCCTGGAGCTCAAACTCTTTGGACGTTGGCACGAAAGACTAAAAAGCAGTAGTTGTTTCCAGTTAAAGCGAAACCATAAACTGAAAGAAAAATGACTGGATGTAAATCAAATTTTGATTTCCTGGTATCGATATCAAATAAGTTTTTTTCGTCGTAAACTGAATTTTGAAGGCTAAATAAGTCCTCTGAGTAAATGGTATCATGGCTGAGACTAAGAACTACAATTATACCTACTTAGAGTCAAACCCGAAGCAAAAACTAAAATAAAAGGGCTGAAAAAAATACAGACACACAGGCAGATAGACAGACACACACAAACATCTTGCCTAAATATATTTGTATATAAATGCATATAGAGCAAATATAAGAAAAATTAAAGCAGACACGTTATTTCATGGTAAATCGGAAGTATGGCCTATTTCAGGCGAACTATCATCAGCTTCCGTCTTTATTTTCAAAGAATATATATATATATTATATATTATATTGCACTTAAATAAAAATTCAAATATATTGCGTCATTTAGAACAACACGGTTATCAACGCACACTTCTGAGAAAAACGCTCGTTGATAACACGTACATACTCAAACAAGAAAATAATAAGCAGAAACTAAAAATTCTCGAAGCACTCTACATTAAACAATTTAAACCTGGTTTGAATACAATCAATTTCGATATTTCCAATAACGTACTCAAATGTCTGTAATCAGACCAGGGACAACAACACCACTATTTTGTCACTGTCTTCGGCCATCCGCCACGGTAGGGATGGACTTATATTTTCAATTCAATTATCTTTATTGTTAATAGCTTAAATGTTCTATGTTTACTGTGTGTTAATATTTACTCTTTGATAATGGCTTATGTGAGCCGAAAGCTTAGACCCGATAAAAAATTCAACAAATACTGTGATTTTTTGTTGTCTTTCAACGACATCACCATCAAGTATATCAGACGGTATGAACGGATCCTACACAAAATTAATAGACAAAACTTGTCTATATTATTCAATGAAACCTGCATTAATATATATATATATATATATATATATATATATATATATATATATATATATATATCCCTACTGTTATGCTCAAAGGTTCGCATTAATTTTTTTTCTTATGCTTTAATGTAAGAAACTCAATAGAAGTTAGATCAATATATATGTTGCATGAGATTTTAGACGGCATATCGATATAAATATTTTGCCGTCTTTTTGGGGGCTTGGACCCACTAATAATAATAATAATAATACTTTAAAATATTTCTTCATTTAATTTGATAAATGAAAGTAAATATTTAAAAAAAAATGGCTTAACTAACGTTTACTGGTTATACGGTCCAGTCGGTAGACACCGGTTCGAATAAAACAGCTTAGTAAATGACAAATGATAAAAACATTTGAACGCCTTTTATAATCGTGTACCAACCATGACCGTGGCGAAGAATGAATTCAATTGTAATTTAAATAATAGTTCTCCTTCAATACACAATTAATATTAAAACAAATTACAGTTAATTGTAGATAAAGTAGTAACAATTGCTCAGCTATGATTCAACGGGGCCTGAAATGTACTTGTCAAAATATTGTGACGAAATTAAATTACGATGTTTTTTTAAATCACTTCACCACAAGCCAGGCAGGACCTCCACTAGTGCGCAGTGGGTTACAGTGAGAGAAAAAAAACTTCGTACAGGGAGTATTGAAAAAAGGATAAAAAAAAGAACGAGATTCTAGAAAAATAAGAAGGCAAATGGTATTGCATTTAATTTTTTGGAGATTGTAACTATCAGGGAAGCAAGTAAACGCGGGGGCAGTTTCAAAGGCGAGAAATGCGAGAAAAGAAACTATTCAAGTAGAAGTGACGGTTACATTTAAGTATTTTAACGGTAAAAGGGTGGGACCAGCATGCCACTCTAGTCGTAACATTTACATGTTCAGAGCACCAGGGAAAAAGAACTCGTCAGAGCAGTTGCCATTAAGATAGTTGTAGAAAAGGCAGAAGGAAGCGACGTTACGTCGGTGAGAAAGTGACTGAGATCAGCGAGAAAGAGTCTGAAGTCGAGATGCCATGTCAGAATCGATTAAATTGCTGATCCTTCTTTTAATTTGGTCTACTGCCAGAAATATGTGCCGGGTAAACGGTATCCATGCCAAAATTCTTTAGTTGATGTTTTTACAAGAACAAAAGCCGACAATATTTAAAAGAAAATTTTAATAGCATAGGAACTTGTAAAGAAAAGTGATATCTAAGTTTTAAAACTTAAATAAAAGCTGTATTTACATTATTCGGACTATTGTCCTCATCTTTGTTGCCATTTGTACGACGTTTAGGCCGTTGTTCGCTCCGGCCTTCTTCAGGTGCTAGGAATTTCGAACTGAACCCTTTATTACAATCACTGGGGTATAATAAAGGGTTCGGTTTGAAATTCCTAGAACCTGAAAAGGGCCGGAGCGTACAACGGCCGAAACGTTGTACAAATGGCAACAGAGATGAGGAGAATAGTCCGATTAAGGTAAATACTATAAATACTACCTCATCTCGGAAATATAGACAAAGATTAAATAAAAGTTTTAAGGAAGAGTTTTTTTTAATTAAATTTTTAATTTCAACTTAATTGATTAAATAGATTTAATATTTTCAATAAAGAAAATACTTTTTCTGCATTTCAGAATTAATTTAAATTGACTAGAATGAGTTTTTTTTTCGAAATCGCTAAAAGTCGTTAATTTTTGCTCCATTTGAAGCCATCTGTCATCGCAATTTAACTCTCTTTTTTTAAGAAAAATTAAAAACATATTTTCTGATCCTTTATTCGAGGATTATTTGCTGATGCTGATTTAAAATCGATTAATCTGATTAGAAACGAATATTAATTTCAGTTGAAAATATCGCAGAAATACATTTGCTAACACTCTGGTAAGTGTTTATTTTAACCCTCTAGGGCCATTCGCATCATATTTGATACAGTATGAAAACAAGCCTTGAAAGAAATATTTTCCTGAAAAATTTTTTAAGAGAAATATTTTATAAATTTCAAATGAAAGCAGTACTGACTGCTCAGTCAATGAATACCAAATGTTTCCTTATAGGGAAATACCAAATGTTTCCTTATAGGGAAATACTGTATCAAATATGATACGAATGGCCCTAGAGGGTTAATAGATAGATAGATAGATAGATAGATAGATAGATAGATAGATAGATAGATAGATAAACAGACAGATTAAAGTATTGACAGCTTGACGATGGAGAAAAATTTATCTAATTTTTTCTACGGTGGCCATATCTGTACAAATTATTTGATAATAAGCATTTTTGACTTTTCATTTATAAATACATCTCTTACTTAATAACATATATGATATAATTTTTTAACTACCAAGTAATCTTTAAAAAAAATTAGGAACATGTTCCCCGCAATATAATGTTTTATTGAATTTCAAGTATTTTTGTTTGAACTTTACTATAGTTATCGCTCTTACTGCGTGTATGTTCGCTTATTTTTACAAAAATTGGCACATTTATATAAACGCTTGTGAGCGCGTACACACACACACACACACACACACACACACACACACACACACACACACACACACACACATACACACACACACACACACACAAAAACACACACACACACACAAATGAAAAAGAAAAAAGATAAATAAGAATATTGAGGTTCGGTGAATTGTAGTAAGCTTTTCCGTTTATGATTATTAAAAATATTTTTTTACTCAATAACAATATCACCTAACAGGTACAAATTAATGAAGAAAATTAAAAGATTTAAAACTTTATAAATTATACTAATTAAAAAAAAAACACAATTTTTGTAAAAATTCATTGAAGATAAAAAAAAAAAGTTTTGTTTTTAATTACTTCACCCAAGCAAGGCAGGAACCCCATTATTGCGCAGTGAGTTACAGTGAGAGAAAAGACAGGGTATAGAGGGGGTATTAAAGAAAGCATAAAAGATGAACGGGAAGACAATGCCATATAAAAAGTATAAACGCCGATTGGTGTGTTTGAGCACTGATCGCCAGTTAAAGATTAATATTGCTAGGAAAATGGATTATTCCACTGGCAATCAGATGACCTACCAAAATAACCATATAAGCATCAGACAGAAGTCTGGGGCGATGAAGGTTGAGCAAATACCGAGTAATCGAATTTCAGCTATTAACGAATTTAAGTGGTGACCCAACTGTGAATCTACCATGGATAAATCGTATTCTTCTTCTTCTTCTTCTTCTTCTATGTGCCCTGTCCCTTCAGGTCGTAGCCGATCATGGTTCTCCACGTCTCCCTATTCCTTGTGGCTCTTAGTATGTTTGCTTCTGTTACTCCTGTCAACCCCCGTTCCGTCATCAACCTTATCAGGCCCTGCAAATATGTCATCCGCTGCCTTCCTCTGTCTCTTTTTCCTTCTATCTGACCAGTCTGTATCAGGTTCTCCAGGCTTTCCTTCCTCATTGCGTGTCCCAGGAACTTCAGATTTTCTAATTAAATAATGTCATAGTTTTATTACACATTTTTTATTTTACGATTCAGAATAGATTTTCGGTAACTGAGGGTCCCGTTTTACAAAAAGATTGATGACTTAAATTCTTCGGCGAGTTCTTCGTATCACTAAAATTTAAGACCACTTAAAAATCTTTAAAAATAATTTTTTTTTTTTACGGATAGATTTTAAGCTTCTCCCACTTAAGGTTACCAATACTACAATCTAAAAGGTTATGGAAACAAAAAGCTACATTCCAAACATTTTATTTAGAAATTTACATTTTCATAAAATGAGGCGATTTACACATGATCAAAATTATAAGACCAGGGGTATAAATTGTTAGATCTAGGGTAATTCCAATGTTTTTAGTTCAGTTAGAGATTAGCAATCACAGCATAAAAGTGGTACCATGCCTAAAGCAAGCAAACTTACCGAAGTTGAGCGTTCTCGAATTCTAGAATTCCATAAGCAAGGTTTGTCACAGCGGGCGATCGCAGCTAAGGCAAATCGCAGTAAAACTGTGATTTGCAACTTTCTAAAGAACAGTGAGAATTATGTAAAAGCAAAATCCTCTGGTAGGCCCCCCAAAATTTCTCCTGCATTGAGTAGGAGAATAAGACGGGTTGTTATGAAAGACAAGACAAGGGACTTTCTTCTAGTCAAATTAAGGCAGTCACAGAAGCTGATTGCAGTCCCGTAAACCTTCAGACGACACTTACGACAAAAAGGCATGGTAAATAAAAAGCGTAAACAAATTCCTCGGCTGCTTCCACGTTACAAGGTGCACGCTTAAAGTTTGGTCGTAAATACCAAACATGGGACGTTGAGAAGTGGAAGAAAATCCTGTTTTCTGATGAGAAAAAATTCAATCTAGATGGTCCTGATGGCTTCTAACGATATTGGCATAACAAAAACATGCCTCCTGAAATTTTCTCCACACGTCATAGTGGTGGAGGGTCCCTAATGGTATGGGTGCCTTTTCTTACAGAGGGACGATGGAGCTCCAGGTGGTGCAGGGTCGTCAGACAGTGGTTGGTTATGTTAGCATGCTACAAAAAGAATCTTTGATGATGGAGGGCCATCGTTTGTGTGGGGATGGATGGTTATTCCAACAGGATAATACTGCAATCCACACTGCAAGACGGACCTTGACCTTTCTACAAGAAAATGGTGTCCATCACTTGGGACATCCTGCATGCTCACCAGACTTGAACCCAATTGAAAATGTTTGAGGATGGATGACAAGAGATGTTTATCGGAATGGCAAACAATATTCAACAAAAAATGAACTTCGTGAAGCCATCTTCAGAAGCTGGAGCAACATCCCCCGCACCTTAATGGAAACGCTTATTTCTAGCATGCCCGTCAGAATTTTTGAAGTCATCAAAAGCAGTGGACGTAGAACTCATTATTAAATTTGGTTGTTGAATGTTTTCATACACTTTTCATACACTTTTTGTACAATTTCGTAGAATTTTTGTCTCTGGTCTTATAATTTTGATCATGTGTAAATCGCCTCATTTTATAAAAATGTAAATTTCTAAATAAAATGTTTGGAATGTAGCTTTTTGTTTCCATAAGCTTTTAGATTGTAGTATTGGTAACCTCAAGTGGGAGGAGTTTAAAATCTATCCGTAAAAAAAAAATATTTTTAATGATTTTTAAGGGGTCTTAAGTTTTTGATCGGGAGTGTATAACCATTAAATGCTTAATTAATTAAGCATTAATTAATTTTTCGAAATTTCATAAAATTAAATAAGTTTGGGGGTTAACAGATGTAAAAAAATTTTTCTACCAATATTTTCTAAAATAAGAAACATTTCCTAAATAATTGCACTCATTTTGAATAAATCCTGAAAATTTAACCCTCTAGGGCCATTCGTATCATATTTGATACAGTATGAAAACAAGCCTTGAAAGAAATATTTTCCTGAAAAATTTTTTAAGAGAAATATTTTATAAATTTCAAATGAAAGCAGTACTGACTGCTCAGTTAATGAATACCAAATGTTTCCTTATAGGGAAATACCAAATGTTTCCTTATAGGGAAATACTGTATCAAATATGAAACGAATGGCCCTAGAGGGTTAGTAGATAGATAGATAGATAGATAGATAGATAGATAGATAGATAGATAGATAGATAAACAGACTGAGATTAACCCTCTAGAGCCATTCGTATCATATTTGATACAATATGAAAACAAGCCTTGAAAGAAATATTTTCCTGAAAATTTTTTTAAGAGAAATATTTTATAAATTTCAGATGAAAGCAGTACTGACTGCTCACTCAGTGAATACCAAATGCTTCCTTATAGGGAAATACTGTATCAAATATGATACGAATGGCCCGAGAGGGTTAGTAGATAGATAGATAGATAGATAGATAGATAGATAGATAGATAAACAGACTGAAATTAACCCTCTAGGGCCATTCGTATCATATTTGATACAGTATGAAAACAAGCCTTGAAAGAAATATTTTCCTGAAAAATTTTTTAAGAGAAATATTTTATAAATTTCAAATGAAAGCAGTACTGACTGCTCAGTCAATGAATACCAAATGTTTCCTTATAGGGAAATACCAAATGTTTCCTTATAGGGAAATACTGTATCAAATATGAGACGAATGGCCCTAGAGGGTTAATTAAAATCCGACGATTATTTGATTTTTGCTAGTATTTCCAAATCAATGTGTTTTTTCAGACGCTAAGATTTTCTATTTTAATCTGACGCAAGAACAAATATTTTAACTAAATCCCGAACGTTCTAGAATGATTAAAAAAAATAATTTAATATTAAACAATTTTTTTTGTTGTTTCTTCGTAAAATTTTTTTTAAAAATCTTGATAAAACTTTGTTTTTATTAAGTTTAGGGCGTTTTTTTAATCATGGTACTTCTTTTTTTTAATCGAATCGGTGGAGATTCCTATCATAGTAATAAAATATTTTTTATTTTCTTGCAGATTTATTTTTTGATTTACGCTAATCTTCTGTCCTGGCTTTCACACAAATGCCCCTGGAAAAGACAGGTACCCAACTCTTCTCCATCCACCCCAACCAAGACGTCAGAAAACTAGCAAAGTAGACTGGGCTCTGTTGTCTTGTTGTTTAAGAGAAAGAAAACTCTTAATTCAAAGTAGTGGAGAAGATAAGGAGAAACCACTCCATTATCTTTCCAAGGAGAAAAAGAGATAGGGAGATTGAGTTCTTTCCTTTTATAATGCTTTTTATACAGCGTCACCTCGTCGACATTCATAGAAGTGTCGGTAAACCGACACTCTTCTCCCTTTTAGCAAATATTTTTTTGTGACATTTGGAAAAGTTCACTTTTCTTGTTCTTATTTTGCCAACGTTTTCAATTTCTTTTGATACTGCTCTGTGCCAAGTGGTATAATGTTAACCGCTTCTGAACATCAGTTTTTATTTTTAAATTACAAAGAAGAATCTGCAATATTATTGGTTGTGACCTGGCGTCTTGGCTTCCGTCATTTTCCCACCGCCGTAACTTCTCCGTACCATTCATGGTAATTGTTCTGATGAGCTTCCATTTTTTGGTACCTAGACGTTATGAATTTAAACTCATTACTAAATTGGCAGTTTGGTCTCATTATTTGACACTAGAACTGGCTAGATAAATTCCATGCTAACAATTTCTTTATATTTTTGTCGTCAATTCATAGTTTCTGAGTATTTAAGCCCCTTTTTGCGCTCATCCTTTATTGATTCCTGTGTCCACACCTTTGGTGCCTGGCGAGACAAATCCCTACATGGAACTTTCGTCAACAGATTACACCTGAACTTTGGAGCCAATTCTAGTTAAGTTTGTCAAACATTCTGTCTTCAACGCAGTTTGACGTTTATGTTTCGGTGTCGATGTTAAAAAAAACAAAAAAACAAAAAAAAAAAACAATTAATGTAGCCTTGATGAACTTTCCGCTCTGATACTCTTCATGAATTTAAACGCAGTACTAGAGTGGCAACAAGGTCTCGTCATTTTAGAGTTAAAATGGATAGATGCTGAAAGTTTCTTCTCCCGCTCTTCTCGTTTGTGAAACTTTCTTCCGGATTCTTGCTTTTTTTGTTACCTATGATCTTCAAAAATTTAAATGCAATATCAATTGCTATCTTCTGTCTTCTTAATTGTTGTTCTTTTATTGTACTCTCCCCTTAATAATATTTTTCCTTTTTTATTTTCGTATTCTTTTACGCTCAGTAATCCCTTTCATCTTAGTGGCTTTATTGCCTTGCTTTAAGGGAAATGATTAAATAAATCAAAATATATAGTATACAAAAACATGTTCGATTAACACAATATGATATATCAGTCAGTTAAGTTCCATGACTGATCGGGCAGAAGATTTTCTCGTAGTAGATTGCCATTACTTTCTGTAATAGACTGGTTACCAACCAAGGCCAAAAGAACACGATATATCCTGTTATTTAACACTTAGCTGGAGGGAAGAGACGGACTAATATATTTCCCAAAGGTATTTGTGCATAAGTGAATGCAACGAATTCAACTAGAATTTGAACTCGGCTCTCCGATTTCGCCTTACACTGCACTACAACGCACATCCATTATCTTACATACCTTCTTAAATTATTATTTTAATATCGGGTCCTTGATATCAGGCTTTCAGACAATGATTTTGCTTAGGATTTCATTATTTTGACATTAACGTTTCTTATAATATTTGTTACTGCTTCCCGGAGATTTTCTTTATTTGAATATTGATTTTTATTATTATGCTCATTTTTTTTTTTAAAGACGGGCCACAAATTATCTATCACAGTTGTCCTTAACCTTTTTTGAGTCACGAATCCCTTGAGTCACGGACCTCTTTAGTCACGGACCCCTTGAGTCATGGACCTCCGTAAGAACTATCCCTTCATAGATAGACAGGCACGCAGATACTTACAGTCTTGTACGTGCATTTCTCCATACTGCACCCTCAGGCACACTGCACCCACATGTAATCTGCACGCATATCACTTTTCAACCAGTCTCGCTTGAAAAAAAATGTGACCAATTAATCTTCACCAATAATCTTAGAATTATTTCGAACTTGTTGTTTGGTTGGTATAATTGTTATAATAGACACAACATTTCGACCAAGTACCCTCTGGTCATCATCAGGTGTTCATAGATTAGCTGGTGTGGATTATTTCGATGATTATTACAATTAATGTAAAATCAGTCATTGTTCTTTCATGTTGGAATTTGGTACTCTCACTACCAAATCCAAGGATCGAACTATCACAGATGATACGAACAAATGTATAACCACAATATCCACTACGCTACCGTCATGTGGTGTATTTTTGGAGCCTTTTATATTCAGTGTCATGTGGATTTTGACAACTAAATTATGTTAGTGGGTTTGCGCCATTTGTCATAATTTGTATTTATTTCTGAAATGAGTCATTTTTAATAATCTTCGAATTATTTCGAACTTTTTGTTCTCATCTTGGGTGATATAGGCGTTATAATAGACACTACATCAACCAATCTATGGTCAACAGATGCTGCCCAGAGGGTACTTGGTCGAAACGTTGTGTCTATTACAACACCTATATCAACCAAGATGAGAACAAAAAGTTCGGAATAATTTTAAGATTATTGAAAATTACTCATCCCAGAAATAAATACAAATTAATCTTCACCATTATATAAGAAAGTAATCAAGTCGTAATAAACCTTCTTCTTCTTCTTCTTCTTCTTCTTCTTCTTCTTCTTCTTCTTCTATATATATATATATATATATATATATATATATACACACACCTGGATGTCATTAAGTCTACCACTTTAAGAAATATTATTATGTACATTTTAAATTAGGTAACTGCTCTCATTTTCCATAACTAATATTTAAATTGAATTTTTAAAAATAAAAAATGTTCTTGAAACTTTTATTTTAGTTTTAATTGGAAGCTAAATGATTAGATTTACTATTTCTAGTAAGTAAAATACTCTGGTGTATATCAAACAGAAGTTATATTGATTGGAATGTAAATTTTGCAATTTTTTTTTAATCTTTCAATTCTTCGGTCATTTTTTAGCCATCGGCACATTTGTAAACAAAAGTTAATTCTCGATTTTAAAAATCTTGCAAAAATAAAACATACATCTGTGCTAAATCATTTTTAGAAAATTAGTGAACTTAATGTTAATTAAACTGATTTACACAAGTATTACTTATTCATAGCATGAAATTTAGAATAAAACTATTTCTTAAAGATAGAGTTGAACTTTCTAACGTTTCCACAGTATTTGAAATGTGTTGACAGCTCACCAGACGCGAAATAAGTTAAGTGTAAGGTGATCACTAGTGAGATATTGTACAGATTTTTTTCTGTATGGAGAAAAAACCTTGAAACACTTGACTTTTTGATGTACACATAGAAATTACCATAAAAACTTCAAAAACACACAAAACTTTGTTTTTCAAATACAAAGGTACAACCATTTGTATTAAACTTTTCAATTTTCGAATAGTAAATATATTCTTCACTTAATAAATTAAAGCAACGACAGCAAGTCTTTGAAGTATTTTAAACATATTTTTGAACCTTTATAAATTAATATAATTACAAAACCGAAAACAATTCTTTTAAAATTTCATTATTAATCGAAAAATTGTTTTTCTTCAGATTATAATGTCCTTTATATATATTATTTATTAAGCAAGGAAAAGCAGATAAAATTAAATAATACTATAGTTTTATTGCATTTTTTATTTTACTATTGGAAGCAGACTTTCGGAAATAAAAGCAAAATGTTTAAAAAAAATAGTATTAGGTTGTCTCAAAAGTTCGTAAACACTTGTGAAAAATTGAATTTTTATACAATTTTTCGTTTATATTGTTATAGTGATTTTCATCTTTGTATTCCAGATGGCAATTGATAAAATTGATCTGCGAGTTTTGATTCGTTACTGCTGGAAGCAAGTTTCCAACCAAGGCTCTAGAACACAATCTATCCTGCTATGTAACCCATAGCTGGAGGGAGAAAAGATGGATTAATACTTTTAAGGTTATCTGCGCGTAAGTGAATGCAATGAATTCAACTGGAATTCGAACTCAGCCCTCTGATATCTTGTTCCGAGCCAAAATCTACTGCATCAAAACGCACATCTGCTGAACAGTCAGTCAGTTAAATGCTATGCGCGATACACGCTTGGGAGATCATGTTTCGAAAGAGACATGACTGACTAGACAGAAGTTTATCCCTCAGTAGGTTGCCATTGCTTTCTGCAGTAGACCGGTTGCCAGCCAAGGAAATATAACCCAATCTATCCTGTTATTTAACCCATAACTGGAAGGAAGAAATGAATTAATACGTTTCCCAAGGGTATTTGCGCGTAAGTGAAGCGACCATAACACCATACTCGATTATGGGATGGATAATGTGAGGAAGGAGGTGGATGAGGAGTAGGAGGTGGATGAAGAAGAAAATGAATTGGGTAAAATTTCATATATTTTAGTAAATTTTATTAATCCGAGCTTTCGGGGGGAAAAGAAAATCCAATCATATTGTCCTGGCGATTTTAGTGTCAGTTATTAGTGGTGACATTTTTTTTTTTTTTTTAATCTCAAATCGCGTCTTTTCGCTTTTTAAGTGTAGATTTGCGTAGGAGAGTTAGAATCTTTAAACTGACTGACTACAACCTAATGCACAGGTTTATATCTATTCGTTTTCAGGTGATACAATCTCGAAAGATTTATTTATAATTGACTCAGTCTAGCAATAATTGTTTAGTATTTTATTTTTATTTTCAAACTAGCAGTATAGCCAAGCGTTGCTCGGGTGTAATGAAAGCTTTAAAACTAATCCATGGTCCTGGAGCTCAGACTCTTTGGACGTTGGCACGAAATACTAAAAAGCAATAGTTGTTTCCAGTTAAAGCGAAACCGTAGACTGAAAGAAAAATGAATGGATGTAAATCAAATTTTGATTTCCTGGCATCGATATCAAATAAGTTATTTTCGTCGTAAACTGAATTTTGAAGGTTAAATAAGTCCTCTGAGTAAATGATATCATGGCTGAGACTAAGAACTACAATTATACCTACTTAGAGCCAAACCCGAAGCAAAAACTAAAATAAAAAGGCTGAAAAAATACAGACATACACGCAGATAAACAGACACACACACAAACATCTAGCCTTTTATATATATATTGTCATCCGCAGACAGACCTGTTTCGTCGTATCACAGCTCATCAGTACCAGTACGGTTAGACTCCGATTGCTTTTTTACCCAGGATTGAAACCCGACTGAAATATATATATATATATATATATATATATATATATATATATATATATAAATATTATCGATTTTCTGCACTATTGTAAGAACTGCAACCTTGAAACTTCTGAATATCGTTTCTTATGTCTTTGTCTATGAGTGTATCAAATTTGATTAAAATCCGACCACTCCTTCTATAACACGATTTTTTCGATTATCGATTTTCGATATTTATCAGGGGTACCTCGGCACAAAACCTAGCTAAGAACACTCGTAGACGCTTATAGTACAACTGTGTAAATTTTCAAGAAAATCGGTTCTGCCGTTTCGGAGTCTATAGGTAACGAATACACACACGCGCGCACACACACACACACAAAGTTTCATTTATAAATAAATTTTAGATGAGAAATTGTTAATACGCGTTTCTTTATTCTAACTACTGCTCTCAGGGTAAAATAAAGATGACCAAAAGAATTATAACCGTTAGTCGATTTCTTTCTTTGTCTGTCTCTCTGTCGTTACTCTCAGACATATAAAATATCCCTATTAAATATTCATTTCTGTATTTCCTTCAGTCTTCCTTTCTTTTTGCTCTGATACATATCTTATCTCCCTAATTTTTCTTTCTTTCTTTCTTTCTTTCTTTCTTTCTTTCTTTCTTTCTTTGCACTAATAGGTATATCATCTCCCACTTCTGCATGCCTTTCTAATTTTGCTATGATCATAGACAGCGCATCTGAGGTCTCATCCTGGGTGAAAGCCAGAATCGATGCTTTTATCCTATCCAGGAAGTTCCGACTTAAGCCTCATTCTTCTCCTTAGTTCTATCCTGCTTGTCGACATTGTCCACAGGAAACACCTCTTCCGACTTTACCGGAGTGACGCGTCTAACTATAATAGGCACCATTTTCTTGTATTCATTGCGAGCAATGAATACAAGCGTGTCCTAAATCACACTAAGCTGTTGTTTGCTAATAGAATGAAGCAGCATAGAGCATCTTGCAAGTTTGGTTCTAAGGACTACAGGCGGCTCGGCGAAAGTTTGTTAAACAAAAGCAAACCCTCGATTCCTCCACAAGTCGATAATTTTAAGGTCCTCACATCCACAACCGGCAAGGCTGAGTGCTTTGCTCGCAAATTCTCTTATTGACTAATCTGGAGTACTCACACTCGACTTCCCTCCTTGAACTGAGACACAACTAAGTGATGTATACATAATCCCCTCACTTGTTTCTAACATTAATCGAAACTTGACTCCCATAAAGCAAGGGGATGTGATGGAATTCCGGTTATCGTCCTTAAGAAATGTGCCCCTGAACTCACGCCTGCCCTCTCCAAATTCTATCACTATTGTCTTGTTTCTTGCTTCCCTGCTTGTTGGAAGTCCTCATCTGTAGTTCATGTTTTTAAAAAATCTGGAGAGCCCTCTAACCCTTCTAACTATCTCCCTATCGGCTTCCTACCGCTTTTCAGCAAAGTGTTCAAGGCTATTATCAATGCTGAAATGATTCAACATCCAATAACTTATTATCTGACAAGCAGTATGGCTTCCGCTTCGCCAGGTCTACAGCCACCACCGAATATACATGTCAGGCCTTCGATAAGAATGGTGACACTCGGGCTGTTGCCCTGGATATCTCGAAAGTATTTGATAGGGTTTACATGCTTGCCTTCTGCGCAAGCTACTGAGCTACGGTATAATTGTTAGATTTAATCTAATCCAGCGGTCGACAACCTCCGGCCCGCGGACCACCCTCGAGTGAATCTTCTTCGGCCCGCTGGAGACGATATAAATATAGGTAAACCAAACCAAACTGACAGTTGATAGTCTGAATATATTGCGTCGAAATTTAACTGCTCTGATGAGCTTTCTACCCTGGTACTCCGACCACATGTATTTACTTGTGCTAGTAGACTGGCATCTAGGTCCCACCCTTTTACTGTCAAAATAGTTAACTGTAACCCCCTCTTCTATTCTAATAGTTTCTTTTCTCGCACTTCGCGTTTGCTTCCAATAATAGCTGCAATCTTCAAAAGTTTAAATGAAACGTCGTCATATTCTATCTCATCGATTACCATCTATATCATGTACCTTTCCTTTAACCACGATAGAGAAATGTTCCTGTCTACCACCAGAATAGATGACGCTAGTCTCCTAGAGAACAACACGCTGCGCCTCCTTGTCCTTACTCTCACAAAGGATCTCAAATGGAATGACTAAATTGAATGCATAGCTATATCTACTGCTAGAAATGTTGGGTTAGTTTGTCGGGCCAGGAAGTTTTTTTTTCTCGTCAGAATTCATTTTGCACATTTATAAAACTACCATTCATCTAAACATTGAATATTATTGCCATATCTGGTCGGGTGCTCCTGTTATTTACTCCAGGGTTCACGACAAAACTGAAAGGAGGGTCTGCAATATAATCGATTCCGATTAGGCAGCTCAACTTCAGCCACTTTCTAACCGACGGATTGTGACTTCCCTCTGTCTTTTCTACAAGTATTTTCACTGCTTCTGCTTTATTCCCTGGTGCTCCGCCCTCATGAATTTACTCGTGCAACTAGATTGGCAACTAGGTCCCACCCTTTTACCGTCAAAATAGGCAAATATAATCGCCAGTTCCTAGCAATTTTTTCCTCGCACTTCTTCCCTGTGGAACTTCCTTCTCTATGTTTGCTTCCCTAAGAGCTACAAACTCTAAAAGATTAAATGAAAAGTCAGTTGCCATCCTTCATCTCCTTGATTCACATCTCTCTCTCTCATATATATATATATATATATATATATATATATATATATTATAAATTATATTTTCGAATATGTACAAATTTTTTTTATCTACTACAAAGTGTACATTTTGAATTTTTTTCGACATTGAAATTACAATGTCTCATCATTAAAATTATTAACTCGGATATATATATATATATATATATATATATATATGAATAATTTTAAGGATGAGACATTGTAATTTCAATGTCGAAACAGATTCAAAATGTACACTTTGTAGTGGATAAAAAAATTTGTACATGTTCGAAAATATAATTTATAATATATATATATATATATATATATATATATATATATATATATATGTCCTGAAATGGGCACATCACTTCAAAGACAATAAACTAAGCAAAGAACAATAAAAGTTGAAAAAAGGAAAATGATAAAATTAGATTAAAAGCAGGTTGACATCACATCTTACCCGTTGGTGAGCAAAAAGAAGAAAGGAGAAAAGTAAAGTAAGGAAAAAAGGAGGAATAAAGAGAAAACGTTACTTAGTCTGTATTCTTTGGAAGAAAAGCTGCCCTTAAATTCTTTCATAGAACGTCATTATCTCAAGGGAAAAAATACTCCGATTTATATTAAAATCTCTTCTAACCACCGAAAGACAATTATAAATCAAATACCCAACAATATAAACACTAGAATTAAAAGTTTACGTCCAACGTTAAAATTTTCAATGAAAATAAAGAAATTTACAAGGCTCTTCTTTCTCTTCAGAAGAGCGGTTATAAGAAAAAATTGATGTATGAAAAACCAGTTATTTACCCTGAACCATCTAATACTAAGAATAAATGTAGAAAAACGATAGTAATATGGTTTAACCCTCCATTCTGTAGATTAGCTAATATTAATATAGGAAAATATTTTCTCAAACTAGTAAATAAACATTTCAATAGCCACAATTCTCGTCATAAAATCTTCGAAATCCTTTAAAAATAAGCGATTCCTGCACTCCAAATATGGACAATATTATCAGTTCACATAACAATCAAATTTTAAATAATTTAAATGATACCAACACAAAAACAGTAATTTTATATAATTGTAATTGTAGATCCGTGATCATCTGTCCAGTGGAAGGTAAATGTAGATCTACCCAGTTAATCTACGAAGTCCAAATTTCACCAACTAACAACAGAACAAATAACCTCTCTTATTCGCTAAAAGAGGAGACCAAACTAAGAAGAAAGCGAAAAGGACAGTCTTGGTACTAAATGGGCACATCACTTCGAAGACAATAAACTAAGCAAGAAACAATAAAAATTTAAAAAAGGAAAATGATAAAATTAGGTTAAAAGCAGGTTGACATCTTGACCGTTAGGGAGGAAAAAGAAGAAAGGAGAAAAGTAAGATAAGGAAAAAAATAGGAATAAAGAGAAAAATTAGTATGTATTCTTTGGGGCTAAATTCCAAAATGAATCTTCGCTCTGATAAGTTAAAAGAAACACACATATAAATTTTATATCTTCCCACATACATATACAGTAAACGGAAGGTTTTTATATTTAAATGTAAATCATTTGTACAGCCAACATCAAATATTGCCTGATGAAGAGAATCTATCTCGAAACATAGAAATTTCCGTGTCGCAATGTACAATTAATTCATAACTATATATATATATATATATATATATATATATATATATATATATATGCTCAGTAATGAATTAGAGCATTCTGGTTACTGACCTATGATACATTATACGCTAAAAGTCTGCCTTCTTCATTTTTTAATTTTAATTTTTAATCGAGTTATTACGCGACCAAGGTTTCTACCATGTGGCGTTTTCAGGCGATTTGCAATAAGTGATTTTACTGTTTACCGTTTTTTTTACGGTGATTTTTTTTGAACCCGCAATTTTAAAAATTACAAGAAATTATAACGTTTTCATCCAATACAACTGTATTTTGGTTTAATTTTATTATTACCAAAAACTAAGTAATGAAACAATTATTTATATATATATATATATATATATATATATATATATATATATATATATATATATAGTGTATCGAGGCAGCAAATAATTTTCTAAACATATACTATTAAATATAAGAGACCATGAATATCTATTATGTTTAATCATGAGCCGTTCTAAACGTCGTATTTTGGCTTTAATTTCAGTTGAAAATAAAGACAAAAATTCTCCAAAATTTGGATAAGTTTTTATTAAGTTGACTGTAAGCTTTCGGCTCACATGAGCCATCTTCAGAGAGGTTAAAAGAACGTTAACATAAAAAACATCCACCATCAGCGACGATTTTTTCTTGCGTTGACATAAAACTCCGCTAGGCAACGGCAATAGTTACCAAAAATAACAAACGCAGTTCTAAAATTTGCAATTCGGTTCTATGACGTCACACCGCGTGATAGCGCGAAATGACAACAGAACCATATATTCAATTGCAATGTGTAAATATATGTGAATGTTTATATATTCTTCATTTGTAAACGAGTTATTATGCGACCTAGGTTTCTATCATGTGAAGTCTTCAGGCGATAAGCAATAACTGATTCTAGCGTTTTTTAAGAACGCTCACGTAACGGGGATATTTTGAACGCGCAATTTTCAAAACTAGAAGAAATTATTACGTTTTCATCCATGGTTGTATAAACCTAATAGGTATTTTATGGTATGGTTACACTTAGTCATAATTTCTGTTCTTTCATTCAATAATTTATTTTTGATTGAACACTTTTTAATACAATTGTGTACTGGTCTAATTTTAATTAGATAGTAAATATATATATATATATTCATGTAGAATCCTTCGTTGAATAAAGACGGAAGCTGAAGATGGCTCGCCTGAAATAGGCCCATACTTCCGAATTACCATGAAATAACGCGTCTGTCTTAATTTTTCTTTCATCTTTTGATTATTTATCTATTTATTTCTATCTTTCGATCTTTCTCTCTTTCTTTCTATGCTTTTAATACGTATCTCATCTCCATCTTATTCAATTTATTCTTTCTTTCTTTCTTTTTCTTTCTTTCTTTCTTTCTTTCTTTCTTTCTTCCTTCCTTTCTTTCTTTTTCGTTTCTTTCTTTGCTCTTATACATATCTCATCTCCATCTTATTCAATTTATTCTTTCTTTCTTTCTTTCTTTTTTCTTTCTTTCTTTCTTTCATTCTTTCTTTCTTCCTTTCTTTTTCGTTTCTTTCTTTGCTCTTATACATATCTCATCTCCTTCTTTTTGTTTGTTTGTTTGTTTCTTTCTCTGTGTATCCGTTCCATTCTATATTAAGTATTTCTTTCTTTCTTTCTTTCTTTCTTTCTTTCTTTCTCTGTGTAGCTGTTCCATTCTATATTAGATTCTTCTTTCTTTCGTTCTGTTTTTCTCCGTGTGTATATTTCTTTCTGTATAAGAAATTTCTTTCTTTCTTTCTTTCTTTCTTTCTTTCTTTCTTTCTTTCTTTCTTTCTTACACTTTTATCATTAAAAATATCGCAATGATATTTCTTTGTTTTAATGCATTTTATTTTTTTCACAAAGATGACATTTTTCCTTTTTTTTTATTCCTTTTACACATGATCTACTGAAAAGTGTTTGTTTCCTTCATACACTTTGTATCGAACTTGATTGGTGTTTGTTACCTAGCAACCAGATACTTGCGACAATCACTGTATACTGGTCTATTTACGTCAGTTTATAAATATTGACTCATAGACAGGCATGAAACAACATTTATAAACACCCACATAGACGCACGTACACACACGAACATTCATATATATTTATTTATTCATATGTGAGTGTGAACACATAATTATATGTGTATTATCAAAGTGAATGCATATGTGAAGCTCGTGAATATATATATATATATATATATATATATATATATATATATATGTTTACGTATAATATATCTGCAATCAAACACAAAACTCCTATACTATACTTTACTATAATATATATATATATATTGTATATATATATATATATATATATATATTTATATATATTGTATACAACATATATATATATATATATATACAATATAGTGTATACAATATATATATATATATATGTATATATACAATATATATACAATATATATATATACAATATATATACAATATATATATACAATATAGTGTATACATATATATATATATATATATATATATATATATATATATATATATTAATTCAGATACTTCAATCCAAGGGAAAAATGCAGGAAGGTAAATTCCCAAAAACACGATCCTAATTAATATTAAAAATTTATTTTAATATTAAAAAAAGATACAGGAAGAGTGCTCCATGTAATAAAATATTACAGAGCAAATATATATTAAAAAAGGATTAATTCAAGGATGTTGAATGGCCATTTCGATATGAAGATCCCCACGGGGGACGACACATCACCTCAGCAACAGAAAAAACCTTTCAGAAACCTTTCAGAATATATATATATATATATATATATATATATATATATATACAATATATATACAATATATATATATACAATATATATACAATATAGTGTATACATATATATATATATATATATATATAAAATATAATATATATATATATATATATATATATATATATATATATATATATATATATATACACAGCCATGGCCAAAATTATAGAGCACCTATAAAAAATTGAGATAATAGTTTAAACCTACGTATTTAAAGTTTAAGAATCGTACAGTGAACAAATGAGACCAAATGTAAAATATTTCACAGTAGATTGCAGTATTTTTGTTGTTGCTTTAAAGCCTCTCTCAAGATTTTTAGCTAAGTTCTATACTAAATTCATTCCAATATTCAAAATGATTCATTGTCATACTAAAGGTTGTTTCTGATTTTTCAGGTAATATTTGATTCCTACTAGTGCTATAATAGTATACCTAATTGAAAATGCTTCCAAAGAAGCAGCTTTCAGAGATTAAAAGAGCAGAAATTGTTGCGTTATCTGGTGAAGGATATTCTCAGGTAGAAATTGTCAGAAAGATGGAATGTTTAAGGAAGGGAGTTCAAACAACGATTGAAAGATACAAGGAAACAAAATATTTCAAAAACAAAAAGACAAGGCCGTAAAAAGTCTACAACCGCCAGGGAAGACAGATCTGTGAAAAGAGCATCCCTTGCAGATAGCAAGAAAAGTTCTTCAGAGCTTGCTAACAAAAACATATCCGCTCGAACGGTGAGAAGAAGATTATTAGAATTGGGATTAAAAGGATGCAAAGCAAGGAAGAAGCCATACTTGTTTCAGGACAACAAGAAAAAACGACTGGAATTTGCAAAAAACCATGAAAATTGGACACCTGATGACTAGGTGGGATGTGCGTTGTGGTCCAGTGGATATCGGCTCGGAACGAGAAATCGGGGAGCCGAGTTCGAATTCCAGTTGAATTCATTGCATTGACTTACGCGCAAATACCCTTGGGAAAGGTATTAATCCGTCTCTTCCCTCCAGTTATGAGTTAAATAACAGGACAGATTGGGTTCTATAGCCTTGGTCGGCAACCAGTCTACCGCAGAAAGCAATGGCAACCTACTGCGAGATAATCTTCTGCCCAGTCAGTTATGTCTCTTTCGAGACATGATCGCCCAAGCGTGTTTCACATATGGCACTTAACTGACTGATGACTAGGTCAAAATTGTTTGGTCTGACGAAAGTAACTTTGAGGTAAGTTAACAGTTTTTATTTCCTAAACTTTGGAAGGAACAATTGAAATTTTTATGTGAATACACATCTAAACTTATTTATAAATGGAACTTTGTCTGTGTGTGTGTGTGTGTATCTGTGTGTGTGTGTCCGTTACCTATAGACTCCGAAACGGCTGAACCGATTTTCTTGAAAATTTACACAATTGTACTATAAGCGTCTGCGAGTGTTCTTAGCTAGGTTTTGTGTCGAGCTATAGGATGTGCGTTGTGGTGCAGTGGATATCGGCTCGGAACGAGAAATCGGAGAGCCGAGTTCAAATTCCAGTTGAATACATTTCATTCACTTACGCGCAAATACCCTTGGGAAAGGTATTAATCCGTCTCTTCCTTCCAGTTATTGGTTAAATAACAGGACAGATTGGGTTCTATAACTTTGGTTGGCAACCAGTCTACCACAGAACGTAATGGCAACCTACTGCGGGATAACCTTCTGCCCAGTCTGTCATGTCTCTTTCGAGACATGATCGCCCAAGCATGTTTCACGTATGACACTTAACTGATGTTATTATTGCGGCACGTCAGACCCAAATGGTACAACAGTTGGTCATCTAAAATATCCCCCCCTCAAAAAAATTCCGTATTTTTTCTTTTATTTTACATTTTTCAAAATCATTTCGTCTCAGGCAGAAGAGGAAATATAGAAAGAGAATTACTGCAAAATAATTATCGTCTATTATGAGAGAGAGAAAAGAGAGAGAGAGAGAGAGAGAAAAGAGAGAGAGAAAAGAGAGAGAGAGAGAGAGAGAGAAAAGAGAGAGAGAGAGAAAAGAGAGAGAGAGAGAGAAAAGAGAGAGAGAGAGAAGAGAGAGAGAGAGAAGAGAGAGAGAGTGAGAGAGAGAGAGAGAGAGAGAGAGAGTATTAGTTTTTGTGCATTAAATAATAATTTCAAGTTTTTTCTTTTGCTGTCTTCATCTTGATTCTTCTTCAACTAAGAAAAAGACTTTTCAACCGTTTTTATTTTATCCAATCGGTCCTTCAATTCTCGCTGTGAACTGCATAGCAAGTCATATTCTTTTTTACTACTTAGGTACCTTCGTGTGTCACGCTTTTGCTGTAACGAATGACATTATATGTACGATTTAAATACCTCCTATTTCCAGATAAAATCATTGTAGTGAAAGAAAGAATAAGACAATAAAGAGAGGCAGCAAGAAAACGACAAAGAAGACGAGAACGATTTACGAGCAGAAGTGAGACAAGCAATCCGTAAACATAATAGAGAACGAATGTAAGCAAGAAATGATATGAATGAAGAAGAGAGAAAGCTTTATTGCTATATTTTTAAAATATTGAAATAACTTCAATATTTTATTAAAGTTGTTAGGTTCAAATATTTAATGATTCAACAAGAGAATTTCTAAGGATATTTGATTTTCATAAAATTTTATACGCGCTTTAATTAAGATTCATCAGAATATTGTTAAGAAAACCGTAAAACTTTCATTGGTTAAAACTAGTTGACTATTATTAAAAGATGAAAACTTTTCGTGGAGTTTGACATCATACAATTTTTTTTTGTTTTTTTTTTTTTGTCCAAATCCCTGAATTTGTTCTGGTTCATGTTATTTATAAAAAAAAAAAAGAAAAAGAAAAAAAAAGAACGATATACAAAATTCATTATTTTTTATGCATATGGTTGAATGTGTTAAAGTTATTCAACTTTTTAACAAGACAAATTCTAAAGTAAAAATTAACGCAAAGTATTGTTCATTGATTTATAATGGAATGATCTAACTGACGATATATAGATAGGTCAGTTAAGTACCATACATGATACACGCTTGGGCGATCGTGTCTCGGAAGAAACATGACTGACTAGGCAGAACATTTTCCCACAGTAGGTTGTCATTATTTCCTGCAATAGACTGGTTGCCAACCAAAGCTATAGTACCTAATCTGTAATGCTATTTAACCCATAGCTAGAGGGAAAAGAGGCGGATTAATACCTTTCCCGAGTGTATTTGCGCGTAAGTGAATGCAACAAATTCAACTGGAATTCGAACTCGGCTCCCCGATTTCTCGTTCCGAGCCAATATCCACTTCTTGACAAAGAACATCCTGATATATGTACGCTTCCAAATTCCTCGATCACCAAAGCTTGTAAGCTGATCTCTTCTCGGACCTAGCTCTAGCATATCAGTGGAGAAAAATTGGCTGGTCACATTCAGTACTTCAAAGACCAAACTAGTAACTATCCACCACCACGGATCAGGTCCAGAAGTTTTACGAATCGTGATGAACGTGTGTCCCTTGAACCCCTATAGGTACACTACCGGCCATAATTATTAGGCCACTCCAGTGTTTAAAAAAATATGCATTTCTTACTATTTTTTTACTATTTATTGCCATGTGAAAATAAAATGGTTCTTTTGTTAATACTGCACAATAACATGTGCATCAAATGAAATTATAAATTATAAATATTTAATAATTACCTATATTGCAGTTTCATCAATGAAAGAATGAAGAAAATTTAGGGTAATGCGGACGAGTTCGTCTTTGCTTCCTTGCCTTATAAAATTTTGCAAAGTAATAATAACAAAAGAACCATTCTATTTTCATTTAAAATTATCCACTCGGCAATAAATACTAAAAATAGTATGAAATGCATAATTTCTTTTAAAAAACTGGGTTGCCTAATAATTATGGCCGGTAGTGTACTCAAATTCAACACAGACCTCAAGTGAAATTCATACATTCGATCCGCTATTAAACATGCTGGCAAAAAATGGTCAGTTCCCTGTACCACCCAATCAAGTACCTCACTTCTCTTGTTATCCACTAATATTACATGGGCCATGATCTAGAAGCCTCCTTGTAGGCGACGAATTATTTTCCACAACCCTTTTCTCACAGAGGAGACGTTGCAAGGCTCTCACTGCTTTATCGCTATCTCCATGAAGAGTGTTCAGATAAACTAAACGACTTAATTCCCCAGTCCTAAACTTCACGGCTAAGACCCGCCACGCCACGCACATTGTAGCGAACCACTCTCATTCCTTTCCTAGCTTTTTTTTTTTTTTTTAAATGAGATGCAAGTTTCACTCGGGCAGCTTCTTGCAACAAAATTCTTCGTCGTGGAACAGATTCCTATCGCCCGGTTCACACTCCACCAACTTCTATTGAACAGGTGAAGCGGCTCATCCCTTGTTCCTTGTTTAGGATGTGGTTTCCGGCTTTCTCTTTTACAATCGTTTTTACTCTTTTTTTTTAAAATTCGAGTAGATAGGCTGAACTATCGCCCAGTTCACACTCCACCCACGTCTATTGAACAGGTGAAGAGGCTCATCCCTTGTTCCCTGTTTAGGATGAGGATTCTGGCTTTCTCTTTTCCAATCTTTTTTACTCTTTTCTTTTTTTTTCTTTTTTAAATTGGAGTAGATAGGCTGAACTATCGCCCGTTTCACACTCCACCCAGGTCTATTGAACAGGTGAAGAGGCTCATCCCTTGTTCCCTGTTTAGGATGTGGTTTCCGGCTTTCTATTTTCCAATCTTTTCACTCTTACGTAGCCCCCTGCGCATCAGTGGCGTTACCGCCTTGTTCGGGGTGATATGATTAAAAAACATGCTTATCTATTCACTACAATCTTAACCAGTTCAGATCTAGGATTAGCAGCTGTCTTCTCAACATATCCCCATAAACTGGATGTCTTACTCTATAACCTTATATCTTGAGTGGCCCTTGGGCCATATACAAGGTGAATGCCACTGTAAAATAAAAACTTATTATCAATAACATTCATATTATAATTATCTTCTTTTCATTTTGAGGTTCTCGACAAAATCCAAAGAAAAATTTGCAATATAATCACATTATAGAGAACTGCACACATTGCTTTCATATTCTTACAGACGAGTCGTCGCAAGAATCTTACTGTTCTATCGCTATTTCCATGAAGAGTTTTCAGATGAACTACACTCCTTAAGTCCCTCCATTCGTAACCTTCACGGCTAAGACCCGCGACGCAGCGCACATTATAGAGAACCGCACTCATTGCTTTCATATTCCTACAGACGAGTCGTCGCAAGAATCTTACTTTTCTATCGCTCTTTCCATGAAGAGCTTTCAGATGAACTACACTTCCTATTTTCTCCAGTTCCAACCTCCACGGCTAAGACCCGCCATGCCACACATATTGTAGCGAACCACCCTCATTTCCTTCATATGCTATTTGTAAGATGTAAGTTTCACTAGAGGAGCTTCTTCCTACGAATCGCTGCTCTTTGGAAAGAACTCCCAAGTTGCTTTCCCAATGCCTACAATCTTACCCTTTTCAAGTCTACAGTTAAGCGTTATCTTTCCCACATATACCCATAAATTGTGCCTCTTAACTCTTACTTTGTAGAAATGACTCCCAAGAGGATGCTTCCCCGATCACTATAATCTTAACCAGTTCAATTTTTATGGTTAACCTTTATCTTTTTATCACGCACATTGTAGCGAACCACCCTCATTCCCATCGTATTCCATTGGTGAAGTGTATGTTCCACTTGAGCAGCTTCTTCCCACGAACCTCTGTTTTGTGGAACCGACTCCTACGAACTTTCTTCTCTAATCACTGTTCAGGTATAGAGTTAACCGTTATCTTCCCTACATACCCGCATAAACTATGCCTCTTATTATGCAACCCTCTACCTCGGATGAATCTTGAGGTGTGTACAAAGTGAACATCATTGTAAAAGAAATCTCTTTTCATAAGTTTTCTCTTCATCAGAGAGGAGATTGTCTAGCGTTCATTGCCGCGTAGAAAATTTGATATTATATGGAAATTCAACATCTTTGCTTTCTTTTAATCTTTAGGAAAGGTATGAATCCATTCCCCCCAAGTTATGGATTAAGTAGTAGGATTTGGATCACGAAAGCGCCCTAAGCGACCAGTATATTCAGGTAAGTCTTATCGCACCAAAATTATTAATGCAATATTCACTCGCAAAAATTAAATAATTATTCTTACAATAAAAAGTATGTTGTGGCTTTAAATAATCCACAAATATTCTTTGTGAGAATCTATGCCTTGTGGGACCAAATCCCAAGATTGACTGCAATAATGCCAAACATTGTCTATTCAGAGTTTGGATTTTCTTTTTCTCCGAACAGATTCCTGCAGATACACTTGCAATACTAGATACTAGTTTTAGGTCACATACTTCTGCATTTGGTGGCTGGGACTGATCTAAATTTGTAAGGGTCTCAGTGATGCTTGTCAAATTGGCCTTGTCTCAGACACAATAAAAGTACCAACAATTTAAATATATCAAAAGGTTAAAGATTGAATGTTGAAATGTAGAAGGATAAAATATTTCGTTTTACATTAAAGTAAAATTTTTATTAACAGAATAACAAAATTGTAAGAAGAAAAATAAAATATTCTTAGAGAAAATGCATGTAGTTAATTGTTCAAAGAGAAATGCAAATATCTAAATGTTCCACAGAATTTCAGAGTTAATGGTTGATAGTAGTGGAACGTGTGTATTTAAAAAGATTAAAAAGGCTGCTAATAAAAGTCTGTGTTCTTTTCCTTTTTATGGCCGGAGAAAAAGTGAAGAGGAAAGTCAAGGTAAGGAAAGAGATTGTACTTATCGGAGTCCGTTGAAATATCGTGTTGTTGTTGTTGTTTTCTTAGGCGACTTGGAGTGAAAATGAAGAAAGGAAAATTGGAAGAAGAGGTAGAATGCATGTATGTCAATAAGACGTGACCGAGTTAGCTTGAAGTTTCTTCTTTACATTGTGACGAAATGCTATTATATACCGCTCCCATTCTGAATGTCTTGATCGGTCAGTAGATGTGGTTTAAGTAGTGGATTTTAGTCATGTGACTAGCTCCAGTGGCCTTTACATTTTAGGTGTGAAAAAAAAAAAAATGACTGGCGTCATAGATCAATTTTCTATTTCCTATCCAATCAGGATCCAGATTTTTACTTTTCACTCTGACGTGTGAAATTTGCCTAGGTCTGGGTTTTTCCAAAATCGTTTGCGAGTGTGCATTTTTACTTTGTATGTTTTAGTTAACTGTTGGATGATATAGGATTTGTATCTTATAAAGTCAACTTGTGACACTTGAATGTTACGTTTATTCTAGTATAATGCGACATGTTTTAAATTGGTGCTAAAATTGCTGCAAAACATTGTTGGTTTATTTAAGATGGAATTATCTATTATGAAATCTCTAATTTGGATTCATTTGCATTGCATTTATTTTTAATTTTTCTAGTTGAATTGTTCACCTATATTGCGTATGATCAATTATTGAGTGTAGTTAAGTTAGAATAAAATTCATATTTTACATTAAAATTGAGATGTAATAGAATGTTGGTACTGTATCATATATTCAGAGGGGACGAAGTCATAGATTTGGGGGTATCAGAGATTTTCTTTGGTTAAAGGTGAATCATATATTCGCATTGGCCCTGCTCCTACTGTAAACATTGTTTGATTTTAAATGCATATTTTTACTTATCGTTTGTACTTATTTATTTACTAGCAGTATAGCCCGGCGTTGCTCGGGTGTAATGAAAGCTTTAAAACTCATCCATGGCCTTAGAGCTCAGACTCAGCCTAAAGAATATTTGAAATAAGAAAATGATTGCGACAATTTACCAATCGCACCTATTATATATATATATATATATACACTAGAAGTATAGCCCGGCGTTGCTCGGGTGTAATGAAAGCTTTAAAACTAATCCATGATCCAGGAGCTCAGACTCTTTGGACGTTAGCACGAAAGACTAAAAAGCAATAGTTGTTTCCAGTTAAAGCGAAACCGTAGACTGAAACAAAAATGAATGGATGTAAGTCAAATTTTGATTTCCTGCTATCGATATCAAATATGTTTTTTCGTTGTAAACTGAATTTTGAAGGCTAAATAAGTCCTCTGAGTAAATGATATCATGGCTGAGACTAAGAACTGCAATTATACCCGAAGCAAACCCAAAGCAAAACTAAAATAAAAGGGCTGAAAAAAAAAACAGACATACACGCAGATAAACAGACACACAAACACACAAACATCTTGCATTTTATAGATATATATTATCGATTTTTTGCACTATTGTAAGAACTGCAACCTTGAAACTTCTGAATATCGTTTCTTATGTCTTTGTCTATGAGTGCATCAAATTTGATTAAAATCGGACCACTCCTTCTATAACCCGATTTTTTCGATTATGGATTTTCGATATTTATCGGGGGTACCTCGACACAAAACCTAACTAAGAACACTCGCAGATGTTTATAGTACAACTGTGTAAATTTTCAAGAAAATCAGTTCAACCGTTTCGGAGTCTATAGTTAACGGACACACACACACAGATACACACACACACACACACACACACACACACAAAGTTCCATCTGGAGCGAAAGTCTCGTCAGAGTGTGTCTCGTCAGATCGAGACTTTCCCGAAAATAATGACGTAATCAAATATTCACGTTCCATACTACTTCAAATTATTTTGCCTTGAGAAAGGAAGGAAACCCCGCATCAACACGGGGGAAAACGATAACTGTTACTTAGACTTGAGAAACCTAATTTCCGGGAAAACTATTTTAAGAGAAAGATTTTATAAATTCAACCGACAATATCACTGGCTGCTCGGTCAGCGAATACCGTTTATTTTCTCATAAAGAAGCATATATTATCATTACCATAGCAATATATAATATACATAGTTAAGAGATGAAGAGACAGTTCGTGTAGTGGTTCACAAGCTTGTCTCGCTAGTTCAATTATGACTGATTAATGAATTCGTTTCTCACTGGGTGCTCCTTGTACCACAACTAAGCTATACTTAGTAAATCACTTTATTGGGACATTTCAAGTGGGTGCATTGTTGATTTTCTAAGCATAGATTAGATGTGGAAGAAGCCCAAATGTATATACCAACCAGTGACGATCGAATTCATTGCTAAGTTGTAATTGATCTAGTTTGTTAACCATTACACAGCGAACTGCCCTTAATGTAGTGTAATGCTTAGCAAGTCTGTTACGACTGAATAGTGAGTTCGATTCTCACTGGGTGTCACATACCTTCGGCATTGTGCTGTGTCTAAGATAGGTTTAGAAAATCGTACAGTTCCTTGGTTAACAAGTTTGTCTTACTAGATCAATTACAACAGAATAGTGAGTTAAATCCACACTGGGTGCTCGATATTTTCGGCCTTGTGACACGTTTAAGCTGCGCGAAGAAAACCAGGTAAAGAAAAGTTCAAAGAACTTTTTTTTTTTTTTGCGACTAACTTTAATTTTCGCGTTTAAACTCAGGGTTAGTGTATTAATGTGTTAATTAGGTTAGTGTGTTAATTATGTTGTAAGGTTGTCCAGAGAGCGAGAAAGAAGTGCAAATATATAAGAATAGGTAGGACAGATAACGGTTGACCCTAGGCTTGAAGATTGTAGCGATCAGGGAAGCAACCTCTCAGGATCAAAGGGGAAAATAATTCACTACGACGCAAGGGCACCCACAATAAATTTGCTTTTACAATATTTCATCATGCCTGGTAGTTCTTCTATCACAGGGTGCGTTAACTAACAAAAAAAAAAAAAAAAAAAGAAAGAAAAATACTCTAAATGAAATCGGCTTGATAATAATAATAATAATAATAATAATAATAATAATAATAATAATAATAATTGAAGCAAACAGGCCAGACATTATTGTTAAAAACCAGAAAGAGAAAACTTGTCTATTAATTGATATGGCTTGTCCAGCGGATTGTAACATAGCAACCAAGGAATTTGAAAAACTGTCAAAATATAAAAACCTGGAAATTGAAATAGAAAAAATGTGGAAATTGAAAACAAGAGTTGTGCCAGTGATAGTAGGTGCACTTGGAATGATAAAAAATGGAATAAATCAACACATTGAAAGAATCTCTGGAAACCCCAGCTTAAGAGATATACAAAAAATTGTCTTATTAAGTACAGCCCACACACTAAAGAAAACTTTATCTATGTAATGCTAGGGATGATATGGAAGATAGAAAAACATGAAATGGAGCCATAACAACACGCCACTACCTGCCTTAGGTCTCCCCGCAGACTTGGTTGGTAGTGAGACCAAAGCAGAAATCGAAATATGATGAAAAATGACATAATAATAATAAATGGATTCTAAAACAAGAAAGCTTCTTTCTAAGCATAAGATGCATCATCCAAAGGCTGATGTAGACCGTCTATACATACCTCGTAAAGAAGGTGGAAGAGGTCTTATTTAGCTGGAATTGTCATACAAGACAACAACTATTGGCTTACTTACATAGAAACAACAAAGGATTGGATGATACAATTAGTAAGGCAACATGAAGAAAGGAAGAAAAAATATTCAATAATAAAAGAAGGCAGTAAATACAAACAAGATTTACAGTTAGTAGATTCTGTAGAAAAGCAGAACAGAAGCCAAGAACCAACTATTGCGGCAAAAAATATGAAAATGAAAGCCAAAGATAAAGCTCTTGAACAGATGAAACAACGCTGGCAAGACAAACCTCTGCATGGCCAATATCCAGAACGTGCCAATAAATCCAATGTTGACAAAGTTAATACTCATCGATGGTTACGTGCATCTGGATTAAAGTTTGAAACTGAAGGCTTTATTCTTGCAGCGCAAGACCAAAGTCTTTTCACTAGAAACTTTCAGGCAAATGTTATGCATAATAATATGGATCCAAAATGCAGGTTTTGTGATAAACACCAAGAAACAATAGACCACCTAATCTCAGGCTGTTCTGTGCTTGCCCCAAACGAATATAAAAATCTCCACGATAGAGTGGGGCAATATTTACATTGGACAATGTGCAAACACTATGGAAAATCTGTAAACAAACACTGGTATGAACATCACCCAGATCATTCTATGGGATTACACCATCTACACAGACAGAAAAATTGAAGCAAACAGGCCAGACATTATTGTTAAAAACCAGAAAGAGAAAACTTGTCTATTAATTGATATGGCTTGTCCAGCGGATTGTAACATAGCAACCAAGGAATTTGAAAAACTGTCAAAATATAAAGACCTGGAAATTGAAATAGAAAAAATGTGGAAATTGAAAACAAGAGTTGTGCCAGTGATAGTAGGTGCACTTGGAATAACAAAAAATGGAACAAAACAACACATTGAAAGAATCCCTGGAAACCCCAGCTTAAGAGATATACAAAAATTGTCTTATTAAGTACAGCCAACACACTAAGGAAAACTTTATCTATGTAACGCTAGGGATGATAGGGAAGATAGAAAAAAACATGAAATGGAGCCATAACAACACGCCACGACCTGCCTTAGGTCTCCCCGCAGACTTGGTTGGTAGTGAGATCAAAGCAGAAATCGAAATATGATGAAAAATGACATAATAATAATAACAATAAAAACATTCAAAAATTCCCCAACACACCTTTCTTGTGAGCATGTATAGTCGTGCCAACATAACAAATTTAGTCTAATGAAGTCCTGCTGAAGGACGAAACATGCCACGAGTAAACTTTTTTCCGCTTTGTTGTGGCACAGTGAATATCGGCTCGGAACGAGAAATCGGTGGCGGGGGGGGGGTGAACTCAAATTTCCAGTTGAATTTCTTGCATTCACTTACGCGCAAATACCCTTGGTAAATGTATTACTCTGTCTCTTTCATCCAGCTATGGGTTAAATAACAAGACAGACTGGGTTTTATAGCCTTGGCTGGCAACCAGTCTACCGCAGAAAATAATGGCAACCCACTGAGGGATAATCTTTTGCCAAGTCAGTCATGTCTCGGAAGAGACATGATTGCTCAAGCGTGTATCACGTGATGACACTAAACTGACTATACAAATCCCTGTTCTCGATACATGAAAATATATATTGTTAGCTTATGTAACAGTCAGTTAATTTCCATACCTGATACACGATATAGGCAGAAGATTTCCCCGTAGGAGGTTACTTTCTCCGGTAGATCGGTTACCAAACAAGGCTATAGAAGCAAACTGTCCTGCTATTTATCCCATAGCTGGAGGGAGAAGAGCTGGATTCATACCTTTCCTAAGGGTATTTGTGCATAAGTCAATGCAGTGAGTTCAAATGGAATTCGAACTCGGCTCTCCAAATTCTTATTCAGAGCCAATATTCATTAGACTACAACGCAGCCCCTATAGCTGTCTAAATTTTAAAGGCTGTAGACTTTTGTTGTTCATTTGCGGGAAGTAGATGTCCGTGGTTGTGACACAGAAAAACAAAAAAGAGAATACCAATAATTCTTTGAGCGACTAAGCACTGGCCCAGACATTTTTAAAAATCTCTTTATCACTAATTTCTTCAATAGAAACGAAAGTGCTTCTGACGTGACATCAATATTAATTAAACAAAACAAAACAAAACAAAAAAAAGCCGACCGGTGAATAATTTTTTTCATTATTTATAAAGTGTTATAAAATGGCACACTCCAAAAAGACTCGAATGACTGCATTAATGATTCAAATTATATCTCTTATTCCGAGCAACCATCCCTAAGTTGAATCCACAGTATCATTAGCTTAAATTCTAAAAATAACCTTACCAAACAACTCTGACCTTTATATGGAAATGTACGCGTCTTTTTACTTACATTTATTTTTCACTTATTTCCTGTTTTTTGTTTATATTTTCTTTTGTGAATTTTTGTTTGTATTGTTTTGTTTCGTTTTGTTTCGTTTTTTTTTTTTTTGAGTCGCCTTTTCACTGTTTATATAACAAGCAGATTTCGTTCGACGTCTGCCATGTCTCTAATAAAAAAAAACAAAAAAAAAAAAACGAAAACCTAAGCAACTGTCCACTTGTAACGAATCAGCCGATAAATGGTTGACCATGTTTTTATGTTCTATTTTTATTCATCGATAGAGCCCGTCTCGTTTTCTATAAAACCATGTTGGAGAAAAAAGAAGGCGTATATATAGTCGATTTTTATACCAATGATGGACGAAGGGAATCTTGATTTCATATCGAGTCCTTGTCGGACGTTTCATATTCAGACCATAAATCACATTCACATGGATTCTTTTAAGTTTATGCAAATCTTTGTTTCTGTCTTTCTTTCTTTTCTTTTTATTTCTTTTTCTTCTCCGTCTACATTTTCCGTTTTTTTTTTCGTTTAAGTTTTGTATCTTTCCATCTACTTTCTTTCTTTCTTTCTTTCTTTCTTTCTTTCTTTCTTTCTTTCAAGCTTTGTATCTTTCTGTTTTTCATTTTCTATCTTTTTTCTTTCTTTGTTTCTTTTTCTTTGATGTTTTCTATATTTCCATTTGACTTTCTTTCTTTCAAGTTTTCTGTATTTCCATATGCCTTTTTTCTTTCTTTCCAGTTTTCTATCTTTTATCTGCTTCTTTCTTTCTTTCTTTTTTCAAGTTTTCTTTCTTTCAAGCTTTCTATTTTGTCATCATCTTTCCATTTGCTTTTTTCTTTCAAGTTTTCTATATTTCCATATGCCTTTCTTTCTTTCTTTCTTTCTTTTTCTTTCAAGTTTTCTGTATTTTCATAAAATGCCTTTTTTTATTCTTTTCATTTTTCTATCTTTTTATCTGCCTCTTTCTTTCTTTCTTTCTTTTTCTTTCAAGTTTTCTGTATTTTCATAAAATGCCTTTTTTCATTCTTTTCATTTTTCTATCTTTTTAATCTGCCTCTTTCTTTCTTTCTTTCTTTCTTTTTCTTTCAAGTTTTCTGTATTTTCATAAAATGCCTTTTTTCATTCTTTTCATTTTTCTATCTTTTTATCTGCCTCTTTCTTTCTTTCTTTCTTTCTTTCTTTTTCTTTCAAGTTTTCTGTATTTTCATAAAATGCCTTTTTTCATTCTTTTCATTTTTCTATCTTTTTATCTGCCTCTTTCTTTCTTTCTTTCTTTCTTTCTTTTTCTTTCAAGTTTTCTGTATTTTCATAAAATGCCTTTTTTCATTCTTTTCATTTTTCTATCTTTTTATCTGCTTTCTTTCTTTCTTTCTTTCTTTCTTTCTTTCTTTCTTTCTTTTTCTTTCAAGTTTTCTGTATTTTCATAAAATGCCTTTTTTCATTCTTTTCATTTTTCTATCTTTTTATCTGCCTCTTTCTTTCTTTCTTTCTTTTTTTCTTTCAAGTGTTCTATTTTTCCATATGTCTTTCTGTCTTTCTTCCTTTCTTTCTTTTCATAGTTCCATAAACCTCAAAATGACGCAAAGTAAAGTCTATGGCCGGGCTGGTCAAAGGGTTTTGTACCCATCAACTGATCCCTGAATCTCAGATATAAGACCCTCTATTACATCTAATTTTTCACAAGATCTATCTATCTATCTATCTATCTATCTATCTATCTATCTATCTATCTATCTATCTCAGTCTGTTCATTTCTATCTATCTATCTATCTATCTATCTATCTATCTATCTATCTATCTATCTATCTATCTCAGTCCGTGCATATCTATCTATCTATCTATCTATCTATCTATCTATCTATCTATCTATCTATCTACACCTGCGTGGATTTATTACCTTCTGGTTAATCCTTGAAGATTTTCGTCTTTCTCCTTACAATTTTCACGGTCTTTTTTACCCATTTTGCTTTCTTTTTTCATTCCTTTTACCCACCAGTCTTCGTCTAGTATATCTTTTACGATGTGAAATTGTGGTGTAGTGGATATCGGCTCGGAACATAGAAATTAGTAGAAACGAGTTCGAATTTCAGTTGAATTCCTTGCATTCACTTTAGTGCAAATACACTTGGGAAATATATTAATCCGTCGCTTCTCCCTCTAGCAATGGGGTCAAATAACAGGACAGATTGGGTTTTATAGTCTGGGTTGGCAACTAGTCAGCTGCAAAAAGTAATGGCAACCGGCGGTGGGAAAATCTTCTGCTAAGTCATTCGTATGCCACTTAAGTGTCTGATTTAACTTTGGCGTTCTTTATGTTTTTGCCATTTTTTCTTTCGCTCCTGGTCAGTTTCTTGCTAACTTTCTTCTTTCCGATATCTTTCCGATATTCCAAACATAACCATTTTTCCGTTGTAACTTCTCTTCTCAAGGTTCTGTTTGTAAAAATCTAAACTTATTTTATAAATGAAACTTTGTCTGTGTGTGTGTGTGCGCACGCGTGTGTGTGTGTGTGTGTGTGTGTGCGCGTTACCTACAGACTCCGAAACGGCTGTACCGATTTTCTTGAAAATTGACACAGTTCTACTATAAGCGTCTGCGAGTGTTCTTAGCTAGGTTTTGTGTCGAGGTACCCCCGATAAATATCGAAAATCGATAATCGAAAAAATCGAGTTATAAAAGGAGTGGTCCGATTTTAATCAAATTTGATACACTCATAGACAAGAAACGATATTCAGTAGTTTCAAGGTTGCAGTTCCTACAATAGTGCAGAAAATCGATAATATATATATATACAGAAGACGAGATTTTTGTGTGTTCGTCTGTTTATCTGTCTGTATGTCTGTATTTTTCAGCCCTTTTATTTTAGTCTTTGTTTCGGGTAGGAATAATTGTAGGAATAATTGTAGTTCTTAGTCTCAGCCATGATATCATTTACTCAGAGGACTTATTTAGCCTTCAAAATTCAGTTTACGACAAAATACTTATTTGATATCGACACTAGGAAATCAAAATTTGACTTACATCCATTCATTTTTCTTTCAGTCTACGGTTTCGCTTTAACTGGAAACAAGTATTGCATTTTAGTCTTTCGTGCCAACGTCCAAAGAGTCTGAGCTCCAGGACCATGGATTAGTCTTAAAGCTTTCATTACACCCGAGCAACGCCGGGCTGGACTGCTAGTATATATATATATATATATATATATATATATATATTGGGTGCGATTGTTAAATTGTCGCAATTATTTTATTATTTCAAATATTCTTTAGGCTGAGTCTTCAGGACCATAGATTAGTTTTAAAGCTTTCATTACACTCGAGCAACGCCGGGCTATACTGCTAGTAAATAAATAAATATGTTTCTATTTTTAAATTTAATCCACAAAAAAAAAAGGTAAAAAAATTGGGAGCATTAGTAATAAAAGACGAAAGATCCCCCACGTAATAATGTCAACTACGAACTCGTCAACGATGTACTGACCGTGTTCGGAATATCAAATATACACATAACTCAACACACATACATAAACATTATACATATTCAATTACATGTTAAAAAATTCATCCTTTATAATGGCTGAAAGTATAGCTGAAAGCGAGCGGAAAAATAAAATAAAATAGTTGGTCAATGTTTTATAATTTATATTCTAAAAAGAGAAAATCATAAGATTGCTTGAAAAATTATATATAAAAAATTAACTATAACAACTTGTCAGTCATTTTTAAGTTGAATATATATATATATATATATATATATATATATATATATATATATATATATATATATATTATTTTATTAAATTACTTTAATCCGAAACGGAAAATTAGGAAGGTAAATTCCAAGAACCTGATCCTAATTAATATTTAAATTTTAATATTAAAAAATGATACAAGAGGAGAGCTCAATGTAATTAAAATTACAAAGCCAATATAAATTAATGTTCATTCAACATTTTTGAATTTTGAAAATTTATTTTAATATATATATATATATATATATATATATATATATATATATATATATTATGAATTATATGTACATTGCGTAAATTGGCGTCAGTCGGCGAGTCTATCTATGGGCGCTTGGTAGAAGGTGGCAGACTTTTAGATGTAGTTAGAGTGCTCTAATTCATTACTTAATGAGCGATAGGGGTTTAGAAAAAATAATAGAAGGACCTAGTACTCTAATTTGGAAAATTTGATTAAACTACCAAAAGCTTACCTATTTTTGCATTTATTGCTTTAATATTAGTAGTACTTCTTGATTTTTTTTTTTTTTTGTAATTTGTTGTTTTTTAGAGATATTATTTTCAAATAAGTTTATTAAAATCAGCAGTCATGACTAAGAATATTAAGTGATCAACTTCATCCTATGGTTCAGGAATTGTTTTCTGGGAGGCAATGCCAGCTTTCGGGATGTTAATGCACCCATTCATGCTGCTAAAGTTGTAGCTGAATGCGATGAAGAACATTCTCGTGAAATAGAACATCTTATCTGGCCATCATTGAACATTTATTGTTCATTTTAGAAAAAAAAGTTTAGAGTCGATATCCTCCGTTATCATCATTCAAAGAATTGGAGACTGAAGAATAGATAAAATTTCCTCTGGAAGTAATTCAAACTTTGTATGAGTCGATCCCACGCAGAATTCAAGCTAGAATTACTGCCGAAGACGGTTCTACCTCATATTGAAAAAAATTGCTTGAAATCTTTAGGTGTTTCTGTTATTTTGTCCACCTCCTGTATATATATATATATATATATATATATATATATATGCATGTATATATATATATATATATATATATATATATATACATTTATATATATATACATGTATATATATATACATGTATATATAAATATATACATGTATGTATATATATACATGTATGTATATATATACATGTATATATATATACATGTATATATATGTATATATATACATGTACATATATATACATGTGTGTATATATATATATACATGCGTATATATACGTGTGTATATATATACATGTATATATATATGTATATATATATACATGTACATATATATACATGTGTGTATATATATACGTGCGTATATATACGTGTGTATATATATATACATGTATATATATATGTACATGTATATATATATATATATATATATGTGTGTGTGTGTGTGTGTGTGTGTGTGTGTGTGTGTGTGTGTGTATATATTAGTTTGTCTTTGTGTGCGTGTGTTCTCTTTTGTTTGCGATAAAAGTTACCTGATATTCCCATAAACATATGTTTTTTCTCACACTGGGTCTTTGATCCCAAGTTCAGTCTTACATCGGGAGCACCTGTTGTGAAGCAATGATTAACGAGCTGGTCTCACAATCCCTAAGATAGGAAATGCCAGAGATAATTGCCAAACATAGAGACAAATAAATCTGAAGACACATTGAAATAGCGAAATAGACTTTCCAGAAGCGAAGTAAAGTATTAAGAAACAGGAATATTTTAATTCCATAAAGATTGACTGATTGAATTTTTTATGGTTGATCAACCCTTTGTGGACTACTTAAAGACGAAAAATATCTTTATGCTAAGAATAATCCTTTTATTTTTGCGAGTGAAAATTGCGAGTGAATTTTTTTTTTTTTAATCATATCACCCCGAGCATGGCGGTAAGGCCACTGGTGTGCAGGGGGCTACGTAAGAGTGAATAGATTGGAAAAGAGAAAGACGGAAACCACGTCCTAAATAGGTAACAAGGGATGAGCCTCTACACCTGTTCGTTAGACGTGGGTGTAGTGATCGGAGAAGTATTACTTTGGAAGTCGTTTCCTTAAAGCAACGGCTAGTGACTTGAGTGAAACTTACATCTCACCATTAAAATAAAAAAGGAAATGAGGTTGGTTTGCTACAATTTCCATGGAAACAGCGATAGAACAGTTAAAGATTTGCAACGTTTTGTCTGTCAGAAAAGGAGGAATCTGCTCGAGTGGAACTTACATCTCATCAATGGATTACGAAGGGAATGAGGATGATTTGCTACAATGTACCTGAAATGGTTTGTCTTAGCCGTAAAGGTTAGAGCTGGTGGAACTAAAGAATGTCGTTCGTCCGACCACTTTCCATGGAAACAGCGATAGAACAGTGAGAGTCTTGCAAGTTTCGTCTTTTTTTTTATCGTCTCACCCCAAGCAAGGCAGAACCGTTGGGCAGGGGGTTACATAATAGGAGAGTGAAGGGAGAGAAAAACAGATCACAGTAGGTGTCGGAGAATGGGTAAGAGAAGGACGGGTACTTTGGTGTGAAGAGAGCTGCGTGAGAACAAAGTGTAAAGTGAGAAGAAGCATGGGAATCCAGGAGATAAGAGATGACAGTTGACGTTGCATTTAAACAGTTGGAGATTGTAGCTATCAGGGAAACAAGAATAAGGAAGGGAGTTCCACAGGTGGGAAGTGCGAGAAAAAAAAAGCTGTTAGAGTAGAATTTGTGGTTACACTTGATTGTTTCCAAAGTAAAGTGGTGCAACTTTGTCTAGTAGCTCGAGTAAATTCGCTTAGGGAGGGCATCAAGGATCTAAGCTCGGAGGAGGAGAATCCGTGAAAGTAGATGCAAAAGAGACAGAGGGAAGTCATATATTGTCAGAGAGAGAGAGAGAGAGAGAGAGAGAGAGAGAGAGAGAGAGAGAGAGGTGTCGGGCCGCCAGCTCAGGATCGACTACACTCTAGATCCTTCTTTGGATTTTGTCGAGAGCCCCAAGGTGAACAGCAGGGCCACCGGGCCAGATATGACAGCAGTATTCAATGCGAATGGCAGATTTGTAAAAGTGCATGATGGATTCAGAAAAGAACTTTCTGGCCCGATACAGGGACCCGACCTTCTTCCCAGTATATTTAGCTATTAATTCAATGTAGTCGTATGTCAGAAAAGGAAGAAGCTTCTCGAATGGAACTTACACCTCACCATTAGAATACAAAGGGGATGAGGATGGTTCGATACAATGTGCGTGGTAATACGGCTCTTAGCCATGAAGGTTAAAACTGGTAGAACTAAGGAATATAGTTCTTCTGAACATTTTCTATGGAAATAGCGATAGAGCAGTGAAAGATTTGCGACGTTTCGTTTGCGAGAAAGAGTAATTGTACAGTGAAAATAATTTATCACCCACAAAGACGAGGAGACACTTTTGAACACTATCAAGACTATACCAGGAAAACTTGGCGGCTCCTGCACATATATGGCAGTAGTACTCCATTTCTAGGATAAAATGAAAATAGTTTTTTATACAATGGTGTTCACTCTGTGCAAATCCCGAGAGCCACTCTAGGTAGATGGTTACAGTGCAATAGTCACAGATTAACTCTAGATATGAACAGGTTAAGATTGTAGTGATGGTAGAAGCATCCTCTTGGGAGTAATTTCTACAAGGCAGTGGTTCATGGGAAGTTACATCCCAGTAATGGAATAGAAGGTAATGAGGATATGTGTTACGGCAGGTTATAGCCATGCAGTTTACATCCAGTGAAACTAAAGAATGTTATCTGCATGAAAACTTTCCATGGAAACAACGATAGTGACGTGAAAGGATTGTGATTTTTCGATTGTGAGAAAGGTCTTGTAGAGCGTAAGATAATTTGTCACACTCAAGGATACAGAAACACTTTTCAGACTCTATTAAGTGCCTAGCTTTATGGTTAGGCATATATTCAAAGGATGTGCGTTGTGGTACAGTGGATATCGGCTCGGAACGAGAAGCCGGGAAGCCGAGTTCAAATTCCAGTTGAATCCATTGTATTCACTTACGCCCAAGGAAAGGTATTAATCCGTCTCTTCCCCCCAGTTATGGGTTAAATAACAGGACAGATTGGGTTCTGTAGCCTTGGCTGGCAACCAGTCTACCGCAGAATGCAATGGCAACCTACCGCGGGATAATCTTCTGCCCAGTCAGTCATGTCTCTTTCGAGACATGATCGCCCAAGCGTGTATCACGTATGGCACTTAACTGACTGATATATTCAAAAACCAATAGAACACAAAGTTAAAAAAGAAATAAAGTTAAGCACATTTTTAGAGAACAATACTTCCAAACGAAAAAGGAAATAAAGTTAAGCGTGAGTATATACATAAATATACGAATAAATAAAGATCTTCCCAGTGAGCAAAACCGGAATAAGACTGGATATGAATCCATAGGTCAGTGGCCAGCTATTCATTCAAAGCAAACCACTACAATACGGTTTTCTTTTCAAGAGAGTGAAACCAGAAGATCGTCAATCGTCTATGCGACTAGTAATATCGGGTATGTCTTCTATAATCAATACCCCATCTGCATGACTGAGTATCTAAGACATGACTCAATAAGACCGGACCTGATATATAGACGGCGCCACAAATAAAAATCAATTTGATTTTTATGAAGTACTAACCTTCAAATGACACGTGACAAAATTTGGGACTAATCGGATTATTAGTTTACAAATTACAGTTATTTCAGTGAAGCTACTGTTGCAAAACAATGGAAAAATCTGAATTTCATGTCTTGATAAAGCATTGCTTTCTGGTGGGAAAAACACTGTTCAAGAAAAGCAGTGGCTTGATAACGGTTAAGAGGTGGTATGCTGACTTTAAACGCGGTCGTACAGACACAAATGATGCTAAACGCTCAGGTCGCCCCAAATCGGCAGTTGTCCCGAAAAACACGAAAAAATCCCCAAACTCTTTTTGGTCGATCGTAAATTGATGTTGCGTGAGATAGCAGAGGAGTTGAACATTGCATAAGGCAATGTATTCACCATTTTTCATGAACATTTGTCAATGAGAAAGTTGTGTTCAAAGTGTGTAAAGCGTTTGCTCACAGTCGATCAAAAACAACAACGCGTCGACGAATCAGAACGTTATTTGCAACTGTTTCAACGCAACAAGAAGGAGTTTTTGCATAAATATGTGACAATGGATAAAACATATATCCATCCCTTCACGCCGGAGTCAAATCGGCAGTCAGCTGAATGGACAGCATCAGGTAAAAGCCGTCAAAAGCGACGAAAGACGCAAACATTAGCAGACAAAGTTTTGGTCTCCGTATTTTGGGATGCGCAAGATATTTTGTTCATCGATTACCTTGAGAAAGAAAGAACCATCAATAGCAAATACTATATAACATTATTAATGCGTTTGAAGGAAGAAATCGCCAAAAACGGGTACAAAGGAAGAAGAAAAAGGTGATCATTCACCAAGACAACGCACCTTGTCACAAGTCGATCGCAACGATGGCAAAACTACATGAATTGCACTTCAAATTGCTTCCGCATCCAGCTTATTCTCCAGATCTGGCCTCCACAAACTAGGGAAATGCTGCAGGGAAAGAGAATTGAATCCAATGAAGAAGTGATATAGCGTATTTTGAGGTCAAGGACAAATCGTTTAAAAAAAAAAGGCATTGAATTATTAGAGTGACGTTGGAATCCGTCTATCGTCCTAGAAGGAGACTATGTTGATGAACGAAGTCGAATTTTGCCTGAAAGTTGTTGTTTTATTAGTTAGGCCCGAGATTTATTGAGTGATTTGTTATAATCTGCAAAATGGTTTTCAGATTTAACGTTGTTTCTGCTCGATGGAAAATTATATTGCAAACACGTCCTCATTTATTTACACTTTTTACATTCGGACTATTGTCCTTATTATAGTTGTTGCTCTTGTTATTTTCGCAATGTTTCGGCATTTATGATCCCCGACCATCATCAGGTATATATCGATCCGGGTAACTTAAACGAAATTCTAAATATAAACCTTTATTTAATATATGTAGGTAAACTGTTTTCATTCCATATATGTAGAGATATGTCTAGTTCTTATCTTTAGTATTTTTTTATAATTTACTGATCTGTTTCCTATGATTTATCATCCTTTGCAGGTTATTTAAAACCACAAAAAAACTTTGTTAGATAAGAATTTTTTAAGATAATAATGTTTTAGTGAGACAAGTCCTAATATTAGGTTGTCCCAAAAGTTCGTAAACACTTGCAAAAAATTGAAATTTTACTCGCCAAGTAATCTAAGGTTACCAGAAAACACCTGCAAAAAATTGAAATTTTACTCGCAAAAACAACAAAAATTATTGCTCAAAATAAAGACCATCATTTTCCAAGAGTTTCTGCCATCGATCTGCAAGCTTTCGGATCTGGTCAAAGTACCATTCAGCCGGCTTCGAATAAAAGAATTCTTGACACGCTTCCTCGGCTTAATCAAACGAGTCGAATCGGCGGCCCTTCAGAAAGTGTTGAATTCAGCGGAAAAGGCCGTAATCTGATGGAGCACAGTCAGGACTGTAGACTGGATGTGGCAGAATCTCAACGCCGTCCAGCTCTTCAAACTTGTCTTTGGTCTTCCTGGCGGTGTGTGGCTTGGCATTGTCCTGCTGCATCAAAGCGCACTTTCGGTTGATCAGAGCCGGGTACTTTTGCTTCAACTTTTCGTAGACCCGCTCAAATTGCTGACAGTAAAGTTCGGCACTGATGGCACGACCATTCGAAACCAACTCAAAATGCACGATTCCTTCAAAGTTATACATAACGCACAACATGACTTTCTTGCCGAATCGATCTTGTTTTGGAACCGACGGTGTCTCTTGCCCTTTCTGAACCCATCGCTTGTCTCGATTGTGCTGGACCAGATAGACCCATTTCGCATATGTTTACAAACTTTTGGGACTAATAATTAACCTATAGCTAGGGGGAGAAGAGATGGAATCATAACTTTCCCCAAGTGTATTTGCGCATTAGTGCATGTAACGAAATCGATTAGAATATCAGTCAGTCAGTTAAGTGTCATACGGGATACACGCTTTGGGCGATCATGTCTCGAAAGAGACATGACTAAGTGGGCAAAATATATTTTCCCGCAGTAGGATACTATTACTTTCTGAGGTCGACTCGTCGCCAACGAAGGTTATAGAACCCAGTCTGTTTTTTTTATATAATCCATATCCGGAGAGAAGAGACGGATTGATACTTTTCCCAGTTGTATGTGCGCGTAAGTGAATGCAACGAATTCAACTAGAATTTCTCATCTCGAGTCGATATCGCACATCTTACACAACGTACATCCTACCAGAGAGGAAATAGGTTCTCTGATTAATAATTTCGAATCTTTATCCATTATATGTGCGTTGTGGTGCAGTGGATATCGGTTTTGAACAACAAATCGGGGAGCCGAGTTCGAATTCCAGTTGAATTCCTTGCATTCACTTACGCACAAATACCCTTGGGGAAAGTATTATTAATCCCTTCCTTTCAGTTATGGGTCAAATAACAGGACAGATTGGGTTCTATAGTCTTGGTTGGCAACCTGTCTACCGCAGAAAGTAATGGCAACCTACTGAGGGGGTAATCTTCTGTTCAGTAAGTCATGTCTCTTTCGAGATATGATCGCCTAAGCGTGTATCACGTATGGCACTCAACTGACTGATTGGGTGTGTGTTGTTCTTGCATTCATTTGCGCACAAATACACGTGAGAATGGTATTGATCTGTCTCTTCCCTCCAGTTATGGGTTAAATCATAGGACAGATTAGGTTCTATAGCATTGGCTGGCAAACAGTTTACCGTAGAAAGTAATGACAACTTACTGCGGGGCAATCTTCTGCCCAGTTAGCCATGTCTCTTTCGAGATATTATCGACAAAAGAGTGTATCACGTATGACACTTAACTGACTCACTGGTCTATTATATCACTGGCACTTTTAAGCTTACAGAACCTGGTATTCCGAAGCAGTCACCCATCTAGGTACCAGTCAGGCTCGATAGTGTTTAATTATGTACGGGACCTGTATTTCAACCTAGTTTTAATATTGCCCGACCTGTTTCGTCTGAGTCCAAGTATACACAGCCGGGCCCCGAGATTGAACCCACAATTAATGTCACCAAATCCATGAACCAAAGCTTTAATCCTCTAAGATTTAGTCGGATTTAGATATGGTCAATCTACATTAATCTACTAAAGAATGGGTTCAATTCTGAATTACATGGAGGTTATGCAGATCGATATAATCTGATGATGGCGGAAGGGCTCATAGCGTGAAACGATGTGATGTCAACATCAAAAATAAAGACGGAAGTCCGTATGTAAATCATAATAACTCCTCATCTCAGAATTTCAGGCCGAATTATCCTCTTTTTTCCTCTTTTGCGATCACCGAAGTGAATTAAGTCAATGCCTAGATTGGTGACCACTTGGAAATACTAGATATGGTAAGTTTAGACGTGCGGGTGGTGTAGTGGATAATGGCTCGGAATTGTTAATCGGAGAGATTAATTCCAATTTAAGAGTAAGGTATTCTTAGGAAAGAAATGAATCCACTTCTTATATCCCCTCCCAGCTACGGGTTAATTAGTAAAACTTGTGTCACTAAACCATTATGATCTCAAAAAAAAAAAAAAGGAAAAGGAACAATTCCCACAACCTAAAAATATTTTCTTCTATAGTATTGTTCATAAGCAGTTCTCCTTTAAGATAACGCTTAACTCTAGACTTGAACAGATTAAGATTGTAGTGAAGGTGGCAGCATCCTCTTAGGAGTTATTTCCACAAAGTAAGAGTTAAGAAGCACAATTTATGAGGATATTTTTGTACTAGTGCTTAAGTGAATGCAGGGTATTCAACTGGAATTCGAACCCCGTTCACCGATTTCTCTTTCCGAGCCGATATCCACTGCACCACAACGCACATCCATCACTATACGCTTGCAGCACCTGGTATTCCCAAGCGATCACCCATCTAAATACTGACCAGGCTCAACGTTGCTTAACTTCGGTGATTGAGCGAGAACCGGTGTATTCAACGTGATAGGCCGTAAGCCTGCTACTATTTGAAGTAAAAGTAAAAACAATAAGATGAAAAAAATACTAGTCAATAGAAGTATAATTAATTAACAAGGTTTCATCAATGGGATTAGATAAAAATGTAAAACTACTATTCAGCCAGTCAGTTAGGTGCCGTACGCGATACAGGCTTGGGCAATCATGTCTCGAAAGAGTGGGAACAATAAAGACAAGATTGACTGGGCAGAAAATTTTCCCTGTTGTAGGTTGCCATTACTTATCACGGTAGACTGGTTGCCAAGCAAGTGTACAGAACCTAATCTGTCCTTCTATTTAACCCATAGTAGGAGGGAGAAGAGATGGAAAAACACCTTTCCCAAAGGTATTTGCGCGTATGTGAATGCAACAAAGTCAACTGGAATTCGAACTTGGCTCTCAGCTTTCTCGTTTCGAGCCGATATCTACTGCACCACAACACAAATTATAAACAGCACAATGGTATAAAGTACAGTGTTAATATTCTAAATTTACACGTTTTTTTTTCTTTCTATCCTTCATGCTGAAGGACGACTGCTTCTGTAGGCATCTAACACAGATCCCGTACTCATCATGGTTTTTGTCATTGTCTGGCGCACGAGGTCCATGAAGAATGTGCCGCCATCTCCGTCTTTACACCACGGACTACAACACTTCATAAATGGATGCTAGCTGATCTCACTCCTGAAGATTCAGGCCTTGTGTCATTCTGGGTTTCACTTGTCATTTTGAAAAAAATCAGGAATTGGCAATGAAATTCTACCGCTTTAGGAATTACAATATATTGTGTTTCAACCTGTCCTATATTATGGTAACGAATGCAGGACAATCTCATAAAAAATCAAGGAGAAACTTGAAGCAACCGAAACGTTGTTATACAGAAGGATGCTGAGGATACCATGGACCGAGCATGTAAGCAAAGGCTTGATTTTAGAGAGGATGGAAACGAACAAGAAATTTATACTTAACATCAGGTAAAGACAGCTGAAGTTTCTGGGACTCGCAGTGAGGAAAGAGGGTTTGGAGAATCTGATACTCATTGAAAAGATAGAGAGAAGTAGAGACGAGGGAAGCATCGCATCACGTAGTTGATTGGCTTGAGTAAATATATGAGAGAGCAGAGTTTGGGAGGAGTAGCAAGAGAAAGGCAGTTAAGAGCTACAAGGGATAGCGAGAGGTAGAAGGCCATGATCGCCTACGTTCTGAAGGGACACGGCACATAGAATAAGAAGAGTGTGGTGACATTGACTAAAGTTATAAGTAATTTTCTATAGGTCGTTTCTTTACGCACGCACACACTCACTCACTCACTCACCCACATTTTATTCATGGCAGAATTTTTGCATATCTAAACTTATTTATAAATGGAACTTTGTCTCTGTGTGTGTGTGTGTGTGTGTCCGTTACCTATAGAATCTGAAACGGATCAACCGATTTTCTTGAAAATTTACACAGTTGTACTATAAGCGTCTGCGAGTGTTCTCAGCTAGGTTTGTGTCGAGGTACCCCCGATCAATATCGAAAATCGATAAACTGTGTAAATTTTCAAGAAAATCGGTTCAGCCGTTTTGGAGTCTTTAGGTAACGGACACACACACACACAGACACACATTCATATACACACACACAGACAAAGTTCAATTTATGAATAGAAGTTTAGTTAGTCATAATTTTTTTTAATCATTTCACCCCAAGCAAGGCATTCCACTGCCACTATAGTGCAGGGGGTTACATAGGGGAAGGTGCTGAGAGAGCGATTAGATATAGGAAATGTCAGAAGGAGGGTGATAGACGATTAAGAAGGTACATAGGAAGAGTGTTTAAGAGAATGGGTGCGAGTTAGTGATTTAGGAGGTGTCTGTTGACCTTACATTTAAACTCCTGGTTATTGTAGCTGTCGTGGAAGCAAGTATGTGGAAGGGAATTCCACAGGAGGGAAGTGCGAGAAAAGAAGCTGTTCGAGTAGAAATTGCGATTACATTTTATCGGTTTCACTGTAAAAGGGAGGGACCTAGTTGCTAATCTAGTATCTCGTGCAAATTCATACCTAGGGGACAGCAGTGATCTAAGTTCATCGGAGTAGAAGCCGTGAAAGTATCTATAGAAGAGGCACAGGGAAGCCACGTCAGCCAAGTCGGTACTGATCAATTGTACTTGAAATTAGTTTCAGAAGAATGGTGATGCGAGAGAGAAAATGTTGTGTCTCCTTGACTAACCTAAAATTTAAAAATAGGTATTTGTTCTCGGACATCCGAAGTAGAAAGTCGTACGTATTCAAGCTCGTGGAAATCGCCATAAGATAATTACTAAACTTTACAACTTATTTCAGATAGCAAGCCCCTTGTGAACATTTTGCATATAAATAAATACATATGCGTATTTCAAGTGTTTTGATATAAAGACTTGTGTGGCTCATTGAACATTTTCATGTGTTTAGGTTGTAAATTATTTGTTTTGTAAATTAAATCCAATAATATATGTATTCGCGTGCAACAATGGTTTTTCTCATGACATCGTTTTTATTTTAACTATCTTCATACTCTGCTGTGTGGCTTCAAATAGGACTACTTCGAAAGAGATAAAATGCTGAATTGCTATGTGATATAATTTTCTTTTTATAGTAACAGCCGCGATATTTTTTAATCAACTATTATATAGTATTGCGCAAAAGTGAACCACTAAGAGAATATTTAAAATATTGTCTCTTTTTCCAGATAAGCAACAAATCTTAATTAAGTTATATACTCATTAAAAAGAAAGCTTTATTAAATGAATTAAAACTACTTTTGAGCATCTGGAAAAATGTTTAAAAAATATTTGCGGAAGTAAGTGGCCCTGACATTTAGTATTTGCTGACTCCTCATTTTTAGGTCACGATGTCGACCAGTCATTTTGTATAATTTTCAAATGTCTTTCTGCAGTAGCGAGGGTCAATATTTTAACTATTCTTTTTGGCAAAACTCCCACAATTGCTCGATATTCTCTTAGAGGTTCACTTAATTTTTCACAGCATTATATATATATATATATATATATATATATATATATATATAGAGAGAGAGAGAGAGAGAGAGAGAGATACTGAGAGAGTTTTAGTATCAAACATTTGTCATTCTAACTGAGCAGGTTCAGGCCGACTTCACTATATCTCCACCCTGATATCGAGCACTTTACGATAAAAACACCTACTGAAAAATAACAGGCTTGGAGCTAATAAAATTAAATCATAAATATACCTATTATCCTACCTCTGAAGCACGACTCGGTGTATCATGCACTACGAAATCATCAGGTGCATATTATGAGCTGGCCGTTTCTTCAAATGAATATTGTGTTTTGGTACTAGCGTCATTTAAGGTCGTTGCAAATTATAAATATGGGATGTCAATTTTTTAATTTATTCAATGTATGATTTTAATTTGGTTTATACCGAAACCTAAAAATGAAAGTAAAATAGTAGATGTAATATATATATATATATATATATATATATATATATATATATATATATATATATATGAGTTAAAGTATGCACATCAAATATGGATCAGAATCCGACAAGATGATAAGACAACGAATAAATAGGGAATGTATATCAATCTAACATGTTTCACTTTTATTAAAGCTTCCGTAGAGATTGAGAGAAAACAGAAAAAGAGACATAAACTCTGGTATTTTCAATTTTGTTTGTGTCAGTTTACATTGGTCATTCACGTATCAGTCAGTTAAGTGCCATACGTGAAACACGCTTGGGCGATCATGTCTTGAAAGAGACATGACTGACTGGGCAGAAGATTATCTTGCAGTAGGTTGCCATTGCTTTCTGCGGTAGACTGGTTGCCAGCCAAGGCTATAGAATCCAATCTGTCCCCTTATTTAACCCATAACTGGAGGGAAGAGACGGATTAATACCTTTCCCAAGGGTATTTGCGCGTAAGTGAATGCAAGGAATTCAGCTGGAATTCGAACTCGGCTCCCCGATTTGTCGTTTCGAGTCGATGTCCACTGCATCACAACGCACAGCTGCGACGTATTACATGCATTAAAACCGTATATAATTCCCTCAAAATGTATGTTTGTGAAGATTCTTGTATGTTTAAAAGGTCATCGGGTGATAATGTGTATTTGTAATTGTGTATGTGTGCCTGTCTAGTGAGAGTTCAAATGTATTCACCTTCTTCTTCTATGTACCTTGTCCGTTCAGGACGTAGGCGATCACGGGCTTTCACGTCACCCTATCCCTGGTAGCTTTTCGTACACTTTCTCCTGTAACATCTCGCAGCCGTCATCCACCCGCTCAGGCCCTTCAAATATGTTATCCGCTGCTTTCCTCTGTCTCTTTTCCCCTCTATCTGGCCTGTTAGTACCAGGTTCTCCAAGCCCTCCTCCCTCATTGCATGTCACAGGAACTTTAGTTGTCTCTTCCTGATGCTCAGAATTAATTTCCTTTTCGTTTCCATTTTTTCCAACAGCTCATCATTGCTCACATTCTCGGTCCGTGATATCCACAGCATCCTTCTGTAGAACCACATTTCAGTTGCTTCATTTTTTTCCTTCATCTTTGATGATATTGTCCAGCATCCACTGCAATATTGAAGAACTGACAACACATAGCAATCCAGTACTCTCTTCTTTTTTTCTAGTGAAAGTTTCCCGTCTCTTAATACGTTTCTCAACTTCTGGAACGCGTCTTTCGCCATGCCAATTCACCTTTGGATCTCTGTGTTGCACTTTCTGTCTTCTGTTAGAACACTCCCCAGTTATTTAAATTTTTGTACCTGCTTGATTTTAGTATCCCTCACTTGTATTTGGCATTTTGGGTTGCTCTTTTTGATGATGACCATGCATTCGGTTTTCTTGTAATTTATGTTTAATCTTTTCTTCTCTCTTTCCTTCGCTACGTCTGTCGGTAAAACCCTCAGTCTTAACACGGAGGCTTACATCCAGTGCCTTGAGAAGATAATGCTGCTCTGGGTCAAGAGAATAGGATGCTGGAAAATCTGCCTGGCGACAAGACTGTAACGTCAGGCAAGGGTTATGGCATCATTCACCAACGAGAAAACTGTCCAGAAGAGTTGCAGGAGATTCCGAAGGCATATTCAGGCTGTGTTTGGAATCAATGGCGCTTTAATTGGAAAATATTTATCTTTAGTCATGAGATGACAGTGTTATTTTCATCCATGATGCACTGTATATATTAGTCAATTCATCAGTACCTTCCTCTGTTAGAACACTCCCCAGTTATTTAAATTTTTGTACCTGCTTGATTATAGTATCCCTCATTTGTATTTGGCATTTTGGGTTGCTCTTTTTGCTGATGACCATGCATTCGGTTTTCTTGCACTTTATTTGTAATCCTTTTTTGTCACTCTCTTCAGCTATTTTCTGTAGGAGGTCATGTAGTTTCCTTTCCGTGTCTAGAATCAGCATTGTATCACCTGCGTATTTCATATTATTCAAATTGTGGCCTCCGATTACAAATCCTGGCATAACATCTAGGGTTCTCAAAATAGTCTCGCTGTACAAGTTGAATAGATCCGGTGAAAAGACCCATCCTTGTCTTACGCTCTTTTCTATCTTTGTATCTCTGCTGAAAATGTTTTTATAATGGTGTCTATGTATTTTCTCCTTATAATCGGAAACCTACCTTCCGAAAAAAAAAATTCATCGATTCTGGTTGAAATCGTAAACTTAGTTAATTGGTGATATTGATTTCACGGCAGATGCATCTTCAGAGATCTTGATCCCTTGACCATCGATTTACCAGTAGGCTAAACAAGCAAGCTTTTGTGGTCACCTGCTATTTGGTCCATGGGCCCATTAAAGTTTCCTTCGGACCAATCATTTCTTTTTTACTCTCCTTACCAACAGGTAATCGAATCTTCCTCATCGATTGATTACAGGTGATAAAGATCTCCACCTGGTTCCCGTTACTCGAAGTCGCGCCATGTAACTTGCATCATATCATATTACCTGAGATTTTTAGGGTATGTTGGTTTCGTTTACGGACAGGAAACACGAGACGCACACAGGTAGCCGAGTAAATCATAGAAGTTGATCTATCGTATCCAGAGCTGATGCAAGGGTCTTGTGACCTCCCCACCAAATTTATGTTCCGATCCCCCATCTACTTTATCTCAATTTTCATGAGGTAGTATTCATATAAAATACAAATTTTATTACAACCTAATTATGTACAATAGTAGATCATATGCAATATACGAGAACAATTTGACGAGAAATATCTAAACTTATTTAGAAATGGAAATTTGTCTGTGTGTATATGCGTGTTTGTGTGTGTGTGTGTGTCCGTTACCTATAGACTCCGAAACGGCTGAACAGATTTTCTTGAAAATTTACACAGTTGTACTATAAGCGTCTGTGAGTGTTCTTAGCTAGGTTTTGTGTCGAGGTACCCTCAATAAATATCGAAAATCGAAAAAATCGGGTTATAGAAGGCATAAGAAACGGTATTCAGAAGTTTCAAGGTTGCAGTTCTTACAATAGTGCAGGAAATCGATAATATATATATATATATATATATATATATATATATATATATATATATAAAAGGCAAGATGTTTGTGTGTGTGTCTGTTTATCTGACTGTATGTCTGTAATTTTTCAGCCCTGTTATTTTAGTTTTTGCTTCAGGTTCGGCTCTAAGTATGTATAATTGTAGTTCTTAGTCTCAGCCATGATACCATTTACTCAGAGGACTTATTTAGCCTTCAAAATTCAGTTTACGACGAAAAAAACTTATTTGATATCGATACCAGGAAATCAAAATTTGACTTACATCCATTCAGTCTACGGTTTCGCTTTAACTGGAAACAACTATTCCTTTTTAGTCTTTCGTGTCAACGTTCAAACAGTCTGAGCTCCAGGACAATGGATTAGTTTTAAAGCTTTCATTACACCCGAGCAACGCCGGGCTATACTGCTAGTTGAAAATAAATGCCATGTATCTACGGAGTACAATGGGTAAATTTTTGTATGTCAGTGTTACCTGCACAAAAATTAAAATAACACTGACATTTCATTTTAGCAGATATATTTACCAGACGTACGCATTTTTCAAAAAATACTAAAGAGTAAATTTATTTAATAAAGCCGTCATTGGCTTCAAATTCAGCCTCCATTCGACTTCAGAATCTTCGGCAGTTTTTTTTAACGGTTTCATTGTTTAAGTTTGGGAATGCTACTAGAATTTTTGTCGTGGGTTCATCTTTAGTGATACAAGGAGATCTGTTGGTCTTTGGTTCAACTGCGCTCCACACAAAAATCAAGGGAGTTTCAGTCTGGGGAGTTAGGTGTGGTAGCAGAAATTGTCTGTCGGCCATGACTAGGTTCTCTAGTGTGTGGCATGGTGCAGAGTCCGTCTACCTGATATAGGATCTTCCAGTAGCCACCTCTAGTCAAAGAGCAGCATTACCTCCTCAAGACACTTGATGTAGATTTCCGTGTTGAGTCTGAGGATCTGAGGGAAGATGAATGGAGCCATAACGTCGCCATCACTAGTGATCACACCAAACACCTTCGTAAGCACCATTAGATCCATTCAGCTTTTTTCCGAACCCTCTGTGCTGTCCTCAGATTGACACCCAAACACTCTGAAATGTTCGTGTTGGATCTTCCGGCATGAATGCCAAGCATGCTGTTTCCAAATTTCTAACGGAGAGTATTGTGTCATGGAACTATTTTTCTCACAGATGGTGTCCAACTGACCCTACTATACTGTGTAGTCGACAAAATAAAAAGCAAACAACAAAATATAAAATGGCGACAATTTACCCATCGCACCCTGTAAATAGCAATTAGAGGTATGTCATAATATATCATGACATCAACAATGTTTTGCGGCAAATTTTCAACATTAAATGTAACAAATTGTAATTCTTATTTGTATATATATATTTTTAAAATTAGCCTGAGTAAAATAAATTCACGGATTTGTAACAAACATTTTCCTTATTTTATCTATCGGTAGAGAAATGTTAGTTTTGACGCTGAGTTTTTGAAATCTGCGAAGATTTTTTAATATCTATATCTAAACTTATTTATAAATGAAACTTTGTCTGTGTTTGTGTGTCTGAGTGTGTGTGTGTCCGTTACCTATAGACTCAGAATCGGCTGAATCGATTTTCTTTAAAATTTACACAATTGTACAATAAACGTCTGCGAGTGTTCTTAGTTAGGTTTTGTGTCGAGGTACCCCGATAAATATCGAAAATCGATAATCGAAAAAATCGGGTTATAGAAGGAGTGGTCCGATTTTAATTAAATTTGATACACTCATAGACAAAGACATAAGAAACGATATTCAGAAATTTCAAGGTTGCAGTTCTTACAATAGTGCAGGAAATCCATAATATATATATATATATATATATATATATATATATAAAAGGCAAGATGTTTGTGTGTGTGTCTGTTTATCTGTCTGTATGTCCTTTATACAAATCCACAATTTTTATCTGATTCTCACTAAACTTCACACAAATATTCTTTAGACTGAGTCTGAGCTCCAGGACCATGGATTAGTTTTAAAGCTTTCATTACACCCGAGCAACGCCGGGCTATACTGCTAGTCTTTTAATAGTCAGTTGTGAGTAGATTAATGTGTAACGTATATAAATGTAGGTAGATAAACGACATAAAACTTATCTTGATAAGACACTGTAAAGAGGCTCTTCAAATCGAATAAGAGTTTTCTAACATCAGATATATTCGAACGAGCAAGTGAGAGAAAAGATAATGACGTATGAGTTGACGATTAAAATAAGAGCTGAGCTTCCAAACCATGTCGTTTTTTTTTGTTTTACTAAAGTTTACCTAATACCAAGGTCAAGAGGCACTCATGGTATAGTTAAGTTTGAGTTTTGTTTCATGGCATATCAACCCCTGTTATTTAAGGCCAAAAAGGCAGGGTTTTAAGGTATTTTTTAAATGGTCGGTTATAGTGAGAAGGTTGATTTAATCAGTTTGAGTTTGAGTTTGAGTTTTGTTTAATGGCATATCATCCTCTGTGGGTTATTTAATGCCAAAAAGGTGAAGTTTTAAGGTATTTTTTTAAATGGTCGGTTATAGTGAGAAGGTTGATTTAGTCAGATTTTGATGAAAAATTTTTGTTTTTATCATTTTTTATTTTAGAAAATACAAAATGTCTTTTAGTTTTGTATTAAAAAATGTTTTGCTGAGAATAATTTTTTCCCTTCAAAAATGCGTTATGGTAATAATAATTTATTGTTCAAAAATGTATATTTTTCTATAAAAGTCTTTTTTTTTTATAATTTCGTCGTTTTTGGACCCCAGTTTTGGGGATAACTATTTGCCCATAGCTGGGATCCTAACAGGTGCTGCCACTCCTGGTCAGGGTGGACCTGAGAACAACAGCAATTAAGGGGTGGTTCCATGCTCCTCACAACCTTTCAATCAGGGGCATTGCTGCCGGATGCACTCATGGTGGAGGTTTACTGAATGAAGGTGTCATATGAACTGACCATTGACATTGTTTTTTTTTTAATCATATCACCCCGATCAAGGCGGTAACGCCACTGATGTGCAGGGGGCTACATAGGAGTGAAAAGATTGGAAAAGAGAAAGCTGGAAACTACATCCTAAACAGGGAACAAGTTGTCAGGATGTACGTTGTGGTGCAGTGGATATCGGCTCGGAACGAGAAATCGGGGAGCCGAGTTCGAATTCCAGTTCAGTTCCTTGCATTCACTTTCACACAAATACCCTTGGGAATGGTATTAATCCGTCTCTTCACCCCGTTATGGGTTAAATATTAGGACAGATTGGGTTCTATAGCCTTGGCTAGCAACCAGTCTCCCACAGAAAGCAATGTCAACCTACTGCGTGATAATCTTCTGCCCAATCAGTCATGTCTCTTTCAGGACATGACCGTCCAAAGCGTGTATCACGTATGGCACTTAACTGACTGACTGAATAGTTGTCAAGAAAAAAGCACAGCAAAAATGT
>JBBBDQ010001561.1:1305000-1337500 GCA_037127315.1 Ascarosepion bandense
AATGAATTTTTAAAACGTCGGAATAAAAATTAAATATAAAGGCTCATTTTTTTTGTCGCGTTTGACACGTGTGATCTGATTTATGTGACATAATCTGGCAACCATCTTAGATCTTAGATGTTTTACGGAGTAAATGTAAACAATTGGCTCCATTTGCCAAAAAGTGCGTAAGATAAAAATTGCTGAACTTATACTCAAAAAAGTATGTGTCGACCTGGCTTCCCTGTAGATATGTGTTCCTAGAAAGTTTGAATGGCGTAGCTTAAAAAATGTAGGCGTGCATAGCTTACAGTCACACACAGACTCACAGATTGCCTTTCATATATATAGATTATATATATATAGTATTGAGTTATGATAATGTTTGGCGCCAAGATTGTCGTTTTTTTAGTGGTTTTACTGATAAGAGATATTTTGGCAAGCAGTTATTTTTATCGTAAAGTGCTTGATATCAAGGTAGAGATAGAGCAAGAAAACAATCCCCCCATGAGTGAGAGGATCATAATGGTACCCTCATGAAACTTCGAAGTCGGCATGAATCTGCTCAGTTAAAGTGACAAATTCTAAAACTATATATATATATATAATTCTAGGAGTGTACACGTATATTTATATATTTTTTAAATCGTTCATCTTTAAAAATTTCTGAAAAAGCTTGTTAAAGCGAAACATGTTGGATTAAAGATTTCTTTTTTACTTGTTCCTATTTTATTCATCTTGTCGGATTTCGATCCACACACACACACACACACACACACACACACACACACACACACACATATGCACACACACACACACACACACACACACACATATATATTTTTAATCATTTCACCCCGAGCAAGGCAGAAACACCACTGATGTACAGAAGGCTACATAAATGTAAAAAGATTAATTAGAAAAGAGTGAGGAGTACAAACTAGTTAGAAAGGAACAATAGAAAGCTGAGAAAGCAGGTGCGATGACAGATACATAGGTGGAGAGAAAGGGAAGGTTATACAGGGGTGGGGAGAGAGCTAGAGTCCGGTGGTTAGTAGATGAGTATTGACTTTGCATTTAAATTTCTGGAGGTTGTAGCCGTCAGGAAAGCAAGAATACGGGAGCGAGTTCCACAGACGGGAAGTGCGAGAGAAGAAGCTGCAGGAGTAGAATTGTCGTCTGCATTTGGCTAACCTGACTGTGAATGGGTGGGACCCAGTAGCCAGTCTGGTTGCACGAGTAAACACCTGTTGAGGAGGCATCTGTATATATTTTCTTCTTGTCACGCCCAGGGGGACTCTTATGTCTTAATGTAAGATACTCAATAGTCAGTCAGTTAAGTGTCATATGTGATACACGCTTGGGCGATCATGTCTCGAAAGAGACATGACTGACTGAGCAAAACATTTTCCCGAAGTAGTTTACCAATACTTTCTGCGACAGACTGGTTGCCGACCAAGGCTATAGAACCCAATCTGTCCTGTTTTTTAACCCTTAACTGGAGGAAAGAGGCAGATTAATACCTTTCCCATGGGTATTTGTGCGTAAGTGAATGCAATGAATTTCACTGAAATTCGAACTCAGCTCCCCGATTTCTCGTTCTGAGTCAATATCCAGTGCACCACAACAATTACAGGGTGGACTAAAATAGTCGTACAGTTTTTTCCCTATTTGTTTCGCGTTGTGACGGCCCAGAACCAGAGCTAACTTCACCGAACTGTATTTTTAGGAAGATGGAGCACCTGTCCCATTATAATTTGGCAGTAAAATACTATCTTATTCTTAACCGAACCTTTCGACAGTGTCGATTCGGAAGAAAGGGCAGCGTCGAATGGACACCACGTTCACTTGATATAACACCAATGCATTTCTTTTTTTTTCTTAGTCAGTTAAGTGCCATACGTGATACACGCTTTGGGCGATCATGTCTCTTTCGAGACATGACTGACTGGAGAGTAGATTATACCGCAGTAGGTTGCCATTTCGTTTTGCGGTAGACTGGTTGCCAGCCAAGACTATAGAATCCAATCTGTCCTATTATTTAACCCATAACTGGAGGGAAGAGACGGATTTATACCTTTCCCGATGGTATTTGTGCGTAAGTGAATGAGAGGAATTCAACTGGAATTCGAACTCGGCTCCCCGATTTCTCGTTCCGAGTCGATATTCACTGCACCATAACGCTCATCCCCATATTTTATTCTATTTTATTATTTATTTATTTTTTATTTATTAGAGTTTATGTATCACACATGGCGGTCTGATAAATAGCATGACAGATTGGGTTCTAAAGCCCTGGATGGAATTCAGCCTATTGTAGAAATGAACGGAAACCTACTTAAAAATTAGTATTTAAAATGATCTAGAAGTGGTAATTCAGTATTTGGCATTTGAAAGGCAAAAACTAAATTTTATTTATAAAATCGAAAAAATATCCCAGAAATTTTATACCGTGTCTGATCGAACCCAAAACTGGATCAATGATGAGGCCAATAATCTCTTAAAGTTTCATCTGAATCCATCCAGTGGATCTTGAGATATCTGGACCACGGACAGATAGATAGACAAACATACAAAGAAACAGACAAACGCGGTTGAATACAATATATTCGTCTTAAGACCGAGGTAATAACCAGTATCAGTATAATTTATTATAATAACCAAGGATATAAAATTAAACAAAATATGAAAATATGTGAAAAAAGCATTGGCCTATTTATCGTTGTTTCTCGGGGAAATCCCAAAGACCTCTTACGGAACCCTAGAGACATCTTGCAGAAACGCTAACGACCTCTTGTGGAAAACCTAGCGACCTCTTGCGGAATACTAGGGACATCTTGCAGAAAACCTAACGACCTCTTTCAGATCCCTACAGACATTTTGCGGAAACGCTAACGATCCCTTGTGGAAACCCTAACGGCCTCTTGCGGAATGTTATCGACCTCTTGTGGAAACCAAAGCTATCTCTTGCGGAACCCTACTGTTCCGGAGAACACCGGCTGAGAAACGCAGGCTTAGAAGAAATAAAAAAAGAAAATAACTCTTTGAGGATAACTCTATCTTACACCTACTCAGTTTGTTCAATGCCATGCGCGATACCCAGTTGAGAGATTATCTCTGTGTCATCCACATATCTTATATATATATAAAAGGCAAGATGTTTGTGTGTGTGCCTGTTTATCTGTCTGTATGGATTTATTTAGCTTTCAAAATTCAGTTTACGACGAAAAAAACTTATTAGATATCGATAATAGGAAATCAAAATTTGACTTGCATCAATTCATTTTTCTTTCAGTCTACGGTTTCGCTTTAACTGGAAATAACTATTGCTTTTTAGTCTTTCGTGCCAATGTCCAAAGAGTCTGAGCTCCAGAACCATAGATTAGATTTAACGCTTTCATTACACCCGAGCAACGCCGGGCTATACTGCTAGTATATATATAGAGGTGAATATGTTAGATCGTGATACATGTAATGACTCATTTTTTAGTAGGCTGTTGATACAGTCGTCTAACAAAGTAAGCACTTTAGTATATAAAATTTTTTTAAAATTATTCCTGACTCGTTTTTATCTTTCCAGATAATGTTTCTTTCAATATATTGTTACTCATAAATCCAATGCAAATGATTACAATGAAACAATGTCGAGTTATCTTTTTGTATGAATAGAAACCGAATCATTCTGTCTTATGCTGTTAAGATTTTGACCGTAACTAGCATTAAATAATCTCTACTCAATAACTTACTTAACGACGTCGTCGACATACAGATAAAATAAGTTTTAACAATATTTTGAAAACATCACGCAAGGCGTAATGTAAACAAAAATAAACAAACCATTAACTTAATCTATTGTAACCAGATACACACTAATTATGAACAGGATGAAAAAGCAATTAAAAACATAATTCGCCGATACATAAAACTCAACGATCCAAACAAATACCTAAGATTTATCATCCACTATAAAATGTTTAAAACGTCAAATCTAATTATTACCATCAACACAGAGCCTCAGAAATCTCTTCCTGTGTAAAAATAATATTGTCTATGAATTTTCACGCTCTCCACCTGGGAGATTTCATCTTCAACATTAATATTAACAAACAACAGTATTGAATACTGTTACGAGGATGCATTTCTATATAAAAATACTAATAAAGTCAACAAAAAGGTTAAAATATATAGGAAGGAATTCTACTGAGTCCTACTTGTTAATACAAAAAAGTTTTCATTCATAAAGTTATTGTAAAATAGAGAAATTAGAAATAGAAAGTTTGGAAGGTTCTAGATCATTCCAGTATAGATGATTCGATAAATATGCTAACTAGGTGCTTAGCCCCTATAAAAATAGATTTTTGAAAAGAGTTGTCAGTTGTACCAGGGGAATTTATGGCATTATCAACTCCGGCTTTGATTCGTGGATATTATATCCAGCCGAAAGAATCTCTATGAAAAGTTGCCGACAAACAAAACCCCAAAAAGGAGCTTCTGGAACTAAACTGGTAAACAGGATGTGAGACTATTTTAATTGACCAAACTAAAAATTATTCCTTATCTAAACTTATTTATAAATGGAACTTTGTCTCTGTGTGTGTGTGTCTGTGTGCATGTGTGTGTCCGTTACCTATAGACTCCAAAACGGCTGATCCGATTTTCTTGAAAATTTGCACAGTTGTACTATAGGCGTCTGCGAGTGTTCTTGGCTAGGTTTTGTGTCGAGGTACCCTCGATAAATATCGAAAATCGATAATCGAAAAAATCGGGTTGCAGGAGGAGTAGTCCGATTTTAATAAAATTTGATGCACTCATAGACAAAGACATAAGAAACGATATTCAGAAAAAACTTATTAGATATCGATACTAGGAAATCAAAATTTGACTTGCATCCATTAATTTTTCTTTCAGTCTACGGTTTCGCTTTAACTGTAAACAACTACTGCTTTTTAGTCTTTTGTGCCAATGTCCAAAGAGTCTGAGCTCCAGGACCATAGATTAGATTTAAAGCTTTAATTACACCCGAGCAACGCCGGGCTATACTGCTAGTATATATATATATATATAGAGGTGAATATGTTAGATCGTTATACATGTAATGACTTATTTTTTAGTTGGTTATGGATACAGTCGTCTAACAAAGTAAGCACTTTAGTGTATAAAAAAAAATTATTTAATTATTCCTGACTTGTTTGTCTTTCCAGATAATATTTCTTTCAATATATTGTTACTCATAAATCCAATGCAAATGATTACAATGAAACAATGTCGAGTAATCTTTTTGTATGAATAGAAACCGAATCATTCTGTCTCTGAAGCATTTCCAAATATCAAGGAGACTTTTGGTGATGGTTTTGTTGAAATCAGAATTGTTCAGAGTTGGTTTCAAAAGTTTTGTTCGTGAGATTATAGTCTTAACAATAAATCAAGGATAAGACCACGATCTGTTATCAGACATGATCAATTGAATGCTTTGGTTCATCAAAATCCGAGAACTACAGTCCGAAAATTTGCATCAGAACTCAAAACATCTCGCATAACTGTTTTTAAGCATTTGAAAGCAGTTGAAACAGTAAAAAAAAAACTGGATAGATTTGTTCTTCATGAACTGAATGAGACTAAAAAAAAGAAATCCTTGAGGTGTGCTCTCTGTTGTTTTCCTGACTAGAAAAAGAACCATTTTTGCATTGAATCATTACATGAGCTGAGAAATGTATACTCTTTCACAACAGTAAGGGAGTAGGCCAGTGGTTAGATGCAAGTGAATCACCAAAACAATACACAAAAACTTCATTCAGTTAAGTGCCATACGTGATACACGCTATGGGCGATCACGTCTCGAAAGAGACATAACTGACTGGGTAGAAAATTATCCCGCAGTAAGTTGCCATTGCTTTCTGTGGTAGACTGGTTGCTAGCCAAGGCTATAGAAACCAATCACTCCTGTTATTTAACCCATAGCTGGAGTAAAGAGACGGATGAATATATTTCCAAAGATTATTTGCACGTAAGTGAATGTAAGAAATTCAACTGGAATTCGAACTCGGCGCGCGATTTCTCGTTCCGAGCTGATATCCACTGCACAAAATCTTCATTGCACCCTAAAAAGTTAATGGTAATTGTATAGCGGGCTTTCAAAAGGATTATTCATTATTCATTTTTGTCTCATGGGAAAACAATAACAACAACCTCGTATTCTCGAGAAAAAAAAAGCAAACAAACAAAAACGAAAACATCCTACATTTATGAATAATAGGGATGGTCTAATTTTGTTGCACGGCCAACGCTTCATAGTCAACGGCCCAAAAGCTGAATTTTACCTCATCTATCATTTTCATACGCATTCTACGATAAGGAAGAGGTAACCGAATCATTTGAAATGTCTATCACTACAGAGAATGAGGATTTTTTTAAAGATGAGATCAAGAAATTAGAAGTACCTCGGTGAACAGTCATTCATTAATTCAACTAAATCAATCAATTATTTAACATTTCAGAAGCGTTTTGTTCAATTCCTATAAAGTGCGTCGTTTAATGTGAGACAACCTAATACTTGACTTACAAGCAATTGTTCGTGTTTGCTGTTAGAATGAGGCAATTCCTGGTGCGTCAATTGCGTTTTTATTTCTTTCTTACCTTAATGATAAATTAGTTTATTGAAGACACGCCGTATTCTCTCGTTTTTCCGTTCATTTGTCCATCTGATTTACTTCTCGTAACTGCTCTGCCTTAGATAATTTCTGAACGTCTGTAGCGACAATACGACGATACGACGATATACGGGCGTGCCTGTAAAATTCTCGACGGTCAGTGATCCACAACTGACTTCTATCACGATGTACCTGGAACTTCTCAGTGGGAATAAAAACTGGCTGGTTACATTTAATGCCTCGAAAAACTGTTGTAATGTGTCTATTACTGATATCCAATGCACAAAACCTCCACTGCACCCTAAAAAGTTAATGGTGGTATTTCAAGAGGATTATTCATTATTCATTTTTGTCTCATGGGAAAACAATAACAGCAACCTCGTATTCTGGAGAAATTGGGTGTATTCTCGAGATACTGAAAAAAAAAAATAAATAAATAAAAAAATAAACGAAAAAAAAATCGAAAACACCCTATTTAGGGATGAATATTAGGGATGGTCTAATTTTGTTGCACGACAACGCCCGGCCAACGCTTCTTAGTCAACTGTTCCAAAGCTGCATAGCCTAAATTATTAAACTTTGTCTCATCTTCCATTTTCATCCGTTTTCTACGATAAGGAAGTGGTAATTGAATCATTTGAAATGTCTATCAATACGAAGAATGAAGATTATTTTTAAAGATGCGATCAAGAAATTAGAAGTACCTCGGTGAAAAGTCATTCATTAATTCAACTAAATCAATCGTTTAACATTTCAGAAGCGTTTTGTTCAATAAAGTGCGTCGTTTAATGTGTGACAACCTAATACTTGACTTACAAGCAATCGTTCGTATTTGCTGTTAGAATGAGGCAATTCCTGGTGCGTCAATTGTGTTTTTATTTTATTCTAACCTCAATGATAAATTAGTTTATTGAAGACGCGCCGTATTCTCTCGTTCTTTCCGTTCATTTGTCTCTGATTTACTTTGCATAAATGCTCAGCCTAAGATCATTTGTAAACGTCTAAACCGACGATACGACGATATAAGGGCGTGCCTGTAAAATTCTTGACAATCAGTGATCCACAACTCACCTCTATTCCGATGTACCTCAAACGTCTCAGTGGGAATTAAAACTGGCTGGTTACATTTAATGTCTCGAAAAACTGTTGTAATGTGTCTATTACTCCGTTGAATTCAATCACTTTTAGGGTAAGTCCAGGTGTTCTACTACTGGTCAGTTGAACTAGGTAGATGTAACCGTAAGTTCTATTCTAATAGTTTCTTTACTCTCATTTCTCGCTTGTAGAAATCTTTTTCCAGTTTCTTGTTTCTCTGTCACCTACACCATTGAAACATTTAGATGCAACATCAGTCGCCATCTTCTGTCTCCCTAAACTCCACGGTTTGAAATTTAGTTTTCTTTCTCTTAAATAGGTTGCCACCTAAGGTGAGAGTGTCAAGTTTACCCTGCTATTTAACACTGATTAGTACACCTAAAGTGTCTATAAATTAATTGAATTCAGTCACTGTTAAAGTATATCCAGTTGCAGATTACTACTGTATATTCTCAGGTGACCGTTAAATACAGCTTTTGCCGTCTCGGTTATTATCACTGAGGTTGAATGAGGCATAAGGCCATTTTTAATTGTGGGATATCCGAGCCCTTCAGCTTAGTAAAAAATATCCTGTAGTCCCTACGTAAGGCGGAGTCGCGCACCGGTCTATTCTTCCCCCAGATGAGACTCTGCCCTTCGGCTGAACTTCGTGTGGGTTCCACTCCGCCCGGAGGCAGAGAGCCTGACGAAGGTAAGCAACGTTTGCTGTCTTCTCTTGTTCCCCGTGCGGGCGAGTCCACCTCGTCGCTCGGGATTTAACAAAAACAATCCAAGTGGAACACTTACATACAATCCATCGCTAAAGATTCAGTTAAAATGCTTGGCTTCTTGTACCGCGCCGAGACCAGACTGAAAAGGAGTACCTTTGTCATATTTAGGCGGGTGCTGCCCACTCCTCACTTTCCAGTCTTGATAGAGTTCTAAAGCGTCTCCATGTCCTTGTGGGTGACAAATTATTGTCCATCCTCCAGCCTCTCCTTCACAGGCAGGATGTGGTGAGACTCTAACTGCTCTTTCGTTATTTCCATGGGAAGTGCTCGGACGAACTATATTACTTGGTTCCGCCATGTCTAACCTTTACGGCAAGAACCCCTGTTGTATGTTGGAATGAAGAGATACACAGTGAAATGTAGATAAACTACTTTATTAACAGAGTAGTACAACCAAGAGGTATAGACATTATTTACAGTTACTCGCAGTAGTATGCGTTACTTTACGAGGTCCTTGATAATGAAAACTCCCGTGCTAAGCACACATTGTCTTTTATACATTCAGGCCACCGGATGTCACATGGTACGAGCCACGACACAGCAATCCCCATGCCACTTAGCAAACTACCTACATTCTCTCCGTATTCCATCGGAGAGAAGTAAGAACAGCTTCTTCCTACAAACCATTGCTCCTAGGAAGAGACTCCCAAGAGGATGTTTCCCCGATCACTATAATCTTAACCTGTTCAGTTCTAGAGTCAATCGTTATCTGTGGAACAGACTCCCAAGAGGATGTTTCCCCGATCACCATACTCTTAACCTGTTCAATTCTAGAGTCAATCGTTATCTGTGGAACAGACTCCCAAAAGGATGTTTCCCCGATCACTATAAACTTAACCTGTCAAATTCTAGAGTCAGTCGTTATCTGTGGAACATACTCCCAAGAGGATGTTTCCCCGATCACCATAATCTTAACCTGTTCAATTCTAGAGTCAATCGTTATCTGTGGAACAGACTCCCAAGAGGATCTTTCCCCCCATCATTATAATCTTAACCTGTTCAATTCTCGAGTCAGTCGTTATTTGTGGAACAGACTCCCAAGAGGATCTTTCCCCCATAACTATAATTTTAACCTGTTCAAATCTAGAGTCAATCGTTATGTGTGGGACAGACTCCCAAGAGGATGTTTCCCCCATCACGATACTCTTAAGCTGTTCATGTCTAGAGTCAGTCGTTATCTGTGGGACAGTCTTCCAAGCGGATGTTTCCCCGATCACTATAATCTTAACCTGTTCAATTCTAGAGTCAATCGTTATCTGTGGAACAGACTCCCAAGAGGATATTTCCCCCATCACTATAATCTTAACCTGTTCAAGTCTAGAGTCAATCGTTATCTGTGGAACAAACTCCCAAGAGGATATTTCCCCCATCACTATAATCTTAACTCGGACTTACACTTCTATTTGTTAAGTATTAACACTCTTACTTTCTATATATGCTCTGTTATTCTAATACACTGTTTGAACCTCCCTTCTTGTTTCAGTGTCTTTCTTCCTGGCCCCAACAAGCCACAACAACTTGGCGACTAAGCTTTCGCCACAACAGGAAGGCCAACCGCACTTTTCCTATCCTCACTAAACCGGTTGTTTCGTGTACCTCCTGAAGACATCCGTACAAAAAGGTACTGCTGATAGGGATAAATAGCCTTCTACATCACTTATTAAACTCGATTTTGGTAAACTTATTTAACATATATGTATACATATTTCACGGCTTGATCATATTTACTATTAAGACTCATCTCCGGTCTTTTGAACAGGTGTAGAGGTTTATCCCTTCTTTAGGATTTAGGATTGCGTTTCCGGTTGCTTCTAGCTAACTGGGTCCCCCTCTTCATGAATTTACTCGAGCTACTAGACTAGCATTTAGGTCCCACCCTTTTGCATTGAAACAAATCAAATGTAGCCGCATCTTCTAATCTACTAGCTTCTTTTCTCGTGCTTTTCGCCTGTGGAATTCCCTTCCGTATACTTGCTTCCCTGACAGCTACAATCTCCAGGAATTAAATGTAAGGTCAATTGTCATTTCCTTTCCCTCTGACTCGCATCCTTTCCCTCATGTTTTTTTCGTTCACTCCCCCTCTCATTAAATAAGTATTCTCATACTTCTCTTACTCATTCTCTGACATTCGCTCTAACTTGTTCCTCTCTCTTATCACTTTTCTTTTACGTAATCTCCTGAACAACAGTGGCAGTAAAACTGCCTTGCTTCGGGTGAAATAATATATATATATATATATATATATATATATATATATATAGAGAGAGAGAGAGAGAGAGTCATCAACAGACAATTCTGTTTCGCTGTATCATAGCTCACCAGTACGATTCAGTCAGTTAAGTGCCATACGTGATACACGCTTGAACGATCATATCTCGAATGAGACATGACTGACTGGGCAGAAGATTATCCCGCAGTAGGTTGCCATTGCTTTCTGCGGTAGACTGGGTGCCAGCCAACGCTATAGAACCCAATCTGTCCTGTTATTTAACCCATAACTGGAAGGAAGAGACGGATTAATACCTTTCCCAACAAGGGTAGGACTTGGGGACCCTGCCCTTAAAAACAAAATCCCAATGAATCTTGATACTCGAAAAGAAAAAGTATTACTAGACACAAAAACTTATATAAAACAACAATAAATTGTTGAAGAAAAAAGGTATTACCAGCAATAAATAAATAAAATTAGTTGGCAATAAATGTATTTGCGCGTAAGTGAATGCAATGAATTCAAATGGAATTCGAACTCAGCTCATTCAACTGGAATTCAAACTCGGCTCTCGCAGTCGCAGTCGCAGTTGGCAAGACGACAGGCGCGCAGCGACGTCGTTTTTGCTTTCGGAGAGGAAAACTAAAAATTAACTATGGTGCTGAAAAACAGAAAAAAAATCTTTTCGAAGAGTGCTGGATTGCTAAGTGATATCCATCCTTTTAATATGACAATTAATGCTGGACAATCTTACCACCGATGAAGAGAAAACTCGAGGTAACGGGGAATGTAGTTCTACAGGGGTATACTGAGAGTTCCACTGACTAATAAAAAATTCCAGGAAACCGTGTAAGCGGTTCTTTTTCTTCTATGTGCCCACTCCTTTCAGGACGTAGGCGATCATGGCTTTCCACGTCTCTCTATTCGTGGTGGCTCTTAGCATGCCTTCTCCTGTTACACCATGCAATCCTCGTTTCAACATCCACTTGATCAGGTCCTTCAAATATGTTATCCGCTGCTTTCTTCTGTCTCTTTTTCCTTCTATCTGGCCTGTTAGTATCAGGTTCTCCAAGCCCTCCTTCCTCATTGCATGTCCCAGGAACTTCAGCTATCTCTTCCTGATGCTCAGTATTAATTTCCTTTTTGTTTCCATCATTTCCAAGACCTCATCATTGCTCACATGCTTGATCCATGATATTCGCAGCATCCTTCTGTACAATCACATTTCAGTTGCTTCAAGTTTTTTCTTCATCTTTGATGATATTGTCCAGGATTCACTGCCATATTGAAGAATTGACAACACATAGCTATCCAGTACTCTCTTCTTTGTTTCTAGTGAAATTGTCCTGTTTCTTAATACTTTCCTCAACTTCTGGAATGCTTTCTTCGCCATGCCAATTCGCCTTCGGATCTCTGTGTCGCACTTTCCGTCTTCTGTTAGAAAACTTCTCAGGTATTTAAATTTTTGTACTTGCTTGATTTTAGTATCCCCGATCTGGAAGCGGTTAAGAAGGCTAATTAAAAATGACTTAAGAAAGAATACTTATAATCAGAATCAGGAAGAAATAGCTTAAATACCTTGAGTGCATATTGAGGAAGGAAAGCTTGGAAAAGTTAACACTCATAGGGCAAGAGAGATACAGAAGACAACTACCCTTTTTTTAATATCAGCCCATGTAAGGCAGTAAAAGCCACTAAGACACAAGAATGTTAGTTGGTTTGTTTTATGGCATATCAACCCCTGCGGGTCATTTATTGCCAACTAATTTTATTTATTTATTTATTTATTGCTGGTAATACCTTTTTTCTTCAACAATTTATTGTTGTTTTTATATAAGTTTTTGTGTCTAGTAATACTTTTTCTTTTCGAGTATCAAGATTCATTGGGATTTTGTTTTTAAGGGCAGGGTCCCCAAGTCCTACCCTTGTTATTTAACCCATAACTGGAGGGAAAGGCGGATTAATACCTTTTCCAATGGTACCAGTGCTTAAGTGAATGCAGGCTATTCAACTGAAATTCGAACTCGGCTCACCGATTTCTTTTTCAGAGCCGATATCCACTGCACCACAACACACATCCGTCACTAAACGCTTACAGCACCTGGTATTCCCAAGCGATCACCCATCTAAGTACTGACCAGGCTCAACGTTGCTTAACTTCGGTGATCGAGCGAGAACCGGTGTATTCAACGTGATATGGCCGTAACTCCACAAGAATGTTACTTAAGAAAAAAGAGAAACATTATTAAGGAACGTGAACAATAGAAGAATCAATAGATTACGATTGACATAACGTTAGAATTTTTGAAGATCAAAGTTGGCAGTTAATTATGGAGCCGGAAGTGAATTCCAAAAGCGAGATAAAGAAACTGTTAGCATAGAACTTACAGTCACATCAATTTCTGAACTGATGAGACCATGCTGCCAATCTAGTCCTGCGCTTAAATTCATGAAGTTTAGGTACCTTAGTGAGAAGGATTCTCCGAACAATTACCATGAAAGTATTTTTTAGAAAAGGCACAGGGAAGCTACATTACGGCGGTGGGAAAGTGACTAAAGCCGAGAATCCAAATCGGAACTTATAATATTGCTGATTCTTCTTTGGTTTTAATCAAGAATCTCTGGATATACTGCAGGAGAACCGGGTCATATGTGGTTGCAATATTCTAGGCATGGACGAATGGTAGACTTACAGATATATAAGTCAGTCAGTTAAGTGCCATACGTGAAACACGCTTGAGCGATCATGTCTCGAAACAGACATGACTGACTAAGCAGAAGATTATCCCGCAGCAGGTTGCCATTGCTTTCTGCGGTAGAGTGGCTGCCAGCGAAAGCTATAGAACCCAATCTGTCCTATTATTTAACCCATAACTGGAAGGAAGAGACGGATTGATACCTTTCAAAAGGGTATTTGCGCGTAAGTGAATGCAATGAATTCAACTGGAATTTGAACTCGGCCCCCTGATTTCTCGTTCCGAGCCGATATCCATTGCACCAAAACGCACATCCAGATATGTAAGAGAGAAGCAATAAAGAAAAATTGTCTAGAACGACACTATGAATCAAATGTCTTAGCAGTTGACCTATCGATGGATTCAATATTATTCCATTTCCATATCATATCTGCTGAAAATATTAACTCGAGAAAGCGAAACGAAGTAATCTCCTGGAGCTGCTATGAAGGTCGGTTCTCTGTGCAGGGCCCGGAAATTTTTCCCGTCTGAATCTATCCTGCACATATATAAATCTACCATCCGCCCGTGTATTGAATACTGCTGCCACATCTGGTCGGGTGCCCCTGCTACTCTCCTCGGGCTTCTTGCCAAAATACAACGGAGAATCTGTAACATGATCGATCCTGTCTTGGCGGACCGGCTGCAACCACTCTATCACCGGCGTGACGTGGCTTCCCTGTGCTTCTTCTACAAGTACTTTCACGGCTTCTGCTCCGATGAACTTAGGTCATTGGTGCTGCCTAGGTACGAATTTACACGAGATACTAGATTAGCAACAAGGTCCCACCCTTTTACAGTGAAAGAGATAATATGTAACTGTAATTTCTACTCCAAGAGCTTCTTTTCTCGCGCTTCCCGCCAGTGGAATTCCCTTCCACATGTCTGCTTCCCCGACGGCTACAATCTCCAGGAGTTTAAATGTAAGGTCAATAGACACCTCCTAACACACTAACTTGCATCTATTCTCTCAAACACTCTCGCCATCTAACTAACCCTCATTCTCGGTACCTTTACCCGTCTATCACCCTCCTTCTGAGATTTCCTATATCTAACCATCCTATTCTCGTCACTTCCCCGACCCTATGTAACCCTCTGCGCAACAGCGGCAGTGGAATGCCTTGCTCGGGGTGAAATGATTAAAAAAAATGGTTATCATCAGCCATGATGATGGAAAACAGATTGAGTTGATTGATGATTGATAGAGGACAGTTTCATTTTGAAAGCGTTAAAATTAACAAACCATTCGAAAACATTAGTCCAAGAAAGCACAGCAAATCATTCTCTTGGAGGTTAGCATCAGCCATACTGAGGGAAGACAGAAAGGGTTCTCTTAAAATTTAATACAAAGCAGTTTAGTTTTTCAAACTTTAAAATTAACAAGTCGTTATTTTTCCCAATTGACAACAGACTATAATTAATCTTTAATCAGATCAGCTGTCAATTTGACTTTATCAGATTTCCTATTAAGACTACTATTACTTGATCAGATTTACTATTAAGACTCATCTCCGGTCTTTTGAACAGGTGTAGAGGTTTATCCCTTCTTTCTTATTTAGGATTGCGTTTCGGGTTGCTTTTAAAGACAACTCTGTACTTCTAACGCCTCCACCTGATCCCTAAATTGTATTCGTTAATTAAATCTTGACTTGGTGGAATCCAAAATAAATTGTCTATCTTTCTTGTTATTTTGCCCTTTCTTACGCTAATACAACTCGACGCCCTAACCTCTACCTTGGGTAGCCCTTGAGCCTTGTATTGTATATACAATATAATCTTTCCACTTCATGTCAGCAGAAAACTTTAATCCTGGAAGGTGCAATGCCTTACTCTCCTGGAGGTTAGCATCAACTATACCGATGGAAGATAATTAACAGAGACTAGTTAGATTTTAGAGACGTTAAAATTAAGAAACCATTTGAAAACATTAACCCAAGAAAGCTTAAAAGGAAACTCCCGTGGTTCTGGTGATGAATTCGTTCGTAAACTGGTGGCGCCCAACGCACTCACTGGTTGGAGGAAGCGCCGAGGTGGTCAACTTAAGACGTGGCTCGCTACTGTCAAAGCAGACATGGAGCTCATGTCCTGTCCTCGCGTTTTTGGTGTCCAACGATGGAACCGCGAATGGCTAGATCATGCCGCCGATTCTGCTGCCGATCGACGAGGGTGGAAGGCTTTGACGCGCGATGCGGTTAACTTCACTTGAGCCGGCTCTCGATGTTTTTTAATTTTTTTTTTTTTAGATTAACAACTAATGTTAGCCGGGAATGGTAGGCCGGGAGGGCGCAACGAGACACTCTCCTGAAGGTTTGCATCTACCTTGCTGATGGTAACCAGAAAGAATTCTTTCAGATGATTATTAAAGAGCAGTTTTGTTTCGGAGGTGTTAAAATTAGCATGCCACTTTTTACTCCAGTTATCAAGTGTAGGTCGTTTTTTTTACAAGGTAACCAAAAAAGTTTTGTCTATTTTTTGATTAGTCATTGAATGAAGTTTAAATATTTACGAAATGCGTGTAGCAATTGTTTTCAAATTCGGACAGCCGGAAATAGGAAATCAGATGTTATGAAAAAAACACGCACACCGTGCCCGACCATCAGTTATAAGCCGAACAACTGTGAGAAAAATGGAAGTGTTTGGAGATCTCGTTCGAAGCTGTTTGCTTTACGACTTCAAAGTGGGCTTAGCAGCTGCATCAAGTCGCCGCATATGTCAAGCGTTTGGGGATAGTGCTGTGGATGAACATACTGCAAGGCGTTGGTTTCAAAAATTCAAGTCGGGAGATTTATCTCTCCATGATGAGCCTCGCAGTGGACGACCACAGGTCTTGAATGACGGAGTCCTGAAGGCGACTATTGCAGAGAACAATAGTCTAACGAGTGGTGAACTTGCAAGAAAGTTCAACGTTTCCGTTGAAACAGTTAAACTTCACTTGCACTGCCTAGGTAAGACGTACAAACTGAGCAAGTAGGTTCCACAAACGCTGTTGGAGGTCCACAAGGGACAACAAGTGGCAGCCTGCGTATCTCTGCTTTCTCGCCACGTACCGCATCCTTATTCAATCGAGTGCTTACCAGTGATGAAAAGTGGGTTCTGTACGAAACTCCCAAGCGTTTCAGACATTGGTTGTCTCCTCAGAATGTTGTCCCTCACACAACAAGACCGCCTATGCACCCACGCAAGATTATGCTCTGTGTCTGGTGGACATATCGTGAAGTGGTTCATTATAAACTGATATCAACGGGCCAAACGGTCACTGGAGACCTATACTCGCAGCAATTGAAACGTGTGCAACAGGCATTGCGCCAGAAGGAGCTAGCACTGGTGAATTGCAAAGTTCCGCCGGGCCGCATGTCGCGCGAGTTGTCAGGGATACCATACAGCAACTTGGGTGGGAGACTTTATGCCATCCACCTAATTCACCTGATCCTGCGCTATCCGATTACGACCTCTTTCACTCCCTGGATAATCATCTACGTGGGAAATCCTTCACCAATGAAGCAGACTTGCGCAAAGCCCTCACGGACTTCTTGGCGTCAAAACCACCCCGAGTTTTACCGCAAGGGCATTGAACAGCTGGAGACACGTTGGCAGAAGGTGCCGGATGCCGATGGCGATTACTTCGAAGACTAAATATAAGTTACACATACATTTTTTTTTTTTTAAACGGACATAACTTTTTTTGGTTAATCTTGTATATCAGACGCACCTGACGAGCATTTTTGAATGGACAGCGGACGAAGGGTGGGAACATTAGCAAAAGGCGAAGTGAAACGTAAATTCAGAATATATTGGACAGATGATAAATTCTAGAAATTAGTATAAATATTAATTTCTAGATACTGGCGAAATGATAAATTCTAGACCCGTGCAAACATCGAATTTCTTGATCCTGGCGAAATGATACATACTTGATCTTAACATTACACGAAATTTTACATCCGGGCTAAATGATAAATTCAAGATTCGAGCCAAAATCTAATTTCTAAATATTGGAGAAAGGCTAAATAATGGATATTGATTTTATACTAAATTCTAGATTGCGGCTAGAAGATAATCAGTAAATCTGAGTTAAAAACTAAATTCTAGATTCCGGCTAAATGATAAACTCTAGATATTAGTTTCATACTGAATTTTAGATGCGGGCTAAATGATAGAGTTTACACCTGAGCTGGAAACTAAATTCTAGATCATGGCTGAATGATAAATTCTAGATCTTAGCCAAAAACTAAATACTACATACCGGCTAAATGAAAAACTCTAAATCTTAACTGAAAGGTAAATTCTAGATCCTGGCTAAATGATAAATTCTAGATCTGAACTGAAAGTTAAATTTATATACTGGCTAAATGATAAATTCTAGATCCGAGATAAAAACTAAATACTAGATCTTGGTTAAGTGATAAATTATAGAACAAAACTTTAAACTAAATTCTCAATACTGGCTAAATTATTAATTCTCGATTCTGGCTAAATAATAAACTCTAGATATTAGTTTTACACTGAATTTTAGATGCGGGCTAAATGATAGATTTTACATCTGAGCTACTAAGGACGAACGGCGTAGAAAATATTGGAGAGTCATGATGATCCATGATGTAAAGGGGCGATTTGCGGGAAGAAGAATAATCGGACATGCGGGAATAATTTTGCGTTTTACTTATTTCTTTTAAGAAAATTTAAAATCTTTATTTAAGACATCCATTGCCAACCACGCGATATCTCTTCGTTATCATGTTTTATCATAACACCGACGATGAGTTATCTCGGCCTTAGCATTATCTATGCATTTTTTCCGGGCACCAACAACGATTTTATTCGCGGTAAAATTCGTATATTCCATTAATCGGCTAACAACTGGGTTTTGGAAATATGTTTTAAACTTTAAATATTTCAGTCGTTAACAACAATAGTCAATAATTAGCTTACGATATCAAGATGCAGACGGGTGTTTCCGCTGAGGTCTGTGAGACAATTTAAGAAATGTAGATCATGGTTAAATGATAAATTCTAGATCAGAGCTAAAACCTAATTTCCCTATTCTAGACAAATGATAAATTCTAGATCCTAGCTGAAAACTAATTTCCCTATTCTAGACAAATGATAAATTCTAGATCCTAGCTGAAAACTAATTTCCCTATTCTAGACAAATGATAAATTCTAGATCCTAGCTGAAAACTAATTTCCCTATTCTAGACAAATGATAAATTCTAGATCCTAGCTGGAAACTATTTTCCCTATTCTAGACAAATGATAAATTCTAGATCCTAGCTGAAAACTAATTTCCCTATTCTAGAAAAATGATAAATTCTAGATCCTAGCTGAAAACTAATTTCCCTATTCTAGACAAATGATAAATTCTAGATCCTAGCTGAAAACTAATTTCCTTATTCTAGACAAATGATAAATTCTAGATCCTAGCTGAAAACTAATTTCCCTATTCTAGACAAATGATAAATTCTAGATCCTAGCTGAAAACTAATTTCCCTATTCTAGAAAAATGATAAATTCTAGATCCTAGCTGAAAACTAATTTTCCTATTCTAGACAAATGATAAATTCTAGATCCGAACTAAAACCTAATTTCCCTATTCTAGACAAATCATAAATTCTAAATCCTAGCTGAAAACTAATTTATAGATCATGGCTAAATTACACATGCCATATCTGAACTTTATACTAATTTCTAGATCTCATGATGAATTCTAAAACAAAATTGAAAACGAAATCCTCGATATTGGCTAAATGAAAAATTCTAGATCCGAGCCAAAAACAATTTCTAGGTACTGGCGAAATGCTAAATGCTAGATGTTAATTTTATACTAAATTCTACATCATGGCTAAATGGTAAACTCTAGATCTAAGCTAAAAACTAAATTCTATATCCTGGCTAAATAAAAAATATAAATTCAAGCCAAAAACAATCTCTAGGTAGTGCCGAAATGCCAAATGCTGGATCTTAATTTTATGCTAAATTCTAGATCACAGCTAAATAATAAACTCTAAATCTGGGCTAAAAAGTAAATTCTACATCCCCGTTAAATGATAAATTCTAAATACTAACCAAAAAGTAAATTCTACATCCCCGTTAAATGATAAATTCTAAATACTAACCAAAAACTAATTTCTACATCCCCGTTAAATGATAAATTCTAAATACTAACCAAAAAGTAAATTCTACATCCCCGTTAAATGATAAATTCTAAATACTAACCAAAAAGTAATTTCTACTTCCTATCTAAATGATGAACTCTGGATCTAAGCTAAAATCTAATTTCTAGATCCTGGCAAAATAAAAAAAATTCCAGAACTAAAATGAAAACTAAATTCTCGATATTAGCTAAATGATGAAGTCTAGAACCTAGTCAAAAGCTAATTTCTGGTGAAATGCTAGATGCCAGATATTAATTTTATACTAAATTCCACATGCCGGCTCAATGATAATTTTTACACACAAGCTGAAAACTAAATTCTAGATTCTGGCAAAATTATTCCAAATTAAATTATATACTTTGCCTATATGATAATGTCTAGATCCAAGCTCAAAACAAATTTATAGATCCCGACTAAATGATAAACTCTAGATCCGAGCTAAAAACTAAATTATAGATCTTGACTCAATAATAAGTTTTAGATCAGAGCTAAAAGCAAATCTCTAGATCCTGTCTAACTGATACATGTTAGATCTTAACATTCTATTAAATTCGAAATTAATTTTATACTAAATTCTAGATTTTTTTTTTTAATCATCTCACCCCAAGCAAGGCATTCCACTGCTACTATTGCGCATGGGGCTACGTAGGGGAAGGTAAAGAGAAGGAGTGGTTAGACATAGGGAATGTCAGGAGGAAGGTGACAGATGAGTAAGGATAGCGAGGATGAGGGTTGGGCAGATGGGAAGAGTGTTTGATAGAATGGGAGCAGGTTAGTGTGTTAGGAGGTGTCTATTGACCTTACATTTAAACTCCTGGAGATTGTAGCCGTCGGGGAAGTAATCGTGTGGAAGAGAATTCCACAGTCGGGAAGTGCGAGGAAAGAAACTGTTGGAGTAGAAGTTACGGCTGCATTTTATCGGTTTCACTGTAAAAGGGTGGGATCTAGTTGCTAATCTAGTATCTCGATGTAGGTTAAATGATAAATTTTACATCCGAGCTGAAAACCAAGTTCAAGATTCTGACAAAATGATCAACTCTCTATCTGAGCAACAAATTAAATTATATATCCTGGCAATATGATAAATTTTAAATCCGATTTAAAAACAAATTTCTAGAACCTGGCGAAATGATAAATTCTAGAACAAAACTGAGAACTAGTTTCTCGATATTTGTTAAATGATAAATTCTAAATATTAACCAAAAAGTAATTTCTACATCCTGGCTAAATGATGAACTCTGGGTCTAAGCTAAAATCTAATTTCTATAGCCTGGCAAAATAAAAAAAAATCCCAGATCAAAAATGAAAACTAAAATCTCGATATTAGCTAAATGAAGAAGTCTAGATTCTAGTCAAAAACCAATTTCTGGTGAAATGCTAGATGCCAGATATTAATTTTATACTAAATTCTAGATCCCGATTAAGTGATAAACTTTAGATCTGACTTAAAACTAATTTCTAGATCATGGCTAAATGATACCTGTCAGACCTTAACTTTTTACTAAATTCTAGATTTAAGCTAAATTATAAATTCTAGAATAAAAGTGAAAAATAAATTCTCGTTATTGAATAAATGATAAATTCTAGATCAGAGTCAAAAACTAATTTCTAGGGACTTTCGAAATGCTAAATACCAGATATCAATTTTATTCTAAATTCTAGATAACGGGGAAATGATGAATTATAGATTCAAGCTGAAAAACTAAGTCCTACACTTTGAATAATAAATAATAAATCAGAAGTGAAACGTAAATTCACAATATTGGACAGATGATAAATTCTAGAAACTAGTATAAATATTAATTTCTAGATACTGGCGAAATAATAAATTCTAGACCCTTGCAAAAATCGAATTTCTTGATCCTGGCGAAATGATATATACTTGATCTTAAGTTTATACGAAATTTTACATCCGGGCGAAATGATAAATTCAAGATTCGAGCCAAAATCTAATTTCTAAATATTGGAGAAAAGCTAAATAATGGATATTGATTTTATACTAAATTTTAGATTGCGGTTAGAAGATAATCTGTAAATCTGAGTTAAAAACTAAATTTAGATTCTGGCTAAATGATAAACTCTAGATATTAGTTTCATACTGAATTTTAGATGCGGGCTAAATGATAGATTTTACACCTGAGCTGGAAACTAAATTCTAGATCATGGCTGAATGATAAATTCTAGATCTTAACTGAAAGGTAAATTCTAGATCCTGGCTAAATGATAAATTCTAGATCCGAGAAAAACTAAATTCTAGATCTTGGTTAAATGATAAATTCTAGAACAAAACTTTAAACTAAATTCTCAATACTGGCTAAATTATTAATTCTTGATCCAAATCTAAATGCTAGATTCTAGATTGATGCTACCATCTAGAAACTGGGTTAATGTTGAATGCTAGATACTGGTTACTTCCTAAATGCAATATTCTGGTAAAATACTAGATATTGTCAAAATTTCGATTATGGAGTCCTCTGCATAGATGATTTCTGCTTCTATCCACAGTGAGGCAATCTCATTTATTTTTCTTAGTACCCTTTTTTTATATCGAAATTGAACCTTGTATTTTTTCTAACTCAAAACCAATGCTCTACCCCGTGATCGGTTGTCAGATGTCTTCAAACAAGATTCCCCGAAAGAATAGACAGGCGGTGCCATACGTTCTCAAATTTCGTTATGGTTTTAGACTTGAAAATTCCAGCGGAGACACACCTCATCATTTTACCGAACACAGATGCAGCGTCAATTTTTAGAATTGTTCTTCTCTGACATCTTATATTAAACGATATTCTTTATACACGTTCCTATTATTATTATTATTATTATTATTATTATTATTATTATTATTAGAAGTATCATACAACGCAGGAATAATGAAGAGATTCTGACAGTATAGAGAGGCACGTTTGATTAGAGTCAGTGAAGTATCTACTGCGTTCTACCTAGTATTAATGAGTCTCTTACCAACACTGTGCCCAACATCTGTGCGCTCTGTCTTGGATCAAATTGTTCCCCACGGAGGCCTGAGGCCAACTTCATAGAAGTATATATATATATCCTACCTAGTATCAAAATATCGCTCCGCCAACAAGCGGTATATATGCGTTTTGCGGGAGTTCAATGTGTCCCTTACAGCACTGTACCCAACGTGTGTGTGCTTTGTCTTGGATCAAAGTACTGCTCCATAGACCTGAGGCCAGACTCAATGCAGTATACGTGCGTTCTGTCTAGGATCTATCTATCTATCTATCTATCTATCTATCTATCTATCTATCTATCTATCTCAATCCGTTTCTATCTATCTATCTATCTATCTATCTATCTATCTATCTATCTATCTATCTATCTCAATCCGTTCATATCTATCTATCTATCTATCTATCTATCTATCTATCTATCTATCTATCTATCTATCTATCTATCTATGTATCTATCTATCTATCTATCTGTTGTTCTTATCTTATCTATCTGATGTTCTTATCTATCTGATGTTCTTATCTATCTATCATCTATCTATCTATTGATCCTATCTTATCTATTATATCTAAATAATTTACGTATCTTATCTTATCTATATCTAATGATCTTATCTTATCTTATCTATATCTAATGATCTTATCTTTATCTTATCTTATCTTATCTTATCTTATCTATATCTAATGATCTTATCTTATCTTATCTTATCTTATCTATATCTAATGATCTTATCTTATCTTATCTTATCTATATCTAATGATCTTATTTTATCTTATCTTATCTATACCTTAAATATTCCATTCATCTTATATTCATCTCATTCCATTCATATCCAGTTTGATTCATCATAATTTATTCCATTCTAACTAAATTCAAATGATCTTATCTTATCTTATCTGGATTATCCTTTTATCTAATGATTCCATTCTACCTAAATTCATTCATATTCAATGATCCTATCCATTCATCTTATCTTATCTTAATTATATCTAATGATCTTATCTTATCTTATCTTATCTATATCTAATGATCTTATCTTATCTTATCTTATCTATATCTAATGATCTTATCTTTATCTTATCTTATCTATATCTAATGATCTTATCTTATCTTATCTGATCTATCTATATCTAATGATCTGATTCATCTTGTTCACTCATCTATATCTAATGATCTTATCTTATCTTATCTATCTATATCTAATGATTCTATCTTATCTTATCTTATCTATCTATCTATATCTAATGATCTTATCTTATCTTATCTTATCTATCTATATCTAATGATCTTATCTTATCTTATCTATCTATATCTAATGATCTTATCTTATCTATCTATATCTAATGATCTTATCTTTTATCTTATCTTATCTATCTATATATCTAATGGATATCCTATCTGGAGTATCCTTATCCTATCTATCAGACATAATATCTTATCTCATTCAGTATCTTTAAGTCCACTGGCATCAATATCCTATCTCATCTGGTCTATCTGCATTCATCAGATCCATTCCATTCATCTATCTACATCTAATGATCTCATCTTATTCATTCTGTCTGTATCTATTGATCTATCTGCATATCTATCATCTATCGATCTTGATTTATCTACCCTTTGCCACCATCTATCCATTCATCGATCTCATTCATTCATTCATTCATCTATCTATATCTAATGATCTTATCTTATCTATCTTATCTTATCTATCTATATCTAATGATCTTATCTTATCTTATCTTATCTATCTATATCTAATGATCTTATCTTATCTATCTATATCTAATGATCTTATCTTATCTTATCTTATCTTATCTATCTATCTATATCTAATGATCTTATCTTATTCATCTTATCTATATCTAATGATCTTATCTTATCTTATCTTATCTTATCTATATCTAATGATCTTATCTTATCTATCTTATCATATCTATATCTAATGATCTTATCTTATCTTATCTTTTATCTATATCTAATGATCTTATCTCTATCTTATCTTATCTATATTTAATGATCTTATCTTATCTGATTCATTCATCTATATTCAGTCTGATTCATCTTTTATCTTATCTTATCTTATCTATATCTAATGATCTTATCTTATTTATCTATCTATATCTAATGATCTTATCTTTTATCTATTTTATTCATTTAGTATCTAGCTACCTTATTTTATTCATTCATTTAGGTATCAATGATCTTATCTTATCTTATCTTATCTTATCTTATCTTATCTTATCTTATCTATCTATATCTAATGATCTTATCTTATCTTATCTTATCTTATCTATATCTAATGATCTTATCTTATCTTATCTTATCTTATCTATATCTAATGATCTTATCTTATCTTATCATATCTATATCTAATGATCTGATTCATTCATTCATCTATATCTATCAATCTATCTTATCTTATCTTATCTATATCTAATGATCTTATCTTATCTTATCTTATCTTATCTATATCTAATGACCTATCTTATCTTATCTTATCTTATCTTATCTATATCTAATGATCTTATTCATTCATCTATCTATATCTAATGATCTTATCTTATCTTATCTTATCTATCTATATCTAATGATCTTATCTTATCTTATCTTATCTATCTATATCTAACGATCTTATCTTATCTTATCTATCTATATCTAATGATCTTATCTTATCTTATCTTATCTATTTATATCTAATGATCTCATCTATCTTATCTTATCTATCTATATCTAATGATCTTATCTTATCTTATCTTATCTTATCTATCTATATCTTTAACATCTACATCTATCTTATTCATCTATATCTTTAAGATTTGATGATTTTATCTTATTCATTTATATCTAATGATCTTATCTTATTTCATCTTATCCATTCATCAATTGTAATGAATGATCTTATCTTACCCATCTGTTCTCATCTATTCATCATCAGATCTTAATTTTATTCATCTGCATTCAGCTCCATTCATCTGTACTAATGATCTTATCTTATCTTATCTTATTTATTTTATTTATTATCCATTCATTTGATTTATCATTCTATTCTAGATTACGTTGATCTTAATTATCTTATCTGATTTATCATCGCATTCAGTTGATTTTGTATCATTCTATCTGAATTACTGTATCCAGTTGATTCATTCATTCCATTCATTTCATCTAGTTGATTCATTCCATTCTATCTTATCTTTTATCTTATCTATATCTTCAATGAGATTCGATTTTATCCTATTCATCGATATCGAATGATCTTATCTTATCTCATCCACCATATTCATATCTATTCATTTTATTTTATCTATATCTAATGATCTTATTTGGCCTGACTGACGGATTATCTACCCATCTTATCTTATCTACTCATCATCTACCTGTTGAATTCAATCCATTTTAATTGACATTCAACAAATGATCCATTCTATCTATCTTATCTTATCTATCTATCTATATCTAATGATCTTATCTTATCTTATCTTATCTATCTATATCTAATGATCTTATCTTTATCTTATCTATCTATATCTAATGATCTTATCTTATCTATCTATATCTAATGATCTTCATTCATTCATCTATCTATCTATCGAATGATTCATTCATCTTATCCAGTTCATTCTATCTAATGGATTCATCCATTCATCTTATCTATCTATATCTAATGATTCATTCATCTATCTATCTATATCTAATGATTCATTCATCTTATCTATCTATATCTAATGATTCATCTTATCTTATCTATCTATATCTGGATGATTCATTCATATTATCTATCTATATCTAATGATTCATTCATTCATTCATCCATCTATCTATCTATTGATTCATTTTGTTCTGTCTTACCTATCTATCTATCTAATGATCTATCTATCTATCTATCTATCTATATCTAATGACCTTATCTTATCTTATCTTATCTATCTATATCTAATGATCTTATCTTTATCTATCTATATCTAATGATCTTATCTTATCTTATCTATCTATATCTAATGATCTTATCTTATCTTATCTTATCTTATCTATATCTAATGATCTTATCTTATCTTATCTTATCATATCTATATCTAATGATCTTATCTTATCTTATCTTATCTATATCTAATGATCTTATCTTATCTTATCTATATCTAATGATCTTATCTTATCTTATCTTATCTATCTATATCTAATGATCTTATCTTATCTTATCTTATCTTATCTATATCTAATGATCTTATCTTATCTATCTTATCTATCTATATCTAATGATCTTATCTTATCTGTATCTATCTTATCTATCTATATCTAATGATCTTATCTTATCTTATCTATCTATCTATCTATATCTAATGATCTTATCTTATCTTATCAATTTATATCTAATGATCTTATCTTATCTTATCTTATCTTATCTTATCTTATCTATCTATATCTAATGATCTTATCTTATCTTATCTATATCTAATGATCTTATCTTATCTTATCTTATCTTATCTATATCTAATGATCTTATCTTATCTTATCATATCTATATCTAATGATCTTATCTTATCTTATCTTATCTATATCTAATGATTCATCTTATTTTATCTTATCTATATCTAATGATCTTATCTTATCTTATCTTATCTTATCTATATCTAATGATCTTATCTTTTATCTTATCTTATTTATATCTAATGATCTTATCTATCTTATCTTATCTTATCTTATCTTATCTATATCTAATGATCTTATCTTTATCTTATCTTATATTATCTATATCTAATGATCTTATCTTATCTATCTATCTATATCTAATGATCTTATCTTATCTTATCTTATCTATCTATATCTAATGATCTTATCTTATCTTTTATCTTATCTATCTATATCTAATGATCTTATCTTATCTTATCTTATTCATCTATATCTAATGATCTTATCTTATCTTATCTTATCTATCTATATCTACGATTCCATTCGATTCTATTCCATTCCATTCAATGATCTTTCATCTTATCCATTTGTATTCAATGATTCCTTGGATTCCATTCTATTCCATTCATTACATTCATTTGATTCCATTCTATCCATTCAAGTCCATTCCATTCGATTCCATTCCATTCGATTCCATTCCATTCATATCTGAACATTCCATTCCATTCCATCCATTCATATCCAATGATTCCATTCCATTCTATTCCATTCAATTACATTGAATGATTCATTCATCTATCTATCTATCTATCTATCTATCTATTGATCCATCTATCCATCTATCTATCATCTATCTATAGATCTATCTATCTATCTACCTACCTATCTATCTATATCTAATGATCTTATCTTATCTTATCTTATCTATCTATATCTAATGATCTTATCTTATCTGATCTTATCTGCATTCATTCATATCTAATGATCTTATCTTATTTTATCTTATCTTATCTATCTATATCTAATGATCTTATCTTATCTTATCTTATCTATCTATCTAATGATCTTATCTATCTTATCTTATCTTATCTATCTATCTAATGATTTTATCTTATCTTATCTTATCTATCTATATCTAATGTTATAATATCACTACAAAGTGGCTACTTTTGTAGTGATATTATAAGATATTTATGTTATAAATTCCAAATAAATATTATTCGCTTTACTTTGGATTGAGCACTTTTTAAGAATAGTATTTCTTTGGATATATTTGTTCATATCTATTAATATATCTATCGCGACTTGTTTATATCTGTTTCTCTCTCTCACTCTCTTTCTATATATATATAGACAAAAAGACAGAAAATCTAAGCAAGAGCCAACAAACCTACCTCGGATTCCCTCTTCTGCTCGTCAGGGTAAATTGGCTCTTTGTTGCTTTACTTTCGTATTGAGCGCTTTAGTGTTAGGGTTTTCGTCTTGGGTTTTTTTTCTTTCCTACGAGTACTTGACTTTTTGTTCATGAACTTCGTTTGTTTCTTTTTTTACTTCCCCTCCTTTTCCCTCCGGCTGTACCGTTATTTTTTTATAAATTTGGGAGAGAACTGCGCAGTTTGCCCACTGAATACCTTTCCTCATGCTTGCTTCCCTGATAGCTACAATCTCCAATATTTTAAATGCATCGTCAATTGCATTCTTCTATCTCTGTGATTCTCATTTCTCTCTTAGCATTTCTACAATCTCACCAATTTAATAAAATATTTAACACACAAAAGAAAATATCCCCAGACTGATGACGGATGGTTAAAAATGGCGCGCAAATCAGCGACTTTTGCAATTTCAAACGAAAACACACCCAGTCAATTTAAATTAGTTTTAAAACAGAAAAAGTATTTTGCTTCTTGGAAATGTTATATTAACATATTAGCCTGAAAACTAAAATAAAAGCTTCAAGAAAGATTTTTGGGTGCCGGTATAATATGTAGCCTACCTTTTTTGAAGTAGAGTATAGCTCTTATAAATTTGGGAGAGAATTGGGCAGTTTGCCCTCCTGATATACATATGAGATATTACTGGTTTTTTTTTTCAAAATTAATATTATAATTGATTCATTGGTGCGCAGGCGGGGGTTATATAATGAGAGGAGAAGGAAAACAGAAAAGAAAACTACCGTTGAGATTGTAGAATTGGTAAGAGAGAAATTAGACTCACGGATAGAGGATGGCAATTGACGATGCATTTAAACTTTTGGAGATTGAAGCTATCAGGGAAGCAAGAATGGGGAAAGGTGTTCCACAAGAGGGAAGTGCGAGGAAAGAAACTGATAGAGGAGAATTGACGGTTAGATTTGCCTATTTTTAGAGTAAAATGGTGGGACCTAGTTGCCAATCTAGTTGCAAGTGTAACCTCGAGACAACGGGGCACCAGGGAATAAAGCTTGTCAGAGCAGAAGCTGTGAAAACGATATATTGATTATGTTTCAATAAGGGAAAAATACATGCATTACTACGAAGTGTTTCTTTATTGGAACAAAAATCATCGAATAACTTGGCATTTTGGGGTATTTTTTTCAATTCTTCTTCTATGTGCCTTTTCCCTTCAGGACGTAGGCGATCATGGCTTTCCACGTCTCTCTATTCGTGGTGGCTCTTAGCATGCCTTCTCCTGTTACACCATGCAACCCTCGTTTCAACGTCCACCTGATCAGGTCCTTCAAATATGTTATCCGCTGCTTTCTTCTGTCTCTTTTTCCTTCTATCTGGCCTGTTAGTATCAGGTTCTCCAAGCCCTCCTTCCTCATTGCATGTCCCAGGAACTTCAGCTATCTCTTCCTGATGCTCAGTATTAATTTCCTTTTTGTTTCCATCATTTCTAAGACCTTATCATTGCTCAAATGCTCGATCCATGATATTCGCAGCATCCTTCTGTAGAACCACATTTCAGTTGCTTCAAGTTTTTCATTCATCTTTGATGGTATTGTCCAGCATTCACTACCGTATTGAAGGACGGACAGCACGTAGCAATCCAGTACTCTCTTCCTTGTTTCTAGCGAAATTGTCCTGTTTCTTAATACTTTCCTCAACTTCTGGAATGCTTCCTTCGCCATGGCAATTCGCCTTCGGATCTATGTGTCGCACTTTCTGTCTTCTGTTATAACGCTTCCCAGGTATTTAAATTTTTGTACCTGCTTGATTCTGATATCCCCGACATGTATTTGGCATTTTGGGCTTCCCTTTTTGCTGATGACCATGCATTCGGTTTTCGTGCATTTTATTTCTCGTCCTTTCTTGTTACTTTCTTCTGCTGCCATATGGAATTTCCACATTAAATTTTTCTGCTTTTCGTATTACAAATACTTCTACGACCCCAGAATTTCTCACGATAAACCAAAGTTCTGGAAATGCAAATAAGAAAGATTTGAAAAAAAAAGTTTAACAGAATCAAATGAATCAAATTGTGTGATGGAAAAATTCCAAACCCAGTGAGGAATGATGGTGATTTTTATTTCTTTGTGTAGGAGCTGGAGAACTGGTTGGTTACTGGCTTCGTAAGGTTATAGATACGCAAATGACAAGCATACTTATAAACACATCCGTTTAGACTTTAAACCCAGATTTTCTTGCAGTAACAGAAACTGGAGAGCAGTTTGTGATAGTCTGGGACACCTGCTGAGCCAGACCGTTTCAATAATCATTCCAGTGTCTTTATTACCATTAATCTGTAAGTTGTCAAGGAATCAAGCAACACCAATAAATTCTCCAACGTGTTCTGCTTTTAAGGTTTTAACTAATGAACAAATGCCATACGGAATACACACTTGGGCAATCATGTCTCGAAAGAGACATGACTGACTGGGTAGAAGATTATCCCGCAGTAGATTGCCATTGCTTTCTGTGGTAGACTGGTTGCCAATTAAGGCTATAGAACCAAATCTGTCCTATTATTTAACCCATAACTGGAGGGAAAAGACGGATTAATACCTTTCCCAAGGGTATTTGTGCGTAAGTGAATGCGTAGAATTCAATAAAATTTATTTTCTCGAAATTTCATAAAATTAAATAAGTGTTGGTGTTGGGATGTGAAATAAATATTTTTACCAAGATTTTATAAAATAAGAAGCATTTTTAAAATAATTTGATTCAGTCACTCAGTTAAGTGCCATACGTGATACACGCTTGGGCGATCATGTCTCGAAAGAGACATGACTGACTGGGCAGAAGATTATCCCGCAGTAGGTTGCCATTAGCTTTCTGCGGTAGACTGGTTGCCAGCCAAGGCTATAGAACCCAATCTGTCCTGTTATTTAACCCATAACTGGAAGGAAGAGACGGATTAATACCTTTCCCAAGGGTATTTGCGCGTAAGTAAATGCAATAAATTCAAACTGGAATTTGAACTCGGCTCCCCGATTTCTCGTTCCGAGCCGATATCCACTGCACCACAATGCACAATTTGATTCACTTGTCCTGAAAGTTCATTTAAATCCATCAATTATTTGATTTTTGCTAGAATTTTTAAATCAATGTGTTTTTCACCGCAAAAAGAAGCTAACATTTTCTATACTAATTCCCCATCCCCGCTGACGCACAAAAAGATTTTTAACCGAAATTTCAAATTTCGAAAAATGATAAAATGCAGGGTGTCAAAAAAAAAAAAAATGGATACATATTGGCTGTCAGTATTGTGTTCGGGGATTGAATCTGCAAAATGAACACAAACAGTTTAACTATTGGCTATTTACAATTATTTAAAATATAGTCAAAATGCAGTGAAAAAAAAAACAATAAAATGATACTTGTAAATATTTTTATATTTTTGAAATAATAAACAACAAGTTTACAATTATTTAAAATATAGTCAAAATGCAGTGAAAAAAACAATAAAATGATACTTGTAAATATTTTTTATATTTTTGAAATAATAAACAACAAGTTTACAATTATTTAAAACGCATATATATTTTGGGAGGGAACACTGTATAATTTAATAAAAAAAAAATAAAGATTTTAACGATAAAACTTATTTTTTCAACATGATATATTAATTTTATGAGTAAATATTTTATTAATTAAAACTAAAAATAAACTCTTCAAGAAAGATTTTTTTGGTGCAGGTATAGTATTGTAATAAAGTAATCGCAAAGAAAATTATTGTTTTAATAAAGTAAAAATATTCAATAATTAATGTTTTAATCCTTAAAAAATTATTTTTATTCGGTTACAAAACTTGTCTCAGTCCTGGGTTGTCTCAGTCCTGAGTTGTTTCTGTCCTGAGTTATCTCTGTCCTGAATTAATTGTTAATATACAACACAAAACTTACAACTTCAGTGACTATTGCGTTAAATCGCAATAGTCACCGAAGTAATCAGTTCGAATATTACTCGAATGGCACTCAAATATTACTCCTCCAGTGCAACTATTCTTTACTTAGAGACCATTTCATCTCATGGGTCATTCCATTACTGAGAGTGCTGCAGGGGTGTCAGCCACTCTACAACATGTACAAAAATAATTGTAAGAAACATCTACA